>NW_004624738.1:25912122-25935682 GCF_000247695.1 Heterocephalus glaber
ACACAGGTGGTTGGGTAATAAACTCAGGAATTTCAAGTGGTGAATTCCTAGTTTAAGCACAAATTTGAGAGAACAAAGGAGACGGCTCCAAAATGGAGTCATTTTGGTCCCACAGTTGTTTCCATAAACTTTATCTATAAATTTTTAAATATATAGTTTAATTCCTTCAAGTCTTTTTTTCTTCTATCATGTTTTATCCTAGTATTTCTTGGGGCTTTTAAAATTTAATTTAAATTTAAATTATTTTTGACACATATTAAACATACTATTTTGACACATTAACACATATGCCTTTTATGAGATATAATGTGATATTTTAATTCACATATACACACTTCTCAATTTTTTTAAACCTAAAAAAATCCTACTTTAATTATTTATTTGATATTTCTAGATTCCATTCCAAGTTGTGTGAAGGTATTTAAAAAGTCTGCTTTGCCATCATATCTTTGCAAGGTCTACGTATAAACTTATATTTGAGTCTGAATTCAAGTTAATTATTTTTTTAATTTTAAAGTTCCATGTTTAATAAAACATGGAAAGTTTTCATTTAATTTTTTTTATTCAGTTTTTAAAACTTCCTGTCTTATCTAGTTACTGAATACAATTGCATGTTGTTAAAATTAACCAAATTCAAGGTAAACCCAATTTTTGTAAATCTCACTAGATTTAAATAATATTTTAATCCTCCTCCCCATCTTTTAAGTCAGAAGATCTAGCTATCTATAGACCTCTAGCTTTTATACCCCTCCCAATTTTCCAGTCTTTTTGCCGTCAGCATATGCGATTCCATCATCTCAGATGATAGGGCTTGTAAACTGTTGCTTTCTCTCTGATGCTCCTCCCCTGTGCCCTAGCTGAGTTGGTGGCTGGCTTCTCTTTGTTTCTAGAGCTCTTTGTTTATACTGAATTGTAGCACTGTCCTTTTGTATTGTAATTATCTGCTTACTAGCCTGTGTCCTTAGCACAGTAGTGTCTGTTTATTGTTTCCTCCCTAAATCAATAAACACTAGTTTGTTGAATGAAGTAGTCATGTGAATGTGTGTGTGTGTGTGTGTGTGTGTGTGTAAGGAAACCCAAAAGCGAACATCAAGAAATATTAATTCTCCTTATTTAAGGGTTTGGTGAAATTCAGCTGTTTTGTGAAAGCTCTCCTTTCCTGTTTTAGATGAAGGTTGCTAATGGGTTTCCAACAAAAGTGCCAGAAACCTAGCCTGCTAATTTACTGTTTCTATTTGCATATATTAAAGTAGGACCCCAAATGAAAATATTAGAGTGGAATGTGAATAATGATTTGAGGTCAAATCAACTAGAAAACATAAATAAGTTTGCTGTTATTTCCAACTTCATATAATAGCATCACATTGTCTCTTGGGCACGTATGTTTTGCAATATGAGCATCGTTAGGTTCTTTTGAACAACTACACACAATCTAATGAATTTACATATATAAATACTACTAATTAACATTTGTTTATTATTTTGCATTTCACTGCTATTTACTAACAGATTTCAAGACAATAGACAATTTTGTAACCTCAGTTTTATAAAAACCACTAGTATTTTTGGTCCCTAGCAACCATTTAGTATGTAAATTAGGTATTCTCAGGCTTAATGTACTTCATTTTTATAAAACAAATACATCATTAATCTGATTAAGTTCTTGGATGGGAGTGCTGTCCTCAGATCATTGTGGATCGTTTATTGTTGGGCACACATCCAAAAAAAATTCAACCATGGCACTTACAGTCTAGGTTTAGAAGAATTGTTGAAACCTCCTAAATGACATTTTCCAGAAGAATAGAAAGGCACTGCTTACTTACAATTGCAAGCATTACCTAAAACTTAATGATGTTCTTATCCTTAATTGCAACTCAGTTTGATGATGATTCAGTGCCTGAAATTATGCCATGTTTTTCTTTGATGTTATAAAATGTATAATGAAATAAAGGTGATCCAAGTGACTCAAAAATAGATTCTGGCTTTCCAGTAGTGACTTAATCACTATGTTTCTGAATTCAGAAGTTACTTGACTGTCATGGCTATTATTTGGTATGTCTTTTGCTTTTAGTCAAATTTACTACGTAAGAACTAAGAATGTTTAGTATAAAGGTTAAAGAAAGTTCACGATGTTTTCATATAGCAGACAGACTTTTTAAAGAAAATTTAAAACAAAATTATTTGAATTCTGCCTTCTTTGTTCACAATTTACAAAGTTGCGTATCCTCCTTTTGGAGGTAGTCTTTGATGAACCCTGATATAATAATGGTTTTCATTTACTGATGTCTGTCATATTACATCACCTAGAAGTTCACCTAGAAATCCGGTGAAGTTGGCATGTTTCTTTCCACTTTACAGGTAATTAAACAGACTTAAAGAGGTTAAGTAGGTGCCCAAGGGCATACAGATAGCGTGTGATTAATCTAGGACTAAGACTCACTTCTCACTGCACAGCCTTTGCCTCTTCAGCAAAGGAAAGAAAGAAAGAGGACACACTAATAATATCTAAGGCCCGCTAAGTGCCAATCATTTCAGACAGGGCTTGGTGAACTTTTCCTGCAATGGGTTAGAGAGTAAATATTTTAGGCTTTTACCACAAAAGATCTTTATTGTATATTCCTGTTTTAAATTTTTAAAAATAAATCTTTAAAAATATAAAAGTCTCTCTCAGCTTGAGGGCCATAGAAAAACAGATCAAGGGATGGATTTGAACAAAAGTCCGATTTTGTGCAGTGTCAATAAGCCCCATATACTCTCTGGAGGAGTATGTAATTGTAGTCAATGAAATGATTTATATCCATAATAATGATTTGTAAACCTTGAGGAAATAAATTATGTTCTCAAAACTTTTTAAGAAGGTGTGAAAGTATCACATCTTAGATTTTCATCAAATTGAAATAAAGTGTTGGTATTTTAGTTATGTTTTAGATAACCACACTACATTTTTTCAAACACTAAATTGCATAACAGATAAAATGAAAGGTTATATTACAAATGGGTTTTTTTGACAATCGTAGAATTTACATGTCATTTTAATTTCGTACCTGTGTTTAATTTTATTTTTTAAAAAATCTTACCTTGATTTTGAGTGCTTACCATTCGGTCTCTTTTATTTATTTATTCTTAGTGCTAAGGACTGAACCCAGGGCATTGAACAAGCTAAGTGTATGCTCTACTACTGGGGTGCATCCTCAACCTGTCCCTAAATTTTTGATTTTGCAAACTACTAGGTCCCCTCCCTCCCATATACATTTTATTGAAGAATACTAAGGAGTGGCTGAGAAAATTATATTTATCCTTAAGAAAAAAGGATCTTCAGGCTGGGGTGTAGCTCAGTGGTAGAATGTGTGCTCAGCATGCCCAAGACCTTGGGTCCAATCCCCAGCACAAAAGCAAAAACACTTTGAATAGTAGCTGAGATTTATGTTAATAGGTTAACATTTAACTAGATATAAATCTTTCTTTCTCCAATTCCTTAACTCATCTGTAACCTATTTTCATCAGGCTAGAGGAAAGTAGACTCCTGCTTCAGTCCTTCCCCCAAAGGGCCCCTAAGCAGGGTCACTGGGGGGAGTTGTTCTCCTGATGGATGATGGGGCTTGGAAGGGTATCTGGCGCTGTTAAACCAATGGCTGAAAATCTTCAACTCCCTTCTGTCTATGCTTCTCTAGTATTTTTATTTTCTTTAAACCATTAGTAGTATTCCTTTTGAAAAATTCAGTATTGTTTTGGTCAGACCAAGAGGATCTAGAGTTGTTTGTATATTTTAGCAGACTGGAGAGGGATCATGTATGCTTAGGTAAGCATACTGCTAAGGACAGGCACCCCTGTGGGCCTCCAGTCCTATCTTCTTACACAGTAGCCATCCCAAAACCTTTTATCTAGCCCTCCGATGGTTGCAAGGATCAAAACTAGCCCCACACAGGCTCATAATGTCTCTATAAAACAAAAAAGTAAATGTTATCATTTTTAATGTGAGATTATCCAAACAAGCATTTTGAGTCAGTATTTAGGTAGGGAGGCTTTTTGTTCATACCTGCTCTTTTGTTTCCAAGTCATCACCATTGTATCAAACACACACTCCTGTGAAAGTGGGTATTGAGTTGTCTGGTTTGGCCACAAAGGAAATTGCCAAAGTCTGATACACAGACAGTTTTCAAATGACATTTACTGAGCACTTATTATGTACTAGGTTCTATCCAAGACACTTTACAGTCATTTTTATTTAGTCTTTACAACCACTGCAGGAGCAAGGCAACGTGTAGGTTGAGTAATTTGTTCACAGTAAACCTATCTAGTAAATTACAGAGGCAGAATGTGAACACAGACAGTATGACACCAAACCTGTTCTATTAAGTAGAGAAATAAGATTTTTATGCTTAAAAATGTTTTATCTTTCTGTAACACCTTTGAATAGAACATATATGAAAATAGGACATTATAGCAACAAAAGACTATAAAACTTGAAGCAATGGGAAATTATGAAAGCCATTTTAGGAATAAATAAACTAAAAGTTTCTGAGTTTAAAGCAGCAAATCAAATGATCAGAATCAATTATTTGATAATATGATATGGCATCCTTTAATTCATATGTTATCTTTTTTGTTCATATGAAAAGTATATTTTATAAAATGTTAATGAGTTTAAGTGAAAAATGAATTCAGGCAATATTTGTTGAATGTATCTTATATGCAAGAAATGTAGGATAATGTAGCAAATGGAACATAGCCCTGCCCCTGAGTAATTTATGGTCTAATAAGAGGTAGGTAGAGTAAGATAAGAGTCAGTTTCAGAATATTGGAAATATCCAGGAGGCTTACTGATTAAGGCCTGGGGAAAGTCAGAGAAGTTTTTCAGAAGCAGGGAAATCTAACCTGGTACCTCTAGACGCAGAAATTAACCTGGGGTTGGGGTGGGGGGAATGTGTGCCTCAAAAAAGAGGGCTCAGTGAAAGTTGTCACAACTTGCCCTTTAGTGAGGTTTGAGTTAGAACCACTGGGGGAGAAAACAAGGTGAATCTGCATGGGTCAGAAGACCAACATTGCCAAAGACCTTCTGTACCGTATCCCAAAAGCAATAGGGAGCTAATGAAAGTGATATGATCAAGTCTCTACTTTAGAAACATTTTCACTCCAGCTGCAGTGTGCAGAATGGAATGGAGTTGTCATCTTGGCAATTGGTTGGAAAGAGGCAGTGGCATATACAGATAGACCTGAAAAGGGGAGTTGAAAAAGATGTGCACAAAATAGTAGTTTGATTAAATATGGGATGTCACCAAAAGTCTGTGTGTGACGTAATGACATTGTCACTGGTATGATGCTGTTATACCCAAATCATTAGCTGTCATTCGTATCCACTTTTTTATGGCACTATTCATTCACCTAATTAATTTTTACAGAGTTGATTCTGGGAAAACAATAATTTGTTGGAGTACTCTTTACCTGCAAAGGTTTTATGAACCAGTATTTTTAAAAGTTCAAGGGACAGACCCCATGTTGAATTTTTAAAGCTCATTCATCTTTTTTTTTTTTTTTTTTGTATTTTGTAGTTTATTTAAGTTCACTCAGACAGTTAGTGAGGAGCTGGGATTTGAACTCAGACAGGCTGGCTCCAAAGTTCATGCTCTTAACCATTCTATTTCCTCTCATATATAACACTAGGCTTAGGTCTTCCTACTATTAAATCCACTATCGGTAAATTAGCTTTAGTTAAACATTAGTCATCGGGCCGGGGATTTAGCTCAGTGGTTCCACTGCCTGCCTCGCAAGCGCAAGGACCCAAGTTCGATCCCCGGTACCAAAAAAAAAAAAAATTAGTTATCACATTAAGTTGATGACCACAGTTTGAATTTAATTGGTTTTGAGGTTTTTGCCTTTAATTTGTAGACTTGTTTTGGTTTCATGGTAATATAAAAGCTGTAAATGGAAGAGAGTTATACTGAAAATGGGCAAAGCTTGGTTGTTGCCCCTTTTTTGTAACCTACAGTGTTCTGTGCTCCCCCCGTTTTTACTCCCCAAATTGTTTTATAATTACTGCACCTATTTTTCCTTAGACTGATGACTTGACCAAAAGGACAGGTGCTGAATGAATAATAATAAAAGGTAACTCAATTGGCATCAGTTTTTTGAAGGCTCTCCCAATCACTTTTGGAATCTGAAATTGAAACCACCATCGGCTTTGTAAAAGCAACAAAAACTTTTTTGGGGCACAGTTTGCCATCATTATTGTTTCTTATCTGCCTAAATCGCTTTCTGTACCAGTGACTTTATCCTGCAGTTAATCACCTCTATTTTATATCCTTAATTTTCCCTTCTCTGTAGAATCATCCCAGTCAGTAAAAATGTACTATCCACCCCATTTACATTCAAGCTGCTGTTCTACTTCCCTGCCACCCACCTCCTCTCTTTGTTCCTTTTCATGGAAAAAACTTAATGGTAGAGTTGCTTCCACTCACATTTTTTTTCTGCTGGCGCTGGATTCAAAAGATGACAGTGTGTTCTGATTCCCTAGATTCATCTGAAAACTTCTCCAGGCTTAAGAGAACTGTAAGTCAAGAAGTGTCAGGAACCAGCAGCAGAGTTGCTGGATGAAGCCCCTGAAGATGGACATTTCCTAATTTGAACAAAGGTCCCATGGCAAGCAAGCTTCTCGTCTGTTTTGACAGTGCCTCCATCTCAAGGGGTAGAGCTGCTGTGGTGTGTGTCAGGGTGAGAACAGGGGTGGTTAGAAGTGAAGGGTGCCAGAGTGGGAGGGGATAACGGAAAAGTTTTTGGCTTTTTCTTTTTCACTTACACAGATCTTATCAAAATGTACTGAGTCTTGCAAGGCTTGATGCTGTAGTCACTAGTCCTGTGATTCTAATGTAGCTCTAATTTCCTTGAAATTTCCTAAATTTTAAAAGCTGAACTGAGCTCATCATCTCCAAGTTACACAGTACCCCAGGGAAATCATACAAACGGTGAGTCTTTGTAGCAGTTACAGGAAATGCAGAATTACTCTCACTTTTGCATAAAGAATCTGACATTCAGATTGCCCGAAGGACCCAAGATCTAACTTTATACTATGTGCTCTTCCCACTGTTCCATCTATGGTTTAACAAATTTTTTCTTGTTTTTTTTTTGGTACTGGGGATCGAACTTGGGACCTTGTGCTTGCGAGGCAGGTGGCGGAACCACTGAGCTAAATTCACAGCCCTAGTTCCATCTATAAAAGATACGTAAACCCTTGAAATATTAAACTACCCATCCAATATGATCACTAATACCCATGGCTTTTTACATTTTATTTTAAATTAATTAAAACCATATCTCAATAAATAGAATTGAAAGTTCAGTTCCTCAGGCCACTGAGCACATAGCAAGTGGATAATAGCCACGTGTGGCTTGTGGCTAGCATATTGGACAGAGAAGACAGGACATTTCTATCAGAAAGGTTGATTAAAACAGTGCTACTTCAAAACTCTTTTTCTGACCCTTTCCTATTCCTGTTTCTTTTCTTTCTTTCTTTTTTTTTTTTTTTCTGGACATAGGATCTTGCTATGTTGCCAAAGCTCATCTTGAACTCATGGAGTCAAGTGGGTCTCTTGCCTCAGCCTCCTAAGTAGCTAGGACTATAGATGTGCACCTCCATGCCCTTCTCAACACATTCATTTCCACAGAGGTATTCCCAATACTTTACAATTATATGCTATTGGTACTGATATTAACTGTAGAAACTTTGTTCCCTTATATTTTTTCTCTATTTTGAATATCCTGACACTTATTTTTCCATAGAATTTGTCTTTTACTTGGAATAGTCAGAATTTTTGATTCAGCTCTTTACCCTACATTTTCTCTTTTCTCAAAATGGCTTATGTTACATTAGCCTTGTCACTTCCATTGACTTGAGTTCCACATCATGAGAGGAATGTTAGTGTTACACTTTGTACTTACCTGGCCACCACCTCAGGGATTTACCTACTGGGTCATATTCTCCCTACCCCCTCATATATTCCTTTAGTTCCACTCCTGTAACAATTTTTTCCCACTTATTTCCTGTTAAATGTCAGGACACTTTTCTTGTGACTCACTACATGTTTATAGTCAAGTCACTTCTTCTGTTTAAGATGCCTGGATACTTGACATTACTGACTTTCTAGAAAAATAATTCCTCTTTCTCTACACCACAAGTTTTCAGGATCAGAAAGTTCTTTGACCTTTAAATTATGACTAATAATTCATCTAAGTCAGTGCTGATGGTTGATGACATCCAGGCTAAATCATAAGAGAGTTACAGGATCAGAATGATGATGAGTCCAAGATAAAAATCCTCAACCTGTGTTATCAAGCTTACAAATAGAATCTGAGACCTGAGACTCTGTCTACTCCTGTCTTAATATGTTTAATACAATACCATGTTCCAGTGTGTACCACGGTATCACATCAGGTTACCATCCTGTCTATTCAGTAAATACAGATGTTTAACTGTATCAAAAAGCGGGTGTAAGGTTAACCATCTCTTGATTTTTTTTTTTAAACCACAGAGGGAACAATATAGTGCCTTTGTATACTCTTAATTTGGTGAATTATTACATGTATATATGATTCAAATTTAAAAAGTGCTTGGTCTTCTACCTAATCACTCTGTAGGTATATATTCTTCTTATTAACTAATTTATGTTCTATGAAAGGTATTTGGAGATGTTAAATCAATCTTGGATTTTTATATCTATTGTATTTTGAGCAGCAGTTTTTAGTACATTTTCACATGGGAACTTTTATACTTGAAATAATATAACAACAAGGAAAATATCCTCTTTTATCTGAACATCTAGGACTTAACCCATGTTGTTAATTTAGTTTTTTTCCTTTCAGCATCTGCTGTGTGCAACCATATACAAATGAGGCTGCTTCATACACAGCCCTTTAGAGAAGATATATTGGGCTGGTCTTCAGGTTGGCCCTGTGAATGAATATGGTGGTAGTAGCATAGGGATAAAGAGCATGAAGCAGAGTCCAGCCAAAATATTTATCTTTACTCAAGAGAGACTCCAGTCTGATAGAAGGAAGAACTGCATAGATGAGGTTAATGAGGGGAAAGCTGTGCCATATAGCTTTCTTAGTTGCCTTGCAAATTATCAGTGGACCTCACAGAGGCAAAGCAAAAGCCCAGTATCATTGGTTATAATTTCCCAGATAGCTCTGGAATATATAAATGTATACTTATAGATGTATATTTTTTATATCTGCTCATTTTGCTTTGAGTGGCCTAATGCCAAGTTTTCCTTGATCTTGGTTATGGCAGCCTTGGAATCTCTTTACAGACCAGACTTGAAACCTATGATTTTTAGGCACTAAGTGTCATCTTTTGTCATGTTGCTTTCCTCACACACTCTGAACAGGTCAAACTTTTGACAATTTTGTGCGCTTCGGCGCAATGTTACTTCAATGCCTTGAAGTTTCTCTTAATTCCATGATGGACTTTGGCTTGTGTTTCTAAATACAACTAATATTCTACCTTCTTGTTAAAGCCTTCCCAAATCCAGTGGTTCCTTCCCCTGTGCTCTTACATCACTTATTTGTACTTCTGTTCCAGTATGTGGCACGTACAATTATCACTGTAACTGTCTGTCATCCCTCTGTCTGGAAAGCTGCTGGAGCAGGGCTTGTTTTTATATTCCTAACATCTAGCATGGACTTCGACTTACAATAGGT
Organism: Heterocephalus glaber; assembly: GCF_000247695.1. Next base: position 25,921,816 of record NW_004624738.1, read on the forward strand.
GTTCAATAAATGTTTGAATAACTGAAGAAAGTGAGTGAATAAAATATACCACCTCATGTTTGAAATGTGCTCGAGTCCTTCCTACCTACCTTTTCTTTTGTGCTGCTTTTCTTTATCTTTTTCCCTGCCACATGTTCTTCTGTCCTACTTGGTAGATTTTAGGGCTTAGGAAATATGTGTTTGAAGATTTGAAATATAATACTTTGAACTCCTTAGAGGAAAAGTCTATGAATAAATAATTAGACTCATTTCACATCAAAATCTAAAGTGTGAAAAAATGTTCGTATCATTTGGTGCTTTATTCACTTGTATGGTAATCTAATGGCATATCCATTGTTAACTCTGCACTATACTGAAATATTTTACTCTCGGGGCTTTTCATCTGACAAAAGAAGGCTCTTTGAAAATGAAAGAGCTCCTTTCCCTGGTATGCTAAGCATAGCTCCTGTCCCTGGTATGCTAAGGGGAAATTTATTAGTTTTGTAATGCATGGGTTAATATTACCATGTTTTATATTGAACATTACTTTAAAAATTACTATTAATATCATTGCTGCATATATGTATATAAGTCCTGTCATCTTTGGGATATGTAAATCAGGAATGTTGCTGAAGAACTACTTAGCATTTTCTTGGGGGTGAAGTGCTTAGTTTTGGAATTTAATTGTAGGTTTTACATTTAAGCTGTTCAGTATTACTCTTATAAAGGTTCTATAAATTTCTTGCTTTGTAGTTTAACAGGTTTAGTCACTACAGTTGAAAGGCATCATCCTCATAATGAAGCCAGAAAAGAATAAAGGTTGATCATGCAGGGCTGGCTGGCTGTGACATTGAACAATAGAGCTTGACTTCTTCATGTCTGTTAAATTAGACTATGGGGTGTGCTTATCTTGCTGCAACGATATTGAATTATAACGAGAAAATGTTATGTTGTGCAGCTCTGCAAAGGGGGTGTGCATCTATTCTCACTTCATGTGTATGACAAATGCTTCAAACTATTGAAGCTGCCTAGTGGGCTTAAAGTCTATTGATGGCACAGGTCTGGGCATAATACTGAAACAAAAATAAATACAATGCAAAAGCTTGAAAGTATCATGTAAAGTTTTATATATTACAGTCTTTCTTAAAAGGACCTATGTTAGCTCAGGAAGTGTGATGAAAAAATTCCATTTTGTAGAGATCTTTGAAGGAAATGGGTAATAGAGCCTCATGGAAAAGTAAGAAGATACTATGTTGCATAGGTGAGTAATTTATTCTAAACCTTTCTACTCTTAATACAGTTGAATTCCATTCTTGTATCAATAAAATACCTACTGTGTTCCCAGAACTGTGTTGGATACCATAGGAGGTTTTTAAAAGCACATGCAGTTCAGTTCTTTTCTAAGGAAGTTAGCATTTTGGGGGAGACTGAAATTAAACCCATGGAATAATTTCTTAGAATTGTTGGAAGTGTGAATGACAGTATTGTAAGCTGTCAAGATCATTTAAAATTTTGATTCTGTTATTATATGTATCATTCCCAGATGTGTCACATGAGCAGTTGATAGGCATATCTTTTATGTCTTTAAGTCATTGCTAAAAATATTGAAAAGTCAAGGCCAAGGTTAAAAGCAAAAAGGAGCTTTCTGATATTTCCTATACTTGTTATTAACACATAGTTTTGTCTATTCTTGGACATTGCCTTATATTATAAATGTGTATAAACCACTTAATTACTAATCTGTTACAGAATTTTATCACAAATATGAAGTTACTGTTCAAGCTTCTTATGTATATTTATTTCTCTTTTCCAAAAAATCAAAACATTTCCATATTCTGGTTTCCTTTTTCTTTCCTATTTGTCATGATTCCTCAGTGTGATCACTGACAAGAGGATTATAGCTACAAGTTAAATTTAGTTAGCATGGTGGAATGCAAGTTGTCCTTCTGTAGATTCAAACCCTCTTAAAGTAGCTATTGGTTATTTCCTTACTTCTTGTGGGCTGCATCTTCTTATTTATGTATTTATCTTTTTCCTTTCTGAAGACCATTTTTTTCTTTCTGGAGAAGATCAAATTGAAGTAGAAGCAGAGTAGTTGCACACCTGATGTCCACAAACTCTTTCTTCTTCCTTGATGCAGAACCATGGCTCAGGCTTTGGGTAGGGTAAGAGTGTGCACAAGACCCAGGGAGGTAGCTAGCAGTAGAGTGCTTGCCTAGCAGACATGAGGCTCTGGGTGGTATCCAGCACCAAAACAAACACATCCAAAAATAAACAAAAAACTTAAAACAAAAAAGTTTATGTCCCCAGGGAAAATACTCTCTACACTATCTTGTAGCCATTAGTGGCCTCGTGACACATTCTAGCCCATGAGACATAAAGAGAAGTGCTGTGTAGATTATACTAGTTCCCTGATGCTGCATTAAAAACTACCCTCAAAACTTAAAGCAACAGCAAAGATTTATTATTTCATACAATTTCGGGGGGGCCTCAGTAACTCAAGAGAATTGAACTGTGTCATATATAGCTTTAGTTTACTCATGATGTGGCATTCAAAATGTCAGGAGGCTTGCAGTTATCTGAAGGATTGACTAGGAGTATATCTTTCAAACACCATGATTTATTATCTCTCTCTAAAAATAATAGCAATAATAGTAATATTTTCCCCCAGGAGGTAAAGCTGGAATGTATAGAGCACTATTATAGGCTGAACTCAAGAGGTTGATTAGAATTAAGTCTGTATTAATAGTCCTATTTGGATTTCTCCACTTTTGGAAATGTTAGGATACTTTGAATTTTCTTTCACTTCTATTACTTCCTTGCTCTTATACAAATTTTTGTAATGTACCTGAGAAAACATCCTTATCTTTTATATGACCAAACAGCTATTGCATACTGCTTACATTTTTACCTAAAACAAACAAATAGTGCATAATTAATACAAAATTAAGTGCTAAATTGATTATCATCAAGTGTAAAACCATCCAAACAAAGGTTGCCTCTGTCAGGCAAGGGAGAAATCAATGATAGCTAGAGGCAAGAAAGGGACATGTCCTTGTGTAAAGAGGAGATTGATTGAAATTTGACTAACCTCAAAGCAAGAGGCACCTACATGATGTTAGACCAAAGGAAAAATCAGAGATAACTGAAGGTACATTGATATGTATAGCTTTTAGAGAAGAATCCATGCTGTTAAACTGTAAATAAGTGCTTAATAAACACAAATTCCTACCCCTTTAGCAGTTTTCTTCTGTACCCATAAATAACCAAATAAAGTATCAAGAGGATGCTGGAGCTACCATTATAGCTATGGACTAGAATTGGGTTGGTGTTGTTCATTGGCAAGGGGGAAGGATGAGGCATATGAAGACTTGACTGATATTACATAACTTGTTCCTAAGCACAGCCTGTTCTTTGCCTGGTGGCAGAAAAAACCTGAAACAGCTTTTTGGGACTCTTAATCTCATATGAGACAATGTTTACCTGAAGAGTGTTGGAAATATGATTCGTCAATCAGTTCATCTTCATAAGTTTGTGAATATTTGGGGAAAGAAAAATGGCTTAGTTGAAAGGTAGTTGAATGCCAATTATGTCTCAGATTCAGTGGTGTTGATCATTTTCAGAGCCTCCTGGATTTTGTCTTTCTCTTCTGTTCTCATTCATTTCAATAACCTAAGTTCATACCCAGTGACCTCCTCCCTCCTCTGTCTTCCACTACTCTGTATGGCATATTATGCTGCCGTAATGTTTATAGTAGCAAGTCATACATTGCTTTCCAGCATTGAGGCCTTTCATCAATCTCTCTACCTAAAGTTTATTTTTGGTCAGTCTTCATTACAACCACAAGATGTCTTTACTTTCACTGTCATACATATATGTATTGATGATGCCCACATCTAGACTTTAGTTTATTCTTTTTCCACTTTAGTGTTTATGAAGGCAGTCTATACTTGAATACTCATGTGTCCTTTAATGTAATTTATCCTCTAACAAGTTCTTGTGAACAAAATTTTGAATCATTTAAGACAAGTAAATTATCAATTTTAATTTATCTTCATTAAAAGCTAATTTTTATTTAGTGGATGTATGGCACATCTTTGTTACTTTACTATAGAAACATGAAACCTCAGAATTGGGAAAAAAAGCTAGTGCTTAGAACATACCCACGTTTTTAGTTTTCAAATGAAGAAAATGGGATTCACAGTGATTAAGAGATTTGGCTGGAGGCAGTTGGGTAATAAGTAGGAACAGTGGGTTGAAACCCCACATTTTACAATTCGTCATGGAGTATGCTTTCCACTACAATCATTGATTCCTTTTATTTGTCTCTTGTTTAATTATTTTATAATATCCTGAAAGGCAAGAGCTGTATATTCCATCATGACCCTTTCCCAAATATATACAGCCTGTTTCCCAAAGGCCTTGGACTAAAGAGTTGGCTGCCAGCTGATGGGCTTTTGGGAAGTGATTAGATCATGAGCGGTCTGACCTCATGAATGGGTGAATCCATTGATGGATTTGTAATTTGATGGCATTATTGGGAGGTGTTAGAAATTTAGGAGACAGGGCCTAGTTGTCAAGAGTGGGTCATGAGAGCATTTCCTTGGGAACTACATCTTGTTCCTGGTCACTTCTTCTCTTTGTCTCTCTGCTTCTGGCTGCCATGAAGTGAGCAGCCTCTTCCTCCATACATTCTCACTGCCATGACGTTTTGCCTCACCTCAGGCCCAAAGCAATGGATCCAGCAAATGAGAGACTGAAACTTCTGAAACTGTGAGCCAAAATAAAGCTTATATTCTTTAAATTTTTGTTTCAGGTATTTTATCACAGTGATGAAAAGCTGATTGACCCAAGTAGTGTCATACAGTACTTTTGGATAAACTTGGAAGAGATTTAATTGCCATGTAGACATATGTGAACATATCAGTCATGAGGGGCTAGATTATACTGTAATAACAACAGCCCACTCTACATCCTCAGTGGCTTACAACACCAGAATTTCACATTGCATTCTTACCTTTGGTTTGTCGTAGCCATGTTCTGTGTTGTCCTCAATCTGGATTCCAGGATGACAAGGCAACTTCTGGAATAGTTACAGTGGACTGAAAAGAGACACAATGAGCTATGTATTGGTTACAAACAATTTTGTTTTCACATCTTATTGACCAGAGAAATTTACATGGCCAAGCCATTTCAGTAGAGCAGAAAAGCCTAATCATTCTTCAGATAGGGAGAGCACATATTTTTGAAGAGTGCCATCAAACAACAACAACAACAACAAAAGATCTGTGTCTTAAATAGAGTTGAATAACTCACACTTTTCAGTTGTGGCACACTATCACCATTGGTCACTCATTGACCACTTTCTTTTGTAATTCATTTTTTAATCTTAATGTATTCTTATAATCTTGTTTGAGATATAAGTTAGTTTTCCCTTGCTGTGACAAAATAGCTAAGATAAACAACTTAAAAAGAGGAAAGAGTTATTAGGCTCATGATTTCAGAGGTTTCAGTCCATGGTTGACTCAGTCACTTTGAGGCCTATAGTGAGGTAGAATATCATGGTGGCAGGTGTATGTGGTAAAGGATACTACTCACTTCATAGCAAATTGAAAGCAAAGAGTGAAAGAGGAAAAGTCTGGGATAAGATATACCCTTTAATAGCAGGCTTCCAATGTTCTGCTTCCTCTGACAAAGCCACACCTCTTAAGATTTCTACCACTTCCCAATAGAATCTAAAAATGGATTAATCCATTCATGCAGGTAGAGCCTTCATGATCCAATCACCTCCCTAAGGGCTTACCTCAAAACACTGCTCCACCGGGGACTATGCCTTCAACAGATGAGCCTTTGGGAGACATTTAGGATGCGTAGGTTTTGTATTTTAAATTTATATAAGTAGTATTATAAGTCAGGTGTGGTGGTACAGACCTGTAATCCTATCATTCTGGGAGGCTGAGGAAGGAGTTTGAGCACAGCCTGGGCAATTTAGTGAATTAATGAGACCCTGTCTAGAAACAAAAAATAAAAAGGCTGGGGGTGTAGCTCAATGTGAAGGCCCTGGGTCTGATCCCAAGTACCACCTAAAAACAAATGCACACACACACACAATTAGTATTATAGAGGTTGTATTGTTTCTTGATTTTTTTCATTCAAATTTTACTACAATATTTATCTACACTGCTGCATATTCATCTAGTTTCTTGCTGTATTTCATTTGGTGATACATAATATTTCACAATAAATATCCACCACACTTTACCTAACCACTCCTTTGGTTTGCCTTCAATTCTCTATCACAATAAATTATGCTATGTGAGAATTTCTTTGGACCATGCATTCAGATGCAGGATTATGAGGGCATAGGACATACATATATTAAATACAACTTCAAGTATTGCTTGTGAATATCTTTACTAATTCTTCAGAACTATTAATTCTTGATGTTCAGATTTAGCAATTATATATTATATCTTGTAAATCGAAGTTACTAATTTTGTAAATTAAATCTACTCAACTAAGAACACACATGTAACCAATGGGACATATAATTCACATCTGAAAACAGATTTTTCTCCAATGATTGTCTGTAAGCATATGTTATGAGTTGTTCTCAGGAATTACTTTGTATTACTGTAAAATTCAGCAAATATATAAACAAAATGTATTACATTTATTCAATGAAATATTTTTCAGGAATGAATTACTTACACATGCTACAGCCTGGATGAACCTCAAAACATTATGCTAAGTATAAGAAGTCAGTCACAAAGGACCACATATTTAAAAATATCATTTATATGAACTGTCTAATGCAGGCAAATCTGTAGAGTCAGAAGTAGATGAGCAGATGCCTTAGGCACTGCACTAGGGAGGGTAAGGAAAATGGGGTTTCTTTTGGGGTGATGAAAATGCTAAAAAATGGTTGTGACTAGGGCTGCACAACTCTATTCATACAAAAAATTGAGTTGTATACTTTAAAGGAGTGAACTGCATATGGACATTATAACTTGATATAGCTATTTAAAACAAAGCCAAAGAAAACCTCAATCAGATCATTTTCCAAGAAGCAGGTTGGGAATGAGTTAAAGGCTGACCCTTTAGTTTAGGGAGAATATTTTCTATTCTTGTGGTAACCTGAAAGGGATAAATGAGGACAGTTTTGTTCCCAAGTCTTATCATCAAGTTATTTCAAAATAAATCCATGCAAGTTACTGCTTCTAACAATCTTTATGCTGATATACCTGCTTCCCTGATCTTTCGTTTACTTGTTTACAGTTATCTTTAGGATATTTTTACTTGTATTAACCATCACCAGTTTCCTTCTCATGTATTCAGTTTCTGTTGTACCCTTGGTTTTTTTATATCTTAATGATTACAAACCATGGAGATCTTTTTCTTTTTTCTTATTTTGAGATCCAACCTTTTATCATGTCATATTATATTGTCTTAAAACTACTTTTCAAATGTGCTTCCTTTTATTCATCAGACTTTTCCCTGCCCAAAGGAGAAACTAATTTCTTTCTTCAATATCTTAGAAACAATAGGAATGGCACATTTGTGCTAATTAATAATTACTTAGAAACAGCCAGGACATTTCTTCTTTTAAACATATTAGCAAATATCTGACATAAAATAACACTTTTGTGAGTAAAAGGATTTCCAGTATTTTATGTTTCTTAGTCTTAGTTTTTACTATTAGTAATATTTCTCCTTTGGAGGACTGAAAACTTCCATTCTCATTTTTATTTATATTATGTATTATATGTATCCTTTTATGATTACCATAACATTTGTGTTTATCAAGTAAGTTAAGCTATGGTAGTTTTTAAGTAAAGTATCAAAATCCATGATAACTAAAGGGCACTCAAGTGACCTGAATGCATTGGCTTGAGATGGGTCAGCTTTTGGGGTGACGTTGTGAAGAGAAAGCCAGTCATACACACTTCATCAACACTGTGGAATGAGAGACCAATGCATTTACTGAGCAGTGGATTTCCAGTGAGCACATAAACTAATTGGTGGATGAACATGCCCCAGGAGCAATGATTTTAAGGTCATAGCGGGCTCAGTGAATAATGCTGACTTACACTGCCTCTCACTGATAGCTGATCTTACCAATGAGGATTTTAGAGGCATTCAAGCCTGAACTCTCTTCCATGTGCCTTGAATGGCATGTCAGTGATCACTGTTTTTGACATCCTTTATGTTTGTCCAGTCAGCTCTAAATCTTTAGGTTGGGCTTCAGAGTACTCAGGAAAGAAAAGAGAGAAGCAATTATTTTCAGTCATTGAGTTTTAAGGATTTTAGCATTAATTATGCCAAACATTGTGTTTTATCAACAAATACAAATGTTTAAAGGAGGTAGGAAGCATTCCAAACTTGCTTAAACATAGTTTGTGCTGATCAAGAGTGTCTTGTCTACACTAACATGTTTTAAGGAATACTTTCAGCCATGCATTTTCATGTATCATTTCAAAACCAAATATTCAAATTAAAAGCATTTTCCCATTTTGGAGAATAAATATCAAAAAGCTTATTTACTTTTGATTAACATTTACTTTGTTATCATTTGAAAACAAGGGGAATAAAAAGTACAATTCACTATTTCTGTTTGGAGTCCATGATAATTTTGGATGTGAAAAATATTTCAGTGAAACAAAATAATAATGTTTAGCACTAATAATGCTTTAAAAATTATTTCAAGGAAAAAAAAATTATTTCAAGAAAAATGAGCTTTGAGAGTTGAGGTTTCCCCCCATTAAATCTTTAATTTATCAAAGATTATTGTGCATTAAAAATATGCTTTGCCTATTGTTTTGCAATTTCCTGTGAGTTCTGACCTGTTGAAGTTTTTCAGGAAGTGCCCACTCAAAGGTTCCGAGGAAGCAGCACTGAGCAATTTTTGCAAGTATTCATCTGAGAAAATGGAAATTAGAGGCTAAGCTGATATTCTTGTTTGTGACTCAAACTTTAACACTTATTTCTCATATAAATAAAATAAATTAAAGCAGAAAGGATGTAAGCTGTCTAAATTTACCAGAATCTTAAATGTGTTAATTGAAAAATAATCTTATTGTGGCAAAAGAAGGACATTTAATTCCTAATGGATGGCATTCTTTTGTTGAAGTGCAGATTTGAAGTAGAATATCCATTTCATAATATATAGGTGTTATACAGTGTTGAATTAGAATAGTTGTACTATCTGATACATTAATGTTTAGTTTTGTTTTTGGTACCGGGGGTCGAACTCAGGACCTTGTGCTTGCAAGGCAGGCGCCTGAACCACTGAGCTAATCCCCAGCCCTACATTAATGTTTAGAAAGAGCATTATTCTAATTCTCATTTTATAACTCAAAACTAAAAGGCTTTTTGTGTCTTGGAGGTCTATAGTCTTTCCACATGGCTGATGAAATATGTTCTACCATTACTGTCATAACCTTGCCTTTCAAATTAAGATATAATAATTAGTCAGAATCTAATATAGAATTAATTTGGATTCAATTGTCTCTATTAAGACAAAGTGATATTATAGGTTTTTAAGATGGAAATGATCATTTATGAGAATCTAGCTGCAGTCAAAAGCTTAACTATTATTCTTATAAGTTCATTATTAAGTAAAGTATTATCTTCTTTTTACTATTCTTTATTTCATTTATTCTTTTGAAATATGTTTACCTTTTATTAAAACTTTCTATTTTAGATGGATAGATGTGATAAAACAAGCATGATAAAATGTTAGTGATATAATCTAGATGGTGGGTATATGAGTACTCTATAAGATTCTTTCAGATTTGCTGTATATTTGAATAAAAGAAATTATTCCATTTAAAAATATATAATAAATATTTTAAATTTTATTTTATTTATTTAAGCATAATGTGCAAATACAATATAATTTAATATTGATAGTGCCACATACTTAACCGGCTAGCAAATTATAACAAACCAGACTCTTAATTATAAATCTGTACACAGTAACCTATTCATATTTTGGTTGGTGGTTTAAATAATTTAGGCATTTTAAAAAACTGAATCAGAGCAATCATGTGAGTAATTTTTTAGACAGACTTTCTATTTTGTTAAAGGGGCCATGATGACATTTTAGAGAGTTTTAGGAATAAAATGTGATGTGTATAAGGACCTGAATTAATTTAACATAGAATAACCTATTTTAACAGTTATTCTCAGTGTACTTTGGAATGTGATAAGTAAATATTTTTATTAAGCTTTTAACTAGGCATGATACTGATGATCTCAGATTTTAGAGAGGATTTTTGTCCTTTAAATAAAGACCACAGCTGCATCTTTGAGTGCTTTCTTATTATTTTCATTCAAGTGCTTGCCACATGTGTGCCTGATGTATGTGGAAGATAGGAGCACTACTGCAATACAATCAATGAAGGCCCTTGTCTCTTTTTTTTTAATGTACTTTAAACAAACACGCATGCAAAAATCAACATTATTATTGTTTCTGCCCTGCTTTTTTGGCAGACTTGGTTTACAGACTTGGCTTGATATTGTTGAAATACTGAAGTATATTTTACCAACATTGGAATCTAGTGCTTGCTTCGGCAGTACATATACCAACATTGGAACCTATGAATTTAGAAGTCATTTTACCACTAATATTCCAAGGTAGATAGAGATGGTTTTTAAACTAAAATTTATTTTTAACCTGAGGATTATAATCTCTTATATAATTCCGCTAGGAGCTTCTGTTTATCAGTAAAAATAAAGAACAGGGAAAACAATTTTTTAAAAAATCAATAACCTGGTCCTTGCATTCTTTAGATATATTTGCAAGTCTTCTTGATCAGTGTAGTTACCATCTCTTTGATACCCTGAGCCATTATTGCATGCCTTTGGGGTTATGATATCATTCTAGGGAAGAATGGTTCAGCTGCAGGTTTTATGTGCTTTTTTATTGTTGTTCACAATGTCCTATGCTAAATTATATGGTGAAATTTTATGGTGAATTATATGGTGAATGCATTAGCTGGTAAATAGATTCTAATTGATTCACTATGCTTAAATATCAAAGACTATATGCTATAGGAGCAGTGCTTCTAGTTAACAACTCTTATGTATTAATGAAAACAATACTTGCTCACATATTGGCAATATTATCTAATTTGGTATGCCATGTATTATAATTCAATCTCTCATTAAAAACAGATATGACTATAGGGAGCAAAACCACATGAAAATCCATAAATATGTTCAGGTACATGTTTACTTATACAGACATGTATATTCTGTGAGTTTTTGTTTTTCTTGCCATTAATGCTTGCACTAATGAGTCATAAATGGAAACTATTAGCTTTAAGGTAAAATGAAATAGATTTTGATTTAGTTCAAGTTAGCCATCTCATTTAAAATTAGCCCAGGGGTCTTATAAAGAATGCAAATAATCTAAGCATAATAATGCACGTTGCCCAATTGCTTCTGTGTATGATACAGGTTCATTATTGCTGTAGTGCTTTTTTTTTTTTTTTTTTGGTACTGGGGATCGAACTTGTGTCCTTGTGCTTGTGCAGCAGGCAGCGAAAGCACTTGAGCTAAATCCCTGGCCCAATTGCTGTAGTGCTTTGACAACCCATTACCAATTGCAATGAACAGCTATTTTTAAACAGAACAAATTCAAGTTGACAGCTTGGCAGTGAAATTCAGCTAGTGGGATGGATAATTTTTGTCATCTTTAGTATAGAGAATGGATCCAGTTAGGTTTAAGGAAATTTGCATCATGCAGTTTATAGGGCAAAATTTTTTTTTTTGGTACCGGGAATTGAACTTGGGTCTTTGTGCTTTTGAGGCAGGTGCCCGAACCACTGAGCTAAATCCCCGGCCCTATAGGGCAAATATTTTTATTAAAAGATAATTTTGTTATTCATTTTGGGGGACAGAGGTTACTGTTAAGAGTATGGAATCAACTTTTAGTGTGTATTTTAATAAATTGCTGAAACCTCTTTAGAATCTATGTATAAAATTAAATTTCTCATTTTTCTTCCTTCTTGGGTGAAATAGCTAATGAAATGACTATGTGAGTAACTGTAAGAGGTGTTTTTCAGAGGAGCTTTTTAGTCTTTCAGAGTTTAAAAGAAGTAGCTTTTTGGAAATAAGACAATTTTTGGAGATGAAAATAAAGCTTGAGGCAGTGTTGTCTTAATGGAAGTAGGAATTAGAATTGCATGAAGGGATGTACTTGCCTATGTTTTAGAGAAATTTTTTAAACCGGGAATAAGGAGATAAGGCATCTGATTTTGACAACTCTTGGAAAAATAAGTTAGAAAAGCATGTCCTATAATTTTTGCATAAAAAAGAGAAAGAGAAAAAAATATATTAACTCATACTATAATTTAATAGGGTTAGTCAGAGTGAATTATTTCTCTTTTTTTCTGTTCATAGAGGAAATTGTCTGGTAAAATTAATTGCTATTTTTTTCAAAGTCCAGCTAATTATTAGGTGTTTTAAGATAGAGATTTTAGGCTTATTATTGAGGATTGTGCTCAATATAGTTTGAAAAAACAGCATTACCTTGCTCAATGAAAATTGGGTAAGTTAAGTACTTTACTTAATATCTATTCATGTTTCTGACCCAACCAATAAAGGAAACTAAGAAAAATTTCCAGTGTTGGAAAATTTTTTGTTAGGATATATTTTTATTTGACATAAAGTAATTTTATGTATTTGTGTGGTACAAAATACCATTTCAATACATGTATGCGATGTGCAATGACTAGATGAGGGTAATGAACATATCTATCGTCCCAGACATACATCATTTCCTTGTATTGAAGCATTCAAAATTCCATTTATTAGAAATTTTGAAATAGTTAATTATTGTCAACCATACTTCCTACTGGGCTATAGAACATTCAAAGTTATTCCTTCTATCCAACTGTGGTGATGGAAATTTAAAAAACAGTTAGTCATTCCTTTCCAAATGCATTGCAAAAACCTGTTCACAGGTCTTCGTCACCCAACTATGCTTCTAGGTTACCTTCTCTGAGTTCCCAACAGACCGGCCACTTGAATGATAATTTGAATGATGCCTTCAAGTAGGAGAATAAAGCAAATCATCTTTAATAACCAGTAGACTTTTCTGTTCCTGATCTATTCTATATTTTACTTACCTTTTGGAAGACACAGTTGCCCCAAATATAATGTAGCAATGAATCTGTATATAAGTCAAGCATATTTGGAGAGGCTGTTGTGTTAGTCAGTACTGCACTCATGAGAAATGTATTTTATCAGTAAATCCAAAGAATTTCTTGACATGAAAGAATTGTGCCTCTATAAAGATTTTGTTTAAACCGAGAGAGCATGTTGTTCTTCTGACTTGATCCAGCTTATTTCTAGCATTTATGCCGTGAATTTATAGCTTGAACTTTGAGCTCTTCATTCTATTGTGATGTGGCCCTCTTGCAATCTTGGTTTACTCATGGCAAGAGGACCTTGTATGAGGCAGCAGGGCATGATCACATTACCCCGTTTCTCTATGGCATCATGGGATATTCGGGCAAGTACCTGAAGAGTATTTTCACTTTCTTTGATTTCAGAAGAATTTGAAAGGGAAACCCATGGTACCTAGGCACTAGACTAATAAAATAATTTGCAACATTTGGTGATATTACTCATGGAGAGAAACTTTTGGCAAAATGAAAGCAGGACAAGGGATGCCAAAGCCAGTCCCAGAGATACAAGTTTTAGAAGCATGCTTAGTTTTTTTTTTTTTTTTTGGAGAAATGGAATTTTTATCAGTTCCATGTAGTAACATATCTCATCACTAGCAATTTCTCACTACCAGCATTAGCTTTTGGCAGTATATATAAATCTCCTTTCTTGCTTTCTGTTTTTTTTTTTTTGTATTAAATTCTTTTATTGG
>NW_004624738.1:25939562-25989398 GCF_000247695.1 Heterocephalus glaber
CTGTGTAGACTTTCAGTGGAGTTTTTCATCTCCTGAAAATCTATTTGCATCTGTTTTATGGATTCCATTTGTTTCTTATGTTGGGATTCCATCTTGTTCCTGAGCTCCTCTCTAGATTTATTAATCATATCTTGCACTAGGGGCACAATTTCTCCTGTCATCTGAGAAATTGTTTCTGATTTCATTTTTTCCGGATCCCATTTTGTTGCCAGTTGAGTGGGTCCAGGTAGTTGAGTATCAGAGTTTTCCATCTCATTTCCCTTTGGGGTTGCTGTAGGTGATCTGGAAGTCTGGTTTTGAGACTTATTTACATGTTTTCTCATTTCGACTGGGGCAGGGGGCTGTTAGCGCCTGCAGGGATTACCTTCTCTGAGCTGGGTGAGCTGGGCCAGGGGCCGCGAGCAACGGTAGGGATGGTGACCCAAAAGCCCTTTGCTGTGGGCTGGGAGCAGTGGGAGGGATGGTGGTAGGGAAGCCCCTTCCTCTGGACCAGGAGCAGTAGGATGGTGGCTCAGAAGCCCCTCCCTCTGGGTGGGGAGCGGTGGGAGGGATGGTGGCCTGGAAGCCCCTTCCTCTGGGCCAGGAGCAGCGGGACAGAAGGTGACCCAAAAGCCCTTTCCTCTGGGCTCGGAGCAGCGGGAGGGATGGTGACCGGGAAGTCCCTTCCTCTGGACCAGGAGCAATGGGACGACGGCTCAGAAGCCCCTAACTCTGGGCCGGGAACAGTGGGACTCAGTACTGTGGTCTGGTGGTCTGGTGTCCTCTGCGTCTTTGTAGTGTGGAACCAGGTGACTGCCTGTCTGCAGCGGGGTGATTCAGTGTCTTCCGCGCTACTCAGGACCTCGGTAGGGCGTGCCAGCATGCTTAGTTTTGAGGGTTCACAATGAAGGAGGTCAGTGGTTATTTTCAGTGGGTGCTTTCTGCATTATACGGCTTCACTTTTCTGTCTACTCGGTGAGCTGTACTTTCAGGTCTAAATGCAGAAAAAGGAGTAGAAATTGTGTGTTGCTGTGATACACTATAGAGGGTATGGGGCAAAATGTGATATAGCAGTGGTTTATAAGATATTGAAAATGTTTCCAACCCAATTATCATCCATGGCAGCTGAAAGAATTTAATGAGATATGTTCCAGTGAAACACACCTGGTGAAATGTTCTTAAAGTGAACTATCTTGGAGTTAATATGATGTGGTAGTTAAGATACATTATGTCTTGAGCCTGACAGTTTAGGCTTGAGTCTCATCACTTATAGCTATGTAACTTGGACTAAGTTATTTAGCTACTTTGTGCTGCCACTTCTTGTAAAAGGACAAAAATCATCCCCAAGGCAGGAAGATCTTAAGTTCTAGTTCTATGGGGCAACTTAATGAAACCCTGTTTCAAAACAAAATTTAAAAAGTGCTGGGAATATAGTACAGTATGAAGGTCCTGAGCTGAATCCCCAGTATCCCCCTAAAGAAATAAAAATAAAATAATGACTAATTCCCATGGTTAATATAAGGATCAAATGAGCCAAACATTTAAAATTCTTAGAACAATGATTGACATGTAAAATGAACATGTAATCTTTGATTATTGTTCCTTCAAAATTTATTTTCTAGTTACATTTACATTTTTATAATTTCAAAAAATTAATTTCAGAATTTAGTTCACTAAATCTGGAATGTTGGTTGTTAAAGACCTACATCCTTAATTGGCAGTTAAAATCATAAAGAAGCTTAACTTAGAATAAAAAGGTCAAAGTGAGAAAGAATTTATTTCAATCTTATTAATATTTACCAGCCAGAAATATTAAGTAGCATGGTTGGTATTTATAAAATATTGAAATCTATTCTTCCAAATTTGTTGAGAGTAGGGGACATGCTATATGCCACCTGTGTTTGTCACCAAAATGATGCCTTATATAATTCAATTATTTATTCAGTGGAAGTCAACATGAATTCTGATATATTGGTAATAAATATTAGGCACATGATAAATGCAACTTAGGTGAAAGGATATTTATTTATGTGTGTGCATGGGAGAGAGAAACAGAGAGCAAATATACTCTCAGGTTATGAAAGTTTTAGGTTAGATGAAATTAAAGGCATCTTGACTATCGATCAGGAAACAGTCTGGTCCTCTACTAAGAAAAGTAACAAAATCTATAAATGTTGAAGAATAGGCTATCAGTTGGCATTTAACTATCTTTATTTGCTGTAAGAGACTATTGAGATCTTTGTTAATTCTTTTAGCCCTCTTTACCTTTAATTCTCAAATTTATTATGTAAGTATGTACATTCTTGTAAAAGAAGAGACAAAGAGACTGAAGTGAAAAGACTTAATTATAGCCAAGTTTTTTTTTTCTAGATATCATTTCTCTATCTTGGAATGAAAACAATTAGGGGAAAAATGAAAGATATAACCACCGATTTTTTTCATAAGTGGTAAAAATGCCTGGCCATAACAAAAAATATATTGGCGAAATCAGGCTGTCTATGTCTTTCTGTTTTTGATTGTAATAATAGCACAAATCCTTATACTAAATTTAATAAGGTATGTTTTCTAGAAAGCTAGTGTCTGGGATACTAACTGCAATTCATTTAAGCAAGATTTTCTGCTATATCAGTAGAATAAATTCTATTTAAAATACTTAGTGGTGTATAGTATTAATAAGCTAATTCTTAGGCTGCAGCTCCAGCAATACTGATTAGCATATTGGCATTCATCATAAAGACAGTTGGGACTGACTTATTTATATATGTTTATATGTATGTATGTATGTATGTTTATATATGTATGTATGTTTATATCTGTTCATATGTATGTATGTATGTATGTATGTTTCACTCATATGATTCAAAGTCTCCCATTCCCAACACAGTTTCTGTCCCTACAGACAACTTCAATGATGTTTCTTTTGTATCATTCCTAAATAATTTGTGGCATACAAACAAAAACATACATGGTTCCATGTATTTTAGAATACTTATAATACATAGAGATGACTTTTCTCTTGTAATCTTCACTTTCTGGAGGACCAGGGATGATTATCAGCTCCTTCTGCAAATACCAACTTTCCATAGGTTACATTTCTTAAAAATACCTAGTATATTAGAATTTTTTAAAAAAGGGAAATAAGGGGAGAAACTAAAGATCGATCACAAAGTCTCAAAGATTGGTTTCTGCTTTTGAAAACTCTTCTCATGATAGAAATTTCAGACATTACAAAGTTGAGATAGCTAGTTCATCCACGGCTTGCTGAAGGGTAACAAATGTTTCTGGAACTAGCATTGAGCCCTAGGATTCCTTTGGAAGCAAGACAGCCTGCCACAATGATGTAAAGATGAACATGTTCCATTGTGGATCAAACTAATCTGGGTTTGGAGACCAACATGAGGACTTTGTAGCTTTGTGACCTTTAGACAGTTTGTTAGTTGCCTCTTGAGGCTCTGTAAATTGGCAGTCATCAGCCAAACCCTGTGGCATATTTCACTTACTCATGTAAGGGAATTGTGTCTGACACAAAGTAGGTACTCAATTTACCAGTCCACCAGTAAAAAAATAGAAAAAGAAAAAGAAAGAAAAAGTCTACTTGGAGGGGGTTGTGGTGTTCAGTCTTACTGTGCTTCTCAGAATTGAAAACAGCATTAAGAGAAAAGTTTTTCTATTATCATTTATCTTGTAAGGATGCAAGTGTCAGAATCTTTTTTTAACCTAACAATCAGCTTTTGTAGAGTGCTTTAACAGTTTACAAAAGTTAACTTTCTATTCTCTGTGTGAAGGAGTTAAGAAAAATGGATGAAAGGCAATTAGAGATGAATGCTTCTACAGCAATATTTGATAGATTAAATTACTTGTAAGTGTTTCTGGGGCTGGAGGTGTAGCTCAGTGATAGAGTGCTCAGCATCCACCAGGCCATAGGTTCAATTTTCCACTTTCTTCCCAGTTAAGAGTAGTAGGATGTTTCTAAAGGCTCTAGTGACCAAAATAAAAAGAGAGACTTGTTGGTATACAAAGACTGTTAAGTTGGATCTTAATTTTCCAAGTACAAAAATAAGTCAGTGAATAAAAAAAAAAAAATCACATTCTGCAATTTTAAGTGACTGACAATTAAAAAATTTACTGCCAACTTCTTATTTAGTTATCCTCTGAGATATGGGTTAGTTGTTATACCTTCTAGTCCTAGATTTTGTCTAAGTGAAAAAACAAAACAAAAACAGAAAAGGTTTAGGAATAGTACTCTTTTCTGATTCCTTCAGAATTATAGCTGTGTGCCCTATGTAAATTCATAAAAATAGTTTTGAAGACTAGCTTTAGAATTGCAATAGTTATTGTATATTCAAAACAGCTACAGAAGCACTTTATTTTCATTTTAAAGATTTACAATTAAAGTGATTTTATGTATACCTCAAATGCTTGATTATATGGAAACCCATTACAGGGTTTATGCACATATTAAGTCCTTTCTTATTATGGGGTTTTGTGCACATTAAATTTCTGGTTGTTATAGATTGTTGTTTTTCTTGTTACCATTAGATGTAACATTTTCCTAGGTGATGAAATGTATTATTATTGGGTACATTTATTTTCATGTGTGTTCTGTATTTTAAAAGAGAAAGGTATTTAAACAGCAAAGATGTAGCTGTTATGAAATTTATTTTTATAAATAGCTTTCAGCAAAATCAGAACAGTACTTTAAAATTACAGTTAAAAAAATCATTTAATCATCACACTCCTTGTTGGCTGATAGGGTGGTAAGTGACTTCTCCCCCCACCCTACAATAGGCTATTATTGATATGCTCACTAAGTGGACCTAAGAGTACTAGTATATTTTATGTTAGCAAGCCTTGATAGCAAAGTGCTGAAAGTTCAGGGGGCATTTGTCTCCTTTCTCACAAATTCATTTAAGTACTAGTCTTGCTGGAGCTTTAACTGGGGCAGACAAACCATACAAATGACTTGAGATAAAATGAAAATAATGGACTGAGCTGGGTGTTAGGGATGGTAGTTATGCTGCGTGCACATCAATAAGCTTGAGTGTGACTCTATGCTAATGCAAGCCTGATGGATCAGCTTTCTCTTTTAGCCTGGAGGACCATTAAGCTCTGGAAGCCAGGTCAAACTGATAGAGTGGGCAAATAAAGCCCATCAGTTAGCAGCAGTAGTTAACTGAGTGTGATTCCTAATGTGCAAAACTGACATTGCTTAAAAACCCTTCATGATCAGGACACAGATCAGGAACAAGATGATAGATTCTGCTTTAATTTGCATAATCAAAGCTTCTCATTTTCAACCTATAGATAACATAAGAGTAGGGGGAAAATACCCACTCTGACTGCTTCCATTATGTTGTTAATCTTAAATCACAGCAAAAAATTTCCATAAAAATGTAAATAACTTGTTTCAAAAGAAAAGAGTATAATTGAAAGATTTTCTATGTTATTTCTTTGGAATTAATTTGTAAGCACAGTTATGTGAGTTAGGTAATAAGGATTGATATGAACATGACAAAGTTTTAAAAATTTTTGTCATTCAATTCAAACACAAAACTTTCCTGCCTGTGTTAAGCCAGATTTATATATTTCCTTCCTTCCATTAGAGCATATTAATTATACAGATTAATGGGTTTTATTTTGGCTGATATGTATATGTGAACCAAATTTCTCCTAATGTGTGGGTTTTGAAATAGACATAAATTAATATGATGACCAAAATAACAGAGAACTTGATCATTTCTTTTTCTCTCAAAGCAGAGAAATTGAAATAATTTATTTCATACCCAATATTAAAAAGAACACCAGAATGGAAGAATCCAAGAAAAATATTTATTTTCACTGAGCCCAAATGCTATGAGGCTTCTTGCATTATAAAGAAAAAGGTGTTTTGCTCATTAATGCTATTATTTTTCCTTCTACCCTTTCCCTTTTGTATCCAAACATACTAAAAGTATGGTGAACAGTCCTGTTTTTAACTGATTATTTTCATACATAGCTTCTAAACTTTTTACTCAAGGATATTGGCTTTACAGACTCACCAAAAAAAAAAAAAAATAGTTCAGATTCTATTGAATTCATGTGTTTGTGGTGTAGGGAACCCTCTTTGTTCATTCATTTAAAAAAATCTTTCTTTACTATTCTTATTTTGGCCATTGTCTTGAGCATTGGAGATATGGTTATCTTCTTGGAGCTGACTTTTGTTTGTATAAGGGAGACAGTAAACAAGCAAAGGTATAAATTCACAATGTGATTGATTCTTAGAAGGGGCCTCTGTGTCAGAGGGTCTGCTCTAACCATGTTTCTGCCAGAGTCAGGTATCACGTGTGCTGGTTTCCAATCACAGGTATCCAGACTGTCTGAAAAATATCTACATATGAGTAATGCTAAATTCTTGTTGAACAAAAAATTAAGTGCCTTTGTGTACCTTACTGTAATTCAGACGGACATGTTTATGAAAAACCTAATAAAATTATATATGTATGGATTTCTGAGTGCTTAATATGCCTGAACTCTCTACTAAGCACTTTGTGAGTTAGTAGGCCGATACCCTACCAATTCCCTGGTTAAAAAACCCAAAATCGAGGCAAAGAATTTTCAAAGTGACATAGCCAGTAAATGGGTGAAGTGAGATTAGAATGTAGGCAGTTTGGCTGCAGAGTCAGTGTTCTTAATCATTGATACTCTATGACAACCAGAAGAAATTTGTTTAGCAGAAAAATGTGTTGTTACTTGAAAATGCAAGTGCCAGGAGGGTAGGAGATATGTCTGTCTTGTGCACTTCTGTCCCTGCAGTTACTGGTTATGTGGGATTTCTCCATGGGTCCTATCAGTATGAGCTCATATTGTGTCCTTGCATAATACTTGCTGTCCTTGTGTTCTGAAAGAGCCCATTTCCAAAAAGTGAGCAATTTTTTCCCAAAAGTGAATTTACTACTAGGTAGAAGTATTCTGGCTTGCAAAATGTTTTGAGCAATGTATACTAGCAGAGGCTTTCATATTTCTACTTCCAAATATACTTCTTTTCTCTCTGTATCTTTGAAGAAGACAATCACATTGTTTTGTATTAAATTGATATTAAATGATTGTGAAAATAGAGAATTTTTCATATTTCATGGTTTGTTTTTAGAAGATAAAAATGTAAAAGAAGAGTTTTACTAAATAAAATGCACACATAAACTAATGTAGAAAATTTAACAAAAAGAAAAGGATGATGAAAATACAGTAGAATACTACTTTGCCATAAAGAAGGATAAATTTGAGTCATTTGTAGGAAAATGAATGCACCTTGAAAGCATAATATTAAGTGAAATAAATCAGACATACAAGCTCAAATACGATATGGTTTCTCTCATGTGAGAAATCCAAAATAAACGATAGCTAAAAGGAAACAGGGAGATAGATCTACCACAGATGGGAAGAGAACAAAGAGATTGAGGGAAGGGGAAAGGTCGGGGGGGAAGGGGGCATAAGAAAGAATTAAGATGTGTCATACAGATGTACCAAACACCCACAATAAAAGTAGTCATTACATATCACAAGCTTGTACTAATAAAAAATTTAAGAAAAAATGAACCATAGTCTTATCACCCCAAATAATTCATGTTCTTATTTCTTGCAGTTATTAATTCTCTATCACAGTTTTGTAATTCTTGCAGATAAATTTCTAAATGTATATAGACACTGATGCAGATTTTAAATAAATGAGTTTATAGTGTGTATATAATTGGATCACCTGCACTGTTTTGCTCAATAGTATCACTTGAAAATTTTTTCATACTAATAAACATTACATGGACATCATTATAATTTTTAAGACTCAGCATTCTGTTGTGTGAATTTATTATTATTTAATTGGCCTCATAATAATAGACCTAATTTCTTTTCTGGTTTTTTGTTGAAAATAACTGTAGTGAATATCTATATACATATAGATAGATAGATAGATAGATAGATAGATAGATAGATAGATAGATATATTCATATGAATTGTTGCTGAATCAAAAGTTGTATGTTCTGTGTCTTGTATAATTTGATATATTGTTGAAAGTTATATAAAGACTTGGTAATATTCTTGCACTTATTGTTGAAGGAGTATCTCTGTGTAAGGGGAGCATTGTATCAATGAATAGAACTATAACTTAGGTCTCAGGCATTTTTTTAATGTTTTTAGGTCTCTTACTCTATAGATTTCTTTTCCTTCACCTTTTGCTTTTTTCCATTGCAGTTTGTTGAAGAAACTGAATTATTTGTCCTCTGTATTTACAAATATTGTTCATTGCATCCCCTGTTGTTATTTAACACGAGCCTCTGTCATCTGCATTCTCTGTACATTGATAGACTTAGACTTCGAGCCAGTTTAGTTTTATTTTATTCATTTATCTTTTCAAATTACTTCAGAGAGAGAATTGTCCCCTCTGCTGTTAGGTACGCAATGTCTAGTTGAATGTTCTGTTGTAATATGTACAGCTGTTCTTGATCAATGGCAGTGGTCCCTATATTAATGTCTTTTTAGTCATTTGAGTTGCTGCCCCAATCTGGGTAACAGAGTACTTCAAAACTTAATGGCTTTCAAAAATGTTGGCAAAATTGCAGAATGGAAAACCCTAGTTCTTTTTCTCTCATAGAGACACTGACTTACCAGTATATGAATCCAAAAAGCCTTTATGAAAACTCTAGAAACCAAATAGTTTCTCTGAAATTTGTAAGCGAAAATAAACCTCTCCTTCCTTAAGTTGTGGGTGTTGGGTATTTTGTCCTAGCAATGAGAAAGTAACCAAGATAGTCGTTGATTAAAAACTTCCCAACAAAGAAAAGCTTCAGACAAGGTGGCTTCACTGGAGAATTCTACCAAACATTTAAAGAATAATTAGCACCAGTTCTCAAGCTCTTCCAAAAAATTGAAGGGAGCACTTTCACATTCATTCTATGGAGAAGCATTGGCCTGATACCCAAGTCAGACAAAGATACTATAAGAAAAGAAGTACAGAGCTTTTCCTCTTATGAACATCAATGCAGAAGTCCTCAACCAAATACTGACAAACTGAATTCAACAGTACATTAAAAGAACTGCACATGATGACCAAGTAGACTTATTCTTGGAAAGCTAGGAATGCTACAACCTGTGAAAATCAAATCAGTGCAGTATTAACAGACTAAAAGACAAAAGGTACCTGATTTTCCCACTTAGTACAGAAGAAAGCATTTGAAAAAACAAACCTTTCATAATCAAAATACTTAACAGGGGCCCGGGGGTTAGCTCAGTGGCGCCATGCCTGCCTCACAAGCACAAAGTCCAGAGTTTGATCCCTGGTACCAAAAAACCAAAAATCAAAACAAAACAAAACAACAACAAAAACTCTTAACAAACTAGGACTGGTAAGAAAATGCTTCAACATAATGAAGGCCGTGTATATATGAACAGCCCACAACTAACATCATCCTCAATAATTAAAAAAAAAAACCCAAAAAACTGAAAGTTTTCTTGCTAAGGTTAAGAGCAAGGCAAGGATTCCCATGCTCACTACTTGATATTCACATGCAAAGGAATGAAGTTGGTTCACTACCTTACACCCTACGCAA
The DNA here is from genome assembly GCF_000247695.1 of Heterocephalus glaber. The sequence goes on from NW_004624738.1 coordinate 25,949,121, forward strand.
CTCAAAATGGCCAATCAGCCAGGTTTGTGGTGCATGCTTCTAATTCCAGCACTTGAGGCAGGAGGATTATAAATTTAAGCCCAGTGTGGGCAATTTAAAAACCTAGTGAAACTTTGTTTCAAAATTTAAAAAAGTAAGGATTGGGAATATAGTTTAGTGACAAGGTCCTTGATTCAACCCCCAGTACTGAAAAGAGAGAGAGAGAGAGAGAGAGAGAGAGAGAGAGAGAGAGAGAGAGAGAGAGAAAAAAGAAAGACCCAATATTATAAGGTTTTTTTTTAAAACACAGGGGAAAAACTTCTTGACATTAGGCTTAACAGTTACTCCTTGGTTATGACACCCAAAGCATAGGCATCAAAAGCAAAAGTAGCCAAATGGGACTCTGTCAAACTTAAAAACTTCTGTATAATAACAGGAACAATCAACAGAATGAAAAGTCAGCCTATGGGATGGAAGAAAATATTTGCAAACTATATATTTCATAAAGAAGTAATATCTAGAATATATTAAAAAACCCCTACAACTTAACAACAAAAATCCAAATTAAAAGTGGGCGAAAGACTTGAGTAGACATGCCTCCAAAGAAGATATACAAATAGCCAAAAAGCATATGAAAAGATGCTCAACCTCAGGAATCATTGGAGAAATGCAAATCAGAATCACAGTGAGATGCCATTTCATATTTATTAAGGTGGCCAATATCACAAAAGCAGAAAATGACAAACATTAGCCAGGATATGGAGATGTTGGGATCCTTAGGTATTGTGGTAGGAAAGTAAAATGATGCAGTTGTGGAAGACAATGTAGTGGTTCCTCAAAAAATTGAAAATAAAATTACCATATGGTCCTACCATCTGAGTATGCATTTAAAGTACTGAAAACAGGACTTTGAAGAGATATTTGTAAACTCATGCATATTGCATTGTTATTCACAATAGCCAAGAGGCAGAAGCAACCTAAGTGTCTATCAGTGGATGGAAGGATGATGAATATATGGTAAATCCATACAATGGAGTACCATTCAGCATTTAAAAATAAATTCTGTCAAGTATTCCAACATGGATGAACTCTGAGGACATTATGCTAAATGAAACAAGGCAGTATTATCAGACCAATACTGGATGATCCTTCTTATAGGAGTCACCTAAAGTAGCCAAACTTTTGGAAATCCAGCATGGTGGCACAGAGGCTAGGGGAAGGAGGAATGGGGAGTTTTTAAATGGAGTTTCAGTTTTGCAAGATTAAAAATTTCTAGAGGGTTGTTGCCTAACAGTGTTGTACAGGTAACCCTACTGTACAATAGACTTAAAGATGGCTGAGATGGTAAATTTTGTATTATGTATTTTTGACCATAATGAAAAATACTTAATGGTTTAACACAATAATTTTTAATATACTCATGAATTCTGCAGGTCATGGATTTAGGCAGGCCTCAGCTATTCTTCTTCTGCTCCTTCTGGTTTTGGCTGAAGTTATTCAGCTGGCAAATGAGATGGATTGGAGACCCAAGGCATTTTTATTCCCAGGTTTTTTGACTCATTTGGGAGTGACTGGATGATTGAAATTGTCAATCAGGGTTGTCATCCTTAGTGTCTATATTCAGTTCTTACATTAGTCTTCTTACATGTCGGGTGCCATTCACAAGAACAAATAAGCATCCCCAAAAGGAAGAAACTGCATAATCATTGAAAAAAATTTAGCCTCAGAAGTCTTAGAGCATCACTTCCACATATTTTTATTGAGTATGAAGGATGAAAAAGAAGGCCCAGTTTCAAGGGGACTACTTTTCTACCTCAATATAGGACCATGTTTACACTGTAGAAGAGCATGTCAGATGGAAGATATTGCAGTAATCTTTGGAAAAGTTAATTGACCTTGTTATCTGTATCTTATTTTCTAGTAGTTTCTTTCACAAGAGTTCATGGAAACATTATCCCATGAGTTCTTGCATGTCAATAGTGATTTGAAGTTTGTATAGAAAGTAATTTTGGTTAGATAATCATTAGCTCATTTTTTTTCTGTTGAGAAAATCACATATTTGGTGATTGACTCTGATTACAATTTGACTTTTTTGTGATAAATGACTTGGCCATTTTATCTAGATATCCAGAGATTGTTTATTTGACATTCACTTTATATTCCTTTAAGAGTATGTGTGTAAATTTCAGAAATATTTTCTTGAGTTATAGTTTCAATATTTGTTTTGGTTCATGAGTTTTGGTTTTTCTGTTTAAAAGTACGCTACTGCCCAGATTTAAGAAAAGGAATCTTGAAGGCTGGGGATTTAGCTCAGTGGTGCCGTTGCCTGTCTCGCAAGTGCAAGGTCCCAAGTTCAATACCCAGTACTCCCCTCCAAAAAAAAAGAAAAGAAAAGGAATCTTAAATTTTGTTACACATTGCTGGTAGATATCTAGAAAAATTATTGCTACGTATATAATGTATATGCATATTTGTTTTCCCCTCTCTCAACAACCTTAGGTATTATCTCCCTTTTGAAATTGTCAGTTGGCAAAAAGTAATACCTTATTAGTTTTTCAGAAATGTTATTGATTACTTGCAAGGTTATCTACTTTTCGTATGCCTATGGTTCATTTGCATTTTTCTATTGTAAATTGTTCCTTTGTCCATTTCCCTGTTACTATCTTTATCTTTTTCTTGTTGATTTATAAGAGCTCATTGAAAATTAGGGATATTAACCTTTTGTTTTTCATGTGTTGTTCATGTTTATTCCCCAGCTATTTACCTTTCATACTTTTTTTTTTTTTTTGGTACCACGGATTAAACTCAGGTCCTTGCACTTGCACAGCAGGTGGCGAAACCACTGAGCTAAATCCCCGGCCCCTTACCTTTCATACTTTAAAAAATTCTTTTAAAATGGTAGGTAACACATCAGTATTTTCCATTATAATTTCTTATCCCATGAAATATTATATATTATTAAATTACTTAAATTACATAAAGAGTGATTTAAAACAATGAGATAAAAATTAAAATATTGGTCGTGAGAATTCTTGAACCATGAGGCCTGAAAATTATAGGGAGAATTAAGGATGTACAAAGATATACATAAATTTGAAGGCAATAACCAGGAAGAATTAGAGATCCTAGTTTAGGCAATATGAAGTAAGCCAAGGAACTAAGACGTTATGGATGATACACACTGATAGAGTGTTCAAGATATAGAATATAGGAGTGATTACTGAGGTACATGGAATTACTTTTAGCTGCTACATATATTTATCTGTATCCACATGTATATAGAAACATACATATTCACACATACATATATATTTATATGTGTGTCTGAGTTCTAATAATTAGAAGAAAATGCATTTCATTAAATAAGGAATATGTAATATTTTAGGTATTTGCTAGGTATGGTATTATAGATCCTTAGAGCTAGGGATCATTTGGGTGATAGAGAAAGAAAGTGAATATATTTTTAGCCATTGAGGTCACCATTGAGTTTTGGCTTTTTTTTCTTTTTTGTTTACTTTTTATTAGTACATGTTTGCAGTACATAATGATTACATTTATCATGGGGAGTTAGTAAACTACATAATACTTCTTTTTTTTTTTTATCCTCTACCCTTCCCATCCCTGATCTTTCCATCTCTCGGTCCCTTTCTCATTTGAAAAGATCTCCCTACTTTCAGTTATCTATCCTTTATTTTGCTTTTTATTTATATTTTGGGTTTCTCATGTAAAAGAAACAATGCAACATTTAAGCTTGTGTGTCTGATTTATTTCACTTACTTCTCAAGATATATGTTTACCTATGAATACCTCAAGTTTATTCTTTATGGTAGAGTAGTACTCCATTGTGCATAAATATCACATTTTCTTCATCCATTCATCTCTTGATGGGCATATAGGCCATTTCCAAGATTTAGCTATTATAAATTTTGCTACTATAAACATGGGTATGCATGTATCACTGTAATATGATGACTTTATGTCTTCTGGGAAGATACCTAGAAGGAGAATAGCTAGGTCAAATGGAATTTCTATGTTTAGTTTTTTGAGGAATCTCTACACTGATTTCCGTACTGGCTGTACTAGTTTACATTCCCACTAACAATGTAGAAAGGTTCCTTTTTCTTCACAGCCTCACCAACATTTCTTATTATTTGATTTATTAACAATAGCCATTGTTTCTGGAGTAAGATGGAATCTCAGTATTGTTTTAATTTGCATTTTTCTAATGGCTAGTGCTGAATATTTTTTCATGTATTTATTTGCATTTGCACTATTCATTTTAGTTGCCCATTTTTTGATTGGATCTTTTATTTTGGGTGTATAAGTTTTTTCAGTTTTTTATATATTCTAGATGTTAGTCCTCTGAAGAATAGTTGACAAAAATTTTTTTTCCATTTCATAGGTTGTCTCTTCACTCTGTTGATTGTTTTCTTTGCTGTGCAGAAACTTTTTAATTTGATATGATCCCATTTGTTGATTCTTGGTACTATTTCTTGTGCCATTGGGGTTCTGTTTAGAAAGTTCTTGCTTATGTCTTCAAGAGTTTTACTTATTTTATCTTCCAGAAGATTATTTCTATTTTAACATTTAAATCTTTGATCCATTTTTATTTTAGTTTATTATATGCTAAGTATATTGGTCTCAACTTGGTCTTCTGCAGGTGGATATTCAATTTTCCCTGCACTATTTATTAAAGAGGCTTTCTTTCCTCCAGTGTATATTTTCGGCCACTTTGTCAAAGATCACAAAGCTGAATGTGCTGGGGTTGTTTCTGTTTCCTCTATTCTGTTCCATTGATCTGCTTGTTTGTTTTTGTGCTAGTATCATGCTGTTTTTATCATTGTAGCTTTGTAGTATAACTTCATATCTGGGACAGTGATGCCACTGGCTTTGCTTTTATCACTCAGAATTGTTTTTTCTTCTGGCTCCATATGAATTTTAGGATCATTTTCTCCAGATCTGTGAGGAAAGCTGTTGGTATTTTGATTGGGATTCTATTTAATCTATATATAAGTTTTGGAAGTATAGCTATTTTAACTATATTGGTTCTGCCTATCCAGGACCATGGAAAGTTTTCTACAAAGAAAATTACATCACTCTGAAAAAGGAAACCAAAGAATTTTTGTCCAGTTTTTAAAAAGTAAACTTTATAACAACCTTATATGGCAGGTATTATCTTTTTTTATAAGCATTTGGGAAGCAAATTGGCATATTAGAATAAACACAGAGCCAGATAGTAAGATTAAGCACTTAGCTGTGTGACTTTACTTAAACCAGTCCTCTGAATCTTGGCTTGGTCATATGTAAAATGGAATTAAAATAGTGCCTTATTTCAAGGAGCTGTGAAGATTTTCAAAAGAAGTATTTATATTTTCTCCCAAGAGAATAAATAAGATATCCTATTTTAAGCAGTGCATGAAAATTGCTTTTGGAGTTCACTTGAATGGTTATGATTTCTTGTGAAGATTAAATGAAATAATGTGTATAGTTACCCTAGTAGTTGCCTAAAAATGGTGGCGATTATTACAGTTGTTAGGAGACTCCCTCTAATTTAAACTTGTCCAAGGTTTGAACTTGTGTATCACCCTTCACAACCTTGTTTATACCAAAATATAGCATTGGAAAACATTTTATAATACAAATATTCTGTATTTCCTCTTTCATTTTAACAAATATTTACAGACAATGCAATGTAAGCCAGGTCCCGAGGATACAAAAAAGACAGCTCTTACCATGTAGGAGCCCACAGTTGGTAGAGAGGGCAGACAGGTATATGAAAGAAGACATTGTTTTTTAAAAAATTATGCCAGCCAGAAAACTGCATTCTGTAGACCTCCATTCTCCAGATAGCAAAACATGAGATATGTGTCGACGAAATGAAATATTCCAGTCAAATTACAAAATGTGTTTGTTTGTATGCACTTAATACTCCTTACATATTTATCAAGTTGTGTTTTTTCTTGGCTGCATTTAAATCCATGTGCATTTCCTTCCTAATTCTGCTGAGACTGAATGATATACAAGCTGCCCATCTCAGTTATCATCATGAGGAATGAACCAGAAGAGAAGAAAGATGGGCAAATGCTGATTTTAGCATTTGCTTTTCCAATACAATGTGTCTATCTGGGTGGCCATACATTCATTCATTGCTTCCTGGGTTTAGGGGAAAGAGGTAGAAGAAATGTTTCCACTGGTGAACTACCAAGTGCTAAATATCACTGTCAATACTACTAAAAAGAGAACCAGACACATGGATTATTATTGGCCAACATATTTTTTTGGCATTTCTTTTCTGTTATATGTTATAAACAAATGATAGACAATGTATAACAAATTGACAAGTTTATAATAACTGGAACTACATTAGTACATTTTACATTTTATTTACCAAAATATGAGTAATCTATGTTTAAAAAATTAAACGTTGAACCACAGACAAGTTAGATCTAAATAAATAATTCTATTATTGGAGAAGGATCATTTTGGTAGATTAAATGTCATCACTTTTTTAAAAAGAAAATTATATTTAGTATTTTATAATTCCATGATGTTTCATATATTTAGTATAATTCCATATATTTCATATTCCATATTAAAATTTCATATATTTAGTATAATTCCAAAAGTTAAAATTTTAATGTGTAGATTTAGAGAGAGAAATTATCTAGAAAAAGTGAAAGTTATATTAAACAAATTCCATTTATTCCATTTATTGTCCTCTGGACAATACATTTCCATTGATAATTTTACTCTGTATGAAAGTTTTTAATATAAGTTACATGAAGTTATAAAATATAAAAATCGCCCTCTATCCTTGGAGGATTTGCAGTTTAATGTGGAATAAGCAAACTATGTAGTAGAAACTCAAATCACACAATCTACAACTATTTACGAAGAGAAAATCCAAATACCCAGGGTGGTGGTGAATTTTCCAGGATCATTGTCTTCTGCAGCTGCACGATTATTGCTGGGGTATTCATCATTAAGCTCTGCTCTTCTGTCACAATTCTTTCAACAAGCAAACTGGAACCAGTTGTTTTACTTAGAGATTATCCACGAGACACCATCTAAATTGAATACTGTTAAACAGCAATTACATGACTTCTAGCACCGGTCATCAGGCTTCTTGGAGCAGATGAGCATATTGTATGGGGGAGGAAAAGGAAAATGATCTGTTTGGGGAACTTCTTATGTATACATGTGGTTATATTCACAATATATGATCATCACAATAAACATCACAGTTCTTTATAATTGTGAACTATCCCTTGAAGTTAATAGATATTTAGGGTACGAGAAAAAGAGAGAGAGTGAGAAGGCACATGGGTTCAAAACTAATCACATGATACAGTAATTTTTTTCAAAGAAAATATAACCAGGTCAACATGGAAATTGCTGTTACTATTTAATTTCAATATGTCTGTAAACCTAATAGACCTCATATCTCTAAGGCAGTGACTGCTTCCTTTTGATTCAAATTCAGCAAACAGTTGGGCTAGGTGTTTTTCCTGACCTTCCTTGAGCTAGTCCAAATATTCTTCTATGCACCAAATGACATTGTGAAATATCTCTATTAATTACACGAACATCACTGTAGATACATTGAAATGCTCTGTATTTAACTGTTTTATTTCCAAGTTTTCTCCAGTCTGCTAAAATAGAAACTTCTCAAACTAATAACTTTTTCTTATTCACTGCCTGTATATAGAAGTCTCTTAGTAGAGATAGCAACATGAGTAATATATATGACATTAAATGTGAAAACACTAGCCAGACACAAGAATGATAAGACCTGAGATATAATGATAGTTGCAATTTAGGAATGTATTATTATTATTTGAACAAACTAGTATTTACTAAAATAATATAGCTTTAAAAAGCCAAAAATGTAATCCTTTGGTAGCATATAGCATTAGTTTAATATCCATGACCTGTTTCTTATATTCCTATGAACATTTAATACATTTTATTAACATTTGATTTAAATTTTAAAGTAAACAGTCTTAGCAAAAACAATAGGAAAGTATTAATAAGTGGTAAGACATGTTCTCTTGAATAAAGTAACACCGAATGAGCCTTATTTGAAAATACAAGAGTTTTTATATGTGGATAAGAATAGGTGGAAATTTTTGAGGGGAGCAACTGGTATACCCAAAGCAAATCTAGCATTTGTATATTTTAGAAGGATAACCTCACCGCCCCCCCGCAAGGAAGGGGACTGTTGAATACCTTAAAGTTGTAAAGGGGAATTTCATTCAAAAAATCATTTAGATTTTGACTTACTGGAAGCATCTGGTGGGCATCTGAGCAGTCTCTTCAAATCAAAATGTTTTGGGACTACATTGTCAGAGAACTGCCTCCTTATCTGTGTACCTTAGCTGAAGCTTTAAGGATATCCTTTGAAATCTTGTCTTTTGTTTCTTTTTATATGATGTGTGGTGAGTGAAATGTCATTGCTTTTGATTTTTTTTGTGTGAAACAGGACTAAATTCCCATTTAAAAGCAAAGAATGAGGTTACCTTGCTTGATGATTTAAAGAAAAGACTTCTTTGTAATATATTTAAGACATTGAAAATGCCTTTTGTCCTCAGGGTAGCACTGTAGTTCTTTGGTGCTTGCGTCGATATTGCAATTTAATACTGCACCTACAAAGAAAATTACAGTTTTTAAACTGTTTATTCTAAGTGCTTTCAAAATGAAGACACTGCAAAAGTGGTAAAAGTATGTTTAAAAATGAAGTAGAAGATTATTAATTCCTTAAAGATCAAGAATATTGCAAATTCAAATGATCCCATTCATTATCAACATGGGGTCCCTCTACAGGTTTGCACATTATAATATGTTCTTAAAATGGGATACAAAATGACTTTCTAGATCAACTATTTATACTTTATAGCTGCTGAATTTTTTTCTTCCTGTGAAATGTTTGTTTTATTGTGTGAAATATTAATGTACATCAAGACTATAAATGAAATGTTAAATCTTATTACATCCAGGTTTTTATGGTACTTTATGCACTTTAAAGAATTTTGAGTGACTTAATTTTATAAAATGAATTATTTTGTGAAAAAAGTTTAATGTCATGTTCCATGTAGCAACTGCTCAATTTTTAAAAAATTAAATCTAATCCATAGTGTTTAAAGGATAGAGCACTTAATTTTTAATCTACAGACCTGGTGGCCTTGGCAAGTCATGTAATTTCCCTGTCTTTTGGTTTCCTTGTCTATAAAATGGGGAAAATTTCTCTAAGTGTTAGCCCAAGGATCCATGCTTATGAGGAGGAAGCACCTACCACGTAACAACACATGGTGGGTATTAACTACACCATAGCTATTATTATTCAAATGGCGTACTACTGAAGTAATGAAAGGGAGCTTTTATACAATTCTGTCAAACAGTTCTGGATCAGAGAACCTGAGAAAGCATTATAATGAGATATAGGCAGGTTAGGAAGTTTGGTGTTTTTTTTCAAAAATATGTAAACAAAACATGAAAAACTATAGAAATGTATTACCACATAAAATTATGTCTGTTCAGGTATCTGTTACTCTTATTAAAAATACATAAGAGTAGCCAGGTCTGGTGGTGAATGCCTGTACTCTCAGCACTTGGAGGCAGAGGCAGGAGGATCACCATGAGTTTGAAGCCAGCCTGGGCTACAAAGTGAGTTAAGGCCAGGTGCCTGGAACTACAAAGAGAGATCCTGTCTCAATAGCCCCCCACCCCAATACACAAGACAAGTACAGTTTGCTATACTGTAGTTTAATTATTAAGTTGCTAGGACCATGATGATTTGATCTTATTATATATATATATATATATATATATATATATATATATATATATTACAAGAGAGCAAACCCATGATGCCAACGTAGTTTGGAGAAGCCTAGGATTAGAATGTACACATATATTCATCCTAGGAACCAATGGATCTTTCATTCACTTTTTTTTGGTACTGGGGATGGAACTTGGGACCTTGCGCTTACGAAGCAGGCAGAGGCACCACTGAGCTAAATCCCTGGCCCAGGAACCAATGGCTCTTTATGGGGCCAGTGTATTAGTTCCAATATAATGATATTGTTTACACAAATATATATCAAATAAATTTTTTTAACCTTATTACAAATAAAAACTTTTAAATCTGTATTTCCTCACCCTGGTTTGGAAATTGATAAAACAATTTAAAGCTGAAAAGCCTAATCTATAATGATTCAATAAATCACTTAAAAATAGCTTATGTAAAACTGGAAAAAATTATAAAAACTCCGAAGTGTAGATTAACCATAAAGCCCAGTCATCTAAGTTGCTAGTGCATTTTTGGTGGAGCACATTTAGCTTCTTCTAGTTATCCAGTTTGCCTAGCTGCCAGTTCTCAACTATGAAAAGGATCAAAAGTCCACTAGAGCTTTTGTCAGTGCACAGAATAGTTATTTGAAGATGGTGCCTGGCCAGAGATGTAAAGGTATATAAAAAGAAAAGAAGATGATAGGCCTAAATTCAGGACTATTAGCATATTCACGATGGCAGAGGTATGGGCTAAGCCTGGTCACAGGGGAAAGGTGGCAGCGTGAAAATTAACAAAGCTGCCTCACACAAAGGGACTGACTGGTGGTGCGTTGTTCGTGCCTGGTCCTTGATGGCAAACACAGCCTGTGTTAAGACTGTAGTGGCAGTTTATTTCAGTGGCTTTAAAACTGTCTACATGTACCATAGATTTAATGTGTAAAATGAGAAAAACAGTATTTAATATTTTCTAGGAATCTTTGATTTCAGGATCAAAGATCTGAATGATTGTTAAACCATAAATTTCTTCCTTAGTAACACGATAAACATCTGGATTATTGGTTACATTTTTAAATGTTCACTAACATCTTGGGAATATCAACATTTTTAATTAATTTTATTTGCTTGTTTATAGCTTTGGATTTGGTATTATTTTATTCCCTTATTTTATCCCAAGCTTGTTTTTTATTTGTTTTTGCTATTTGCTGTAAATACAGATAGAGGTTTAGAGTTTGGCATTTGCAGTGTTGTCCACTGGTGACAGTGTAGTGGACAATATTTGTTTATTTTCACAGCACAAGTACTACTTGACTCATACTGAATGGTTTTCTGTTGAAGAGTCTTTGGTTTATAGATCTGCTTTACCTTGGTTTCTGAATTTGCTGAAATCCTTCATTTCTGCCCTTGGTTTTAACACCTTTTATTTGTTAACCTTTAAAATACTCTCAAATCTTCAACGATAATGAAGTCATTGGCTGTTTTAATTAAGATAGGCAGAATAAAGTCAAATGGAAACTGTCATTTGATGGTTACAATAAAAAGATATAAAAGCTGACTTTTTCTTTTCCAAGAAAATTATGCTGGTGTCCGGCACATGTTGCTATCCTTAAAGGTTTACAAATTCTCAACCATCTGTAAAAATATGTACTCTTGCTTAATATTACCTAGGTATACCTCAAGAAACTGTCAAATTTATTGTTACTTCATTACAGTAAGTATTATAAATTCTGGAAAGATGGGCGTAATTGTGGTAGCTGGCATTTTACACTCAATAAGTGCTTTCTTAATTTTGTCCCTTTGCCACGAGTCTCAGCAGAACACCTGTCTTTTGCTACCTGCTTGGTACGGAATGGCACTAAGTGGGATCAGATTAGCAGCTGGGAAATGACTTTGTGAAACTGTTTAGGGACATGAATTTGGCAGAGTTCAAGGCTGTGGGTTTTTTCTAGTGCAAATTACCTAACAACTTTAGATTCCGGCAGAAGTTGGAGTTTATTTTACAAAACACGAAAAAGCTTTTAAACCAACGTCTTTGAGGTAAATTTGCAGCAAAAGTGAGGCCACCTGCTGTTTAGAAAAGTGCTTACACGTTCAGCACATTTCTATCCCCAATAGAGGGTACTACTGAGTAAAACACTGCCATTATTATTCAGATCCTATAGGTGGCAGCAGTTCCTACAGTTTCAGAGCGTAACAATAGCTCGATTTGTGGGTCTAAGAATAAAGCTGTCATGAACTCATGGGATCTTTATACTGTAAGGGCTCTTCTTTGAAATGTGATACGTGAGAAGATTACCATTTAGTTTTTAGTTTCCCTTTTAAGATTTAAGTAGCTTATCTTTCTTTCAAGTTCCATTTTTTATTTGAAATCGTGTCCCAAACAGTGGTAACAGCCATAATTTTATGGTGTTACATTATGAAGTATAAATCTCTAGGTAATCAGAGGGAAAGATACCACGCAAACTTTCCCCCTTCTCCTTCCCCCATCCCAGTCCCTGCACTCTGCCCAATTACTAGAATAATCCATTTTTAATTTTGACTGCTGTTACAATCTTGAGAAGGAGGAAATCCTAGTTGCTATCTATACAAGAATAATTTTCCTCCTGCTCAGAAGCTGAGTGGTTGATGGTTTAACAGTGTCATTCAACTTCTAGGAGGCTTTGAACCAAATTGCAGCACCCATAAAAGGGTGATTTTGTAACTGACTTTAATAAAAAGGAATTTTGTATAGTATTGTGGTTTTTGTTAGTTGACTGAGAACTGAGGAAATAAGTACTCTTAGAGCAACTCACCTTTTGCCTCTGAGAAGAAGCAGAGCCCATGTCATTTTGGCTGGTTACTTGCATGTGAATACACAGACACACATACGTGCACCCTCCACCTATCCAAAGTAAACCATAGGTATATAGATTATTATTCATTCCATTTTAATGGTAAACATCATTATTTAAAATTCACTCCCTGAGATTTTGTTTAACTCGGAGTTGCAAAATCCTAAGTGAAACTTTTTTTCAGTTCACGTCAAAATAGAGTTAAGTATACCTCTGAAAACGTTTATTCAGAAATCCAGCAATCATTGTCTTATTATTCAAACGAAGTATCCAGAAACTTTAACATTATAATTTATTCAAACAACTATGAAAATCTGAGAAATCTATGTATTTTTTAATTTAGAAAAGATTAGGTTCATTTTATTTACATTTAATATAACAAGAATAGTAAATTAACTGCAATGTATAAATATCTAAAATACTTTGAAAGGAATAGGTTAAACTATTCTTTTGAAGCTGAACTGTTTTATCAATTCGATGCATTTTTAACTTTACTGCATTCTAGTTTTCAAAATTTGAGTAAATACAGTATTAAATTATTCCAAATTAAAATGACACATATGCATTACATATACTACATTACATATACATACATTACATATACATATGATATGTATATACATACACACATACACAGAGATGCATGTATTTCTTTTAGATAAAGGAAATCTAAGGTTTTAGCTTGTGGAACATCATATAAGTATGAAGTACATGTCTCTCTCATTGATATATCGTAATTATTCAACTGTATATTCAAAATGGTGTTTTTCATGAGAATGATGAGTATTAGTTATGGATACTTCCATATCCCATTTGTTGATATAAAAGGAAACAGAAATGTAAAAGCATAACAGTTTGCTTGGAACCTTACAGTCTCTCAATAGTTACATTGTGCATTTGTCTGCTACTTAACATACCATGTTGTTTTTAAAGCAGTGAATGAAAGCAAAAATACAAGTCCATTTATTTTTGAATTCTTTTAATATTAAATATTCTTTTAAAATATGTTTCTGAGGACATAATGATAATCTATTTGGAAAAAATATTTTTTTCTTGTTTTTGCTGTTGTTTTTAGCACACTTGGAATAGCTAGCTGAGTAGCAAAAATTCATCAGTTAAGGTAAGGCTTTCTAGGTTGTCTGCAAACATTGTGTCTTCTCTTTAAAAATATTTCAACCAGCTGAACACTAAGCCAAAACATTCCACTATTTTTTGGCTATTCTTTTTCAGAACCTTTCTTATGTTAAAAATAATTTTAGTGTATGTTAATTTCTTATATAAAGTGAACATGTAAAGGTGATCATTTTGCTCTAGTTTAGAAATTTTGGAAGTATTTTAGCAAAATGCTAAATGTCTTTCAATTAATTTATATGACCATTTAAAACGTATGTCATAATGTTAAAATTGGTATTTGCTTTTTGTAAATAAAATCATTTTAATGAATGAAAAGCTTTTGATGAATCATAAACTGTGAAAGCTTGGAGTTGTTTTTAGGAATCGAAACGTGGACTTAAAAAATAAGATAAAGGGCCGGGGATTTAGCTCAGTGGTTTTGCTGCCTGCCTTGCAAGCACAAGGACCCGAGTTCAATCCCCAGTACCAAAAAAAAAAAAAAAAAGATAAAAAATATTTTAGCCATCACAAGTATTGAAAAAGAAGGGCTGGGGATTTGGCTCAGTGGTTTCGCCGCCTGCTGCGGAAGCAGAAGGATCTGAGTTCGATCGCCGACACACACACACAAAAAAGAAAATAACTTATTTGATTAAGCTTGCAAACTCTGGCCTCATTCCAACCCCAAGTTTTAAAAATTTCAATCCCTTATAACTAAAAGTTCTATATTTAAAATGAGTATGCATTTAGTTTTCCAAATTTAATAATAATAAATTTCAATATTACTTAGATACTATCTGAAAGTTGTTTACAGAAACTGTTGACAGGATAAGATTAAGTCATATTTTGAGGGGAATTTTAGGGCTTAGAGAACAATATAATAGATTGAAAGGAAGACTTTCAGGAGAGGGAGTGCAGTGACTGATATTTTGAATTTGAGAAAGCAGCAGGTGTAATAAACCCGTGGTTCTATGTAATGTGTGGACAATGACCTTTTCTTACTAATTGAATTTTTCTGTTTAACCTATTACCTATATATCATGTATGTGAACAAGTTTGAAAGCATTAGAATATAATAACATAAACCTAATTTTACCTATATAGTCACCCCTTGGTATCAGTGGTGGATTGGTTCTAAGACCCACTTCGCCCATGCCAAAGTCAGCAGGTCCCAAAGTCCCTCATGTACATGCCATGTTATTTGCATATAACCTATACACATCTCCCCTTCAACTTTACATAATATCTACTGATATTTTAGAAAACTGCTTATGGAGAAAGAATTTGATAATGATTGAGCTTTCTGGTTACTTGGATTCCAGATGAATAAGAGTTTGTTAATATTAATAATGTACATTTAAGTGAGCATATTTGTTTATAAACATTTTGCTAAAATATTATATAAGCATAGTTCTATTCTAGTAGTAGAATAGAATTTAAAATACCAGAGCCTCAATCATATTTTTTTATTGGCCTTCTATAAATTTCTGGACTCTAGATATGATCTTATCATTCATCTTAGGAGAACCCTCTTTTCAGAGAGGGTAGAATCCTTGTTGAGCATTTATTAATGAGCATGTTTCTTTCTGTGGAGAGGAGAATAAAGACAGGAAAAAATAAATAGTATCATAAACCTACCAGGTATTCTAGCTTATAGGGGGATTATTTTATCCCTTCACATAAAACACATGGTCTTCTGAGCTATAGCCATGTAAAATCAGCCTCTGCTTAAAGTTAGCATTTCCAGTAGAGACACCAAGAATTATGATGCCAGTGCTATAGCTTCTGAGTTTCCTCTAATCCAATCTATGGCAAGACATGTGCTAGCATGGTGTGCAACAAAGAATATTGTACAGGCTGCTACATCTGACCTGTCCCCTTTCAGGCCTGACTGACCAGCCTCATCTGCTGTCTTACCTGAGTGGATATGTCACCCTCGGTCAGTACTGGAAACAAAGCAGACTGTGAAATTTGGGTTTCTTAACATGTAAAGTCAACTTCACATTCAACTTAAGTGGGGTTTTTTTTGTACTTTTTCTTCTTTATGCCCTTTTAGGAAAACATAGTTTTGGGGTTTTTTTGTTTTGTTTTTGGTACTGGGGATTGAACTGGGGTCCTTGCGCTTGTGCAGCAGGCGGCGAAACCAAGTTTTGGGTTTTTGTTTGTTTGTCTTTGAGACAGGATCTTACTTACTATGTTGTTCAGACTGGCCTTAAACTCCTGGCCTCAAGTGATGCTCCTGCCTTGGCCGCCCAAGGAACTGGTACTACAGGCCTGTGCCACTGTGCCTGGCTCCTTTCAGAATAGCAAGGATAAAATCAAAGTGAATTACTCATGAATTCAACAACAGTTATTGACCATTAAAATGTAGAGATCCAGCAGTTTCTGTCCTAAAATCCATTGTGATCTAATGGATTGTATTAGCTTTAAAGTTGTCAATTAGTTAATGTGATATATTAAATATAGGTGATGTATGCAGAATAGTGGGGCACACCTCCAATCCCAGGATTAGAAGTCCCAAGAGAGGGGGCAGGATGATTGAAAGTTTGACCCAGCCTAGGCGCCCCAGGAATTTAGTGAGACACTGTCTCAAAAAAATAAAAATGTGGGCCAGGGAGTTAGCTCAGTGGTGCCACCACCTGTCTTGCAAGCGCAAGGATCCGAGTTCAATCCCCAGTACCAAAAAATAAAAAATAAAAAATAAAAAAAATAATTAAAAAGGTGGAGGATATAGGTCAGTGTAAAGGCCCTGGTCTGTGCTCAATCCTGAGTACTACAAAAAACCAAAAACCATAGAACATAGGCTATACAATTGCTCTCTTACATATAGAAAGTCTGCATATGAGTAATTACAAAATCTTGATGGCACAGCTCAGCTGGAATCCAACATTACTGATTCCCAATTTATACCATTGTTTTGAAGTTTGCTTGTATGTTGGGTGTTAGAGAATTCATGGCACAAGAATGTATGAAAGCCACCATGTACCTGAAATTTGAAGGGAAAATAATGCTTTTGCTGTACTTGTAATAACATAAAATGAAACAATGATATGAGAAATTATTCATTTTAGAAATTGGTATTCAAGTAAAAGTAGGTGCTGTGGTTTGAATGTGTCTTTCAAAACTCACATTAGAGACTGAATTTTCAGTGTGGCAATGTTGAGATGTGAGAACTAACTAGGTAGTCAAGTCGTGAATGAATTAATGCCTATTATAAATGGGCTTGAGAGCTGGGCATGGTAGCTCATGTCTGTAATCCTGGCACTCAGGAAGCTGAGGCAGGAGGATTGCCTCAAGTTTGAGGCCAGACTGGGCCATGTAGTGAGTTCAAGTCCTGCCTAAATTACATATGAGACTTTGTCTCAAAACATCATAAAATGGGGGAGGGGAATCAAGGCTGAGTCCAACCTCTTTCTCTTTTCCATGTGATGCATCTGCCATGTTATGACACAACAAGAAGGCCTCACTAGATGCAGCCCTTGATCTTGAACTCCCATCCTCTGCAATTGTGAGCCAAATATATTTCTGTTCATTATAAATTACCCTGTCTGTGCTATTCTGTTATAGCAGTGGAAAAGAGACTAAGACACGATCCTAATCAAAATAGGAGTGAGCATGAAGAATCTTTGTATTGTAAAATTCTAATAATGTAATTCCCATTGACTTTGAAGAGTGACATGAGCAGAATTTGTGAACATCCCCTGAAATTTAAAACAATAATTATAATAATGTATTTTAAGAGTAGTCTGAGCAGTTGCCTCTTTAAAAAATATGTTTTTGGGGACTGGGTTTATAGCTTTTAGTAGAGTGGATGTTGAGCATGCGTGGGGCCTTAGATTCACTCACAGGGTGGGAAAAAGTTTCCCTGAAAAATCTCTTAAGGGTCTGAGGCAAGTTCGTAAGAATCAAGGGCTTGCTCCGCAAGCAATGCCATGAGCCTTTACTTTGAAACAGCTTGTGCTAATAGTTCATTTTTTCTCTGCAGAAGCAAGTTCTGAGGGGGAGAACTGTGCTCCAAAATAATCAAAGATTATTGGAAGGGAGACAGGTGAGGTGTTGTCAGCAAAAGAGAAACAAGAGAAATGGGTAGCATCAAATGTGTGTGTGTCTGTATGTGTGTAAATTGACAGATGATTCTAATATTTACACAGAAATGCTAAGGATCAAAAAATAGTCAAGGTAATATTGAAGAAAAGGAAGAAAGTTGGAAGAATTACAGATATCAAAGTTTATGATAAGGCTACAGTAATTAAGTCAGTGTAATATTGGAATAAGAGTCGATGAAAGTCTATTAAAGTAGTATAGAATCCTCAACCAGATTTACACATATGTGGAAACTTGATTTTGTAGCATAAGTGGCACTGTGGAACAATGGGAATAGGTAATATTTTTAATAAAACATTCTGATCCATTGGATAGCCTTTGTAGATAAAATAAATCGTGATCCTCTAACTCATACCACATATAAGTATCAATTCCATGTGGATTATAAATTTAAACGTGAAAGGTAAAATGGTAAAGTTCCTAACATCAATATGTAAGATTATCTTTGTGACCTTGAGGTAGGCAAAGATTTCTAAAAATAGGACAAATTAATATAACCACACAGAAAGAAAGATTGATGAATTGATCTGCATTATCTTTAGGGACTTCTGTTACTAAAGGAAATTGTTTAGAAAATAAAAAGGCAAGTTACAGAATAGGAAGAAATATTTGCGATACATATAATCAAGGACTGTCTCTGGAATATAGAACATCTTTACAAATCAACAGGAAAAAGAAAGAATTTCACACATGCAAAAGACATAAATAGACATTTTACAAACAGGATATCCAGGTGAACATTGGTAAGCCTAAATAGTCCCTAGGCAAATGCAAATTTCCTGAGATGCCACGTAAGAGGCCCCAACAGGTTGATTAAAATCACATCTTCCATAGGATGGCTAAAATTAAAAAGAATAACAGAGCCATGTGTTGATAAAGATGTTGAGCAACTGAAACACATATGCACAGCTATTGAAAATAATAAAATCATTTTTGAAAACTGCTTGACAGTGTCTATTAAAGCTAAACATCTATGTATTCTGTTACTTGGCAATTCTACTTGCCAGTGTATTAGACCTTACAGAAATTTGTGTATACAAGGTATGTGCACCAAAGGACATATATAAGAATATTCATAGTATTATTCATAATAACTAAATACTGCAAATAACTCAAATGGCCATTAGCATTAGAATAGACATAAATTTTGGTTTATTAATGTAATGGAATATTGTAAAAGCAAAGAAAATCAATCAACTATTTCTACGGAGAATATCGTGGATGAATCTCTTAAATGTAATGTTGAGCAAAGGACGACAGACTCAAAATAATCCATCCCATATGATTTTGTTTATATAAAGTTGAATGGATGGCAAAACTAATCTACAGTGTTATAAATCAGCATATAAATAAGATTACATCTGGAGAGAAAAGGGCATATGGGAATATTCCATTTCTTAAACTGTCTGAGGATTTTGTAAGAGTATTCACTTTGTGATAATTCTTTGACCTATAATCTTATTTCTTCACTTTTTTTGTACATATGTTATATTTCTATAGAGACTTTAATAAAAAGAAAGATTATAGGAGTTTTGCTCCAAGCTTTTCAAGTAAAGAGTGCAGAAGAAAAATAGTCCAGAATGTGGATAAAGAACTCTAGAGGTGCGTTTTGTTTTTTTTAAAATTTGGTGATTTGGGGAAGTGATTCACAAATGAGGTAAATGAATAGTTTTAATTTAGCCTTGAATTCATTGTATATACTACTGGTAGGGTTGATAGGATGCCTTCATGTTGGAATGCTCTGTGGGCATTGGTTCTCTGCCTACATGGGACAATACTTATGAACCTGAATGTCATCAAAGCCCCAAGCCTTTTTAGTAAGAGAGCTTAAACTTATTGAATTTTGAGCTGATGTTGCTTTGCACAGATGCCACTTCTTCCAGAAAGCCTTCCCTGACCAATCTGTTTGGACCAGGTGCTTTTCTTTGTTCCTCCTGTCATACTAACCCTTGGTATATTCCCAAGACACTTTAGACTTTTTCATGGAATGACATTGTTTTGTTTATAATGAAAACTGTAGTGCCTAGCCCAGTGCCTGTTACTGAATAAAATAGGTACATGAATAAGTCAGTTGTTAATAACACAAGAGGTACCTGTGCATTTTTAAATAGATTTGATGATTTTGAAATACATTGTTCTTTTTAGCCTTGAAAGTTAGGATGACAGATTTGAACACTTTTGTAGACACTTGGTTTTTGTTGTTATTGCAGTTAAGATCTTATAATAAAATGGAAACTTGGAAAGGCCTGTTATTCATGGTTATAGAACAAATCACTTTTCTCAAAGTAAGAGTGTGCTTGTCTTGAAGTTACTCTATAAAAATATGAAATCAGTTTCTTTTCTTGATAACATAGAGCTTAGTGATAATTTGAAATTGCTCTTAAATCATTTACAACTGAAAAAGAACTTTAGAGCAAAGTCATTATAGATAATAGTTTCTCAAATGTTTTGAGTTTTTGGTATTTCCTTCTTATACAAAGTTGAAATATGGACTTTACTGATAATTATAATCCAATAGAGAAGCCAGGCTTGAATTTTATATTTTCATATTGGTATATTTTTGGTCAAATTAACTATGTTTTCAAAAAGTGAATGACATTGGATTCATAAGAACAGATGTCTATATTCTACTACAACTATAAACTGTTTAATGGGAATGCTAACACCAGACAACCAGTGTGAAGAAAAATGAAATTCCTCATTTTGTATTGGTTGTTGTGGGAAGGCAATCATAGACACAATCTGTGTCCTGGGATGAGATATGTGAAATGGATGCAAGTCCTCGAATTTCATCATTCTCTGCATTCAAATGGATAGAAAACCATAAGGACCTTTAATTTAGAAACCCACACAGTTCTCAATACAGGGGCTCTCCAGTGGTTTCAGTTGTCACTTTCTCCAAAGGCTTTGATACTATGTCTTCCGCAATGAAGTCATTCTGTTTGCACAGGTAGTTTTTTTCGTATTCATGGCTTACTGCCAGATATTCCAAGTGCTTGCTCTTTGGTATTTGTTAATAACAGGGCACTCTTGACTTTGGGATGATTTCTTCCTCTTATTCATATGAGCTTTGTAAAAGTTTGTTTGTAAACTTAGTTTCTTTATGTACCTAAAAGAATTCTAAAATTGAGCCTTTTTCATATATAATTGTATAGGAAATGTTTTAGACATATGGAAGAATAGCATGAAATATATATTTATGCCAACATTAATGGTATTGGATCTCCAAAAACCACACTTTTCCTTATGTAAGATGTCTGTCTTTAAGGCCATAAAATATGTAAATTTTCTGGTATATAATTCAATCATATTTGACTATATTATTAATAACTTCTGTGCAAGCAATGTTTAATTGTATTGCTATGAAATGTGGAATGACTTTTCAAACTCAAGGACACTTATTCCAAATTAGAAAAGCTTTAATTTTATTAGGTAAGTATTAAATATTTGTTAGGATTTCATAATTTTGGTTTATTTTCTAAATTTAAGCTGATTTCACTAGCCAGTGCTTTCTTGTTTTGCTGTGGTATTTAGTTTTGGAAGATTTTTACTCTTCTCTAGTCCAGTGGTTTTCAAATTTATTCATCCAGGGCCAGGGATTTAGCTCAGTGGTTCCACCACCTGCCTTGCAAGCACAAGGTCCTAAGTTCGATCCCTGGTACCAAAATAAATAAATATCCAAGAAATATTTTTTGTTATGATGTTATGGTAAAACTCCAACATGAATTAATGAGATAGAATAGTAGATTATAATACTTGAATTAAAATTGACAGAAAAACAACTTTGAAAACTATTTGCTATGAGAAGTAGCAATTGTGACTCTTGTGCTTTGAAAACTATTAATAGGGTAGAAAAATAATGATAACATTATAATAACTGGACTATAGTGAAAAGAACAAGAAAAATCCAATTTAAAAATGAAGTTTAAAAAGACTTTCAGTGAGAAGAGTGTTTTGTTATCATATATCCATTTAATATAAAGTCAGTATTTCATGCTTGAATATTTTTGTACCAGATGCAACATCCAGTTGTATTAGTATTATTTTCTTTTTAATTCACACAGATATGTTGAGGGAAAAGGACAAAACCCACACAGACTATTTTGCAGTAGTTAAGTACTCTTGAATAAACTGTCTCAAAAATGTTTAGTTATTTCATTTTCAATACCTATCTTACTTTTCTAGAAATTAAAAGCCCTGGAAATTTATCTTCATTTTGAAGTATGTTCTGAAAGCAGTATTTTATTAAATGACCAGTATTTTAGTTTACATCAGCCTAAATTCCCGTAAGATAAAATTCAGTTTTACTATCTTCTTTATAAAATGCTGAAAACCGAAAGATAAGGGAGAGAACATTAAGAAGTCATTTAAGAGTGATAAGTAGATACAGAGTATGCCAGAGATTTTGACAAAGTTTTTAGATATTCTGTTTTTTTGCGGTTTCTAATAGCTGGAGAAGATGACAGGGTAGGTCCAGTCTAGAGGAATAAGTTGTGTTAGAGAATTTAAAAAACAAACAGATAAAGAAACAAAAGCTCCACAATAAAATTAAAAGTTGATTTGTTTTTAATTATTACCATGTGCTAGGAATTCTTTTTAAAATGCTAGTGATAAAAACCCATGCCCCAGGGCTGGGGATTTAGCTCAGCAGTTTCACTGCCTGCTGGGTAAGCACAAGGACCAGAGTTCGATCCCCGGTACCACAAAAACAAAACAAAACAAAAATGCCCTGCCCTTGGTAAACCATTGATTTCTAGTATATTTAAAAAATAAAGAAAATACCAAAAACTGAGTTACAAATATTTTGGAATATTTTTAATGTTTTAATAAATTAACTCAAGTACAAAAAGCAATTTGATTGAGCTATTTATAGAATAATTGCATCATTAATAAAATACTAATTTAAGTGCTCTATGGTGAATGCCTCTCATCCCTATTAGTGTATCTTTTGTGACTGCACATACAACTTCCTGATTCTGTGACTGAGAAATTTGGACTATGCACTCTTTTCTTGCTGCTGTTCTTTTACCCATGGCATCCCCTAAACCAAAACAGGACCTGTTTAACTGGTACCTAATTGCCTTACAGGTACTTGAGAAGAAAGCATTCTTTGAGAACATCCACACATTTATAACGTAAGCATGAAATTTGAAAAATGTTTTCTTTCTTTTTTAAGTTAAGGTGCCAGTGTTAGTTCTACTAACATTATTGATTCATCTTAAATTGAGATTCCAGCAGAAATGTAATGCGTTAGTAATTTGAGTTGTACAGATGTGTCATCTAGATCTTAAACATGGTTTTATTGGTCATTTAATTTTGTAGGACAGAAGAAAAAAGATGAGGATAAACATAAATCTCAGAGTGACTGTATGAGAAATAATTAAATTACATCTCATAAACATCTGAATTCTCATTTGTCTATAAAATTCTGGCATGTGAGAATAAGAAGGCTATTCACCAAATCGTCTAACATTTGTTTGATTTTTTTTTTTATATCGGGGATCAAACTCAGGACCTGGTGCTTGCCAGGCAGGCAGCGGCACCACTGAGCTAAATCCCTGGCCCCTAACATTTATTTGAAATGTTAACATAGCAGATCATCTTTGAAAATGGTGTTGAACCTATGGTTCATAGTTTATTTCCTCTTAAAATTGTTATTAACTTCCATGAACTTAAATTGATTGTATTTTTTTATTTTCCTATTTTTTGATGATCAATGCTTATTTCCAATATGGGCAATATTAAACTGTAAACTTTCTGAACTACTCCAAGTTTCTCAACTACTCTGAAATGTAAAAAATGTTACAGAAATTTTAAACATCGTGAGCAATATAACTACTGTGTTTTACAACTAAGAGTGTAATTGGTGAGCATGAGAACAAAAGCACTATTGTGAAATCATCTCTTGATGAATCTTTCTTGGGGTCAGTGCCACTTATGATATAGCCTCAAGAGTTGATCTTTCACCATGTGGTCCATCTGCTAGGCCAATCAGTGATGATGATTTAATTCATGGCAAAATATTTGTACTTAATATTTATTAGCACTTACAAGGGATATAATTCTTTTTAGAGTACACAGGCTTTCCCTCAAGGTATTTGTACCTACTGTAAGACTTTTTTTTTATAGCAGAATGTTTCTTTAATTTTATGTATTAGTGCTAAATTATTTAATCTTTTGAGGACACCGTATTTAAAATTTTTGCTCTTTTAAGTAATAGACTTTCCTTTAAATCCTAAGTGAGTTATAATACCTTTTTTTTTTTACAGTACTGGGGATCAAACTTATAATACCTTTTAAAGAAAGTCACCATTACTAGGTGTTTCAGGCCTCTGAAACAAGTATCTCTGGATGTACTGTACAAAACTTTTTGTCTTTAAGTCTTAGTTTTGAGCTTCTACTTTTTGACTCTGCTTGAAAAACTGACCTTTCTTTTTAAACAAATCAAGTGTATTGTATTTTTTGTTTTGCAAACTGCTAATCGATGCTACAAACTATTGATGATAAAAAACATTATTTGATAGTAATGACTTTTTCTTCTTTTTGTTGTTCTTCATGAGATTTTTTTACCCCTCCCCCCCAGGGTAAATTGATGAAGACATTTTTTGACCACCCTAGTTTTACCTGCTGCCATTGACTTTGTCTTTTTGAAGTGTTACTAAGCTTTGACAACTGTTTCTTTGTAATTCATAGAAGAAAAAGCCTTCAGGAAAAAATATTTGTACTTGATTTTAAGGAGTAACTAAATTTCTTTGTTGTTTGTTTTTTGGATTTGTGTTAAAGAAAATTGTAATGACTAAGTGCATATTTTTGACAGATTTTACTTTATTTATTTCCTTCATCAAAAAAACAAGCAAACCAGTAACTGTTAACCCTAATTTATTTTTACTCTTCAAGTGACATTACTTTTAACTGGCTACATTTGGATAATAAAAGCCATGGATTTTAAACCACTTAGTAATTTGGTTTCATTTTTAACACAAATAACACCTTTTCATCCATTTTATATAAACTTCAAACAACATATGTTTTAACTTACTGCCAAATAAGAAGAAATGTGTTACATTAAAGTGCATGTTGTTTGCTTGCGCATTTGGAAATACCATTCATTTTATAGCAATTTTGAGTTATTTTTCTGTCACTTTGTATTCCTATTCAAAGAGACATACAGAAACCCTCACTCAAAACAACTCCCTTAGGGTTTACTCCTGGATGTCAGTAGACAGGAACAGGAGGTGCAGTGCGTGCAACAAGCTTAGGTCATGGAAATGTCAACACTTGGTGACTTGCATTTATTATTCTTTGAATTGTGTCCTCTTTTAAAATTCTGTTAGTGGTATTTTAATATATTTCTTTTATGTTTAGGTGGGCAAGAGATACCACATCACATTTTTTTCTTCTTCTTCCTTCTGTTTATATAACAAATTGAAATACTCTCGATTTCTAAGGATCTAGCCCAAATTTCTAAACTGTGTGTTGCTAATGGATAATGGTCATACAAAATGCAAAATGATAATAACAAAAAATACTATGACCTAAAAATGCAAACTTTTTCATTGTTAAGATGCAATTCAAAGTGATGGATTATTTTAAAATTAGCAAAGTGAAAATCAGAGTAGAATAGATTTTGTTGTATTCTTGTTCTTATCTTCAAAATTTAGAGTCAGTTTTTTGGTTGGGAATTCTAAGGAATAAAGGAATTAGCAGATGTGGATGGATATTACTACCTGTTTTGCCTCTATAGTCAATTGTGTGACCTTTGGCAAGCTGTTATATTTTCCAAGCCCAGGCTCTCTGTAACTGTGAGGTTTAAGTTCATATGCATCACAAACACAGGGCGAGAACACTCCAGGATGACACTGGTAATCTCAGGGTACCGGGAGGAATGGCACTCATCAGTACTGCCTAAGATTTAGTTCTCAAGGGCTTATCAAAAATAGTTGATGATATGGATTCCCCACCTTTCTTTGTTTCATATCCTTTATTAACTACGAGTTCAATTTAGTAGCCATCAACAAAAGGTTGGTTGATATTTTTTCAAATAATAAAACAGCATAGCTATTTTGTGGATATATATATTTATATATTTTTAAATTTATATACATATATGCAGCAAATCCTTATCTCAACGAAACATGAAATATTTTGTAATCTAAGTGTCTAATTTCCCAGTTTAGGCTGCACTGCCTATTTGTCTTTCTTCTATATTGAAGATGAGTGAAGAGCATCACAGGGTAAGATGTATACGAACAATAGAGAACAACTATTTCACAGCTTTTTTGTGATCTAAGGCATTAATGTACCACTGAAAGGTTAGAAAGAACCATTTCTTGTGAAAAAAATATGAAATATTTACAAAGCTCTTTTTTCTTTAGCATCTTAAGTTGTACCAAGAGAATGTGGCTGTTTTCAAAGAAGAGAGACTCCACTGTAGTACAGAATATTTAAATGAAATTTATAATTGGTAACTTAGAACATTTAAAAAATTTCCCCAGGAAATTCTGACTATCTTACCTCTTACCCCTGCTGGGTTAGATGCCCCTCTGTGAAGCTCTTGTAATCAGAATTCTGTGTCTTGCTTTCACTGTGCTTAACACAACATCATTAGTCCTAAGCTCCTTGAATGGAGAAACTGTATCTTATTTGACTTGGTTTTCTTACCCATGTCACAAAGTAGTAGGTGCTTTGGAAATACCTCAGTATTTGCATGAGTGCCAAGTGTAATGATGGATAGACCCTAACTATGTCCATGTCTATGTAAATTCAAAATGAGCACTGTAGTTTGACAGTAACCTCGCTACCTTTTCATTATGAAACAGGTGCCTCTGTACTCTCTGTAAGAGTTGATACTTATTATTTTTGAGGACTGACTAGGAAAAGTACATATGTATAAAAATTTTAAATAGAAAATTATAATTTTGTAATGTGTGAAAATATTGTTAAAATGTTGTTACATAATTCAAATAATTTGACTTTTCTTTGCATTTTTAAAAGCTTTTGTAGTATTAATTTCAATACTGTCTTTTCCTGATGGGCTGTGAAGTCAGTTCTTACTTGCTACTAATTATTGACAGATTTGGACCCAGACTGAAATAGCTGGTCAGGCTCCATTCTTTAGCAACTGTCACAGTGTACTTCAAGCAGCAGTGTGTAGATTTCTCTTCCCCTGTTAATTGTGAGCCCTCAAAGAAAGCCAGGAGTGAATAGCACCTGCCAAAAGGTTTTCTTTCCTTCTCTTGGGTTGCTGTTGAGTAGATCCAATTTAATTTTTATTAATGGTTAAGTTGGATTTCTTCTCCTTATAATTGCATGACTTTGGCAGAATCTCTTACTTTCTTATAAAATCTAATATCTTAGTAACTCAAAGTAAAGAACAATAAATAATTCTATACTTTAAATTCAGCAAAGTTTTTTTCTGTCCTTCATTCAAAGTAAAGCTATCATTACACAGGCCTATAACTAAGTTCATGATTTTAAAATGCCAAAGCATTTGAAGTTTTTCAGATTTATGTTGTAAAAATCTTCAGTACAATTTTACACTATGCTTTATATTGACTGATCTAAAGATTTAACTATTAATATAACCAGCATTATTATAGTTTTCTTCCAGAATAAATTGAGGCTTTTTAAATGAATTGATCCCTTACTGTCCTATAACAATAAAACATATTCAGCTGTCATATTTTTCAGATACTATTGCATTGTAGTGTCAATATTTGCAGAGAAGAACAGCTGTTGTCTAGTGAGTGAGGGTTAAAGGTAAACACTCCCTACTGATTCAAAGAAACACAGGCACCCTACTTTATTATGTATGTGTAAGTAGAGCTCAACAGAAAATATGGTCAGGTTTCATGTATATTTCATAGTGTAACAGCAGTGTTTTTCACTTTTAACTCATACAGCCTTTGGAGCTCATCTCATAGGTGACTTGTGCTATAATCCTTACAGGCCCTCAAGAAGTATTTGTTGCTCATAAGAGATGAATGTTCTTCCTTTGCAGTTCTGTACACATGATAACTAACCCTTTCAGATAGAGTTAATTAATATCTGGTGATCTTCTACATTCCTAAGGAAACATGACCAAATTATCTCTCTTCATCATGGATAAATTTGTAAAGTCACAAGTAGTGTCCCTGTTTTGTGTTTAGGAAGCAACATTCATATGAGTAATGGTAATGTAAATGTTTTGCTATACTGGCTGTCAGCCTGGGGCTGAAATTATCTGCTCCTCAAAGATGTCAGACACTTTCAAGCTTAGAGTTTATAAATTGGAAAGGGGGGAATATTTATTATTTGTACTTACTATATATTTATTATGGCCCTTTTTTTAAAAATGAGAAAATATATAAATTAAAGCCAAATTTAGTTTTAAAACTCCAAAGTAAATTATAAGGCTGGTTTGATGTATCTCCAAAAATTATGCTTGCCTGCCTTCCTTCCTTGACACCTGGGATTGAACACAGTATCTTGAGCATACTAGATAAATACTTTACCACTCAGGTATACCCTCAGCTCTTTTATTTTTTATGTTTGGGTTAGGATCTCACTAAACTGCCAAGTCGGCCTGGAACTTGCCATTCTGTCACAACCTCCCGAGTAGCTGGGATTACAGGCTGGCACTACTACACTTGGCACAAAAACTATGGTTTTAAATTTTGTTGGCTGATTATTTCACCTTAGGTAATTTTGGAATGTTAATAGCTAACTAAATATCTTTGTTTTACTGAAAATACTTTGTCTCTGTTTTTCAGCACCAGAAAAATCAATAAATAGCGTTCATTCTTCTAGAATTAAATAGTGTTCATTCTTCATAAATGGAAAAGGAAATGGTATAGCAGTAGGTAAGGGTGAAAGAAAGTATTTGGGATAAGAAATAAAAAGCAGGGCTGGGGATTTAGCTCAGTGGCACTGTGCCTGCCTTGCAAGCACAAGATCCTGCGTTCAATCCCCCGTACCAAAAAAAGAAATAAAAAGTGGATCTGTACCGTTCATTGTGTGGGGCAGGATGAAATTAGAGAATTCATTCTTTTGTATTTACTTTTTAAAACTAAATTTTCTCCAGATAGGCATGACAATAGGAGAGAGAGAGAGAGAGAGAGAGAGAGAGAGAGAGAGAGAGAGAGAGCCATTTTGTAGAAAAAACCCAATCAATATTTGTATAGCTATAGAAAAGATTTACCTGAAAGTTGCATACTAGGTTAATAACAAGTGGACCTTTTCTTTTTTATATTATATACCGCCACATAATTTGAGTTTATATTTTTTATTTTTATTTTTGTCATACTGGATAATAAACTTCATGCATGCTAGGCAAGCATTCTACCACTACGATACACCCCTAGCCCTTTGTAATATTTTTGCTTTTTTGAGATAGGGTCTTAGCTGCCCAGGCTGGCCTCAAATTTGCCAGCCCTCTCCTCAGCCTTCTAGTAGCTGGGATTATAGGTGTGTGCCACTGTGCATGGATATTTTGAGTTTATTTTCAGAAGTGTATATTATTGTTGCATTTAAGAAAAATAATTTATGAAGCAGGCAAAAAGAGAGCTAAAAAAGGCAGTTATAAGCAGGCAAGAAAGTCAAAGACTGGACGTGAGACAAGCAGACTGAATCCTGTTGTGTGTATCATCAGTTCAGATGCTTGCCAGCAGTAGGAGGATGGGCCCAACCCAGCAGTTAAGTGGTGGCCTGTGTGGGTTAGGGAGTAGGACTGTAGAGTGGAATATTGTGGTGAAATAAGATTAGAAAGGTATGGTCATTCATTATGGAAATAGCCTGAAATAAAGACTTCAGTGGTCATGGAGTGTAGTTGGGATATAAGCATTTTGTGGCAAGAATTTTTTGCTTTTTTTTTTTTTTTTTTAAGAGTAGGAAAAATGTATTGGTAGAAAGAAAGCTTCTGCCTAAGAGAGACAGAAGGGGGGCGGGACAGTGGGTTGCCCTCCCACCCCACTTTTCAAGGATGTTTTATACAGCAAAGCCATGTGGTGAGGTGGGTATAAAGTGGGACAAAACTATAAGACCCAACGGAAATTTACAAGGTGGGAATGAGGTGGGACAAAACCATGACCAACCAATAAGATTACAAGTACAGTCACCCAGGTAATATTGATTAAATGGGGGTCCAATGGGGGAGCAAGTCACCTAGCAAGCTTACAAGGATTTTCAGTAAGGGTAGGTGTCAGGGATATTTCCTGGAAAGGCTGGGTTAAGACCTTGGCCCCCCACCCAGTTGATTAATACCTGTTTAGAATAGCAATCACTGCTATTCATCCTACATGAGTGTGGTAGTTTCTCTTCTTTTGCAATTTTGGCTTTCAGTGAATGTGTCTTCACTGTCCTCCATGTTGGCTCCTTGACTGTCCTCCATGTTGGCTCCTCATGGGCTGGCCCTGTCTAACTGCCTACAAGATATCTATTTAATTTACCTATCTGCAATACTCCCCCCTCTGAAGAAGTACCCCTAACTGCTGTGAGGGGCCAAAGGGTGAAGACCATTCTGGCTACTTCCAGCTGAAGAGGGTTGTAGTTGTCATCAGGAGTTAGACTTACTCTACAGAGTCTATCTAAAGGCCCTCGATAGGCAGCAGGCATTGTCATCTTGGTAGCCATATAGCTTTGAGTCTGGAGGAGACAGAGCCAAAGAAACAGCTAATACATGGACCAAATTATAAGGTCAGTAGGATTGCTATGAATATAGCCAACAAGGGTTTCCACTGAGAGTAACTAGTAATAGCCTCCCACAAAGAGGATAAGGAGAAGGCCCAAGGGACTTCAGAATCCCAACATAGAAGTCGTATTGCACAGTTTAGCAGTTATGAGCTATTTACAAGGTCGATCTGGTGGATCCCAGTAAAAGAATTCCAGCACATTTGTCATTGGTTCCATTTGTATGACTGCTTGGAGTTTGGCAGCCTCTAGGCAAGAATGAAAAAAAACTTTCAAGAAATTAGAGCATGCATAATCTAAGCCTGAGTACCTAGAATGGAAGGGCAGGTTGGGAAGAAAGTCACACTTAGAAATTAAAATAGTGATTATAACCTGCTGGCTCTTATAGATTCTATCATAGTTTTTTCCTAATGATCCATAACTGTGGTCAGCTACTGGTGTAGCTAGAAACTGCCAAAAGGGGTCAGTGACTGGAGCCCCTTTTTATATCTAGCTTTATTACTATGGCATTATTTTATACCTCTTTTGGTTACTCTTTTCTCCTGGGTGTTTAAGACCAAGTTAAAGTGAGACCTGTGTCAATCAGTATGAACCTCTTGCTATCTATCAAGGTCAGCTAAGTCTCCTCAGTCATTACTTTGGAACCATCCATAGAGCCTCTCAGCTCTGACAGTGTCAGCCATTGGGATGGGTCATGGCCTTGCTTGACCATGTTGCTTTCAGTGAAAGCATGGGAGATTTTTCCCTCTGTGTGACCCTCCTTTGGCACACGGTACATTTGTCCTCTGGTGCCCAGCAATCTCCCTCCTCAGGAGGTTGAGTGACTTACCAAAGATGTAGGATCCTGTAGGAAAAGTTCCTTCATGTCCTGGACTCTTTGTTGACTTGAGGGGCCAGGGCCAAGATATTGGCTGTCCTCATAGCCCAGTTACCTTTCTAGTTTTGATCTCCAAACTTTAGTTGTTGAACACCCAGAAGAGAAGATCAGTGACATAAATATTTCAGTAGGAGCAGTGTTATAATAGTTAAAACATCAAGCACTTTTGAAGTATAAAGCACAGTTAGAGGGCTGTTATTTCTTACCAACCATGGTTGTTTTAGTGGTTGAATCCCTGCAATAAGTTAACAGACATCAGTTATATATTATAGAGAAGCTTAAGAGCTACACATAGTATTTTAGCATGGCAATCATAATGACATTTTCTTTGTAACACTTACATGTCCATCTTAGTATGGAATAGTCTTTCAGTCAGACACCTCCATCTGATCACAAGACTTTAAATGACATAAAGAAAACTCTTATTTGTTATCCTTTAGTAGGATGCCATCTAAAGAGAACATGCATATTGGCCTATAAATGTACCTTCTGAGTTTATAATGTTTAGCCTCTAATTTTAGTGTGTGCCATTGTTTCAACTGGTGACTGAACATCCCTAAGTGTGGTGACACCTATAACATACATCATGTAAGTTTTTAAGAAACCTACTATTTGACTGGCTATCTCATGCTGACTTGACATGTCCCTCTTATCACAAGTAGCTGGAGTGCAAGAGAAAGGCAGATACTTCAGTCAAAACAGATCGTTACCATAAACAATATCCTAGAAGACTTGTATACCTGAAAGGCATGAATATATATACCAAGAAATAACAATGAGTATCAGTTACATGAAACCCTTTGTCCCTTAATTTTGTTTTGTACCAAGAGCATTTTAAATAAAACCTTGTTTTCTCACAGAAAACTTAGACTATGACCAATGTATACATATCACAATGATATGTTTAGCAATGTATTTCCCACAAGGCTATGGAAATTATTGGGGTCTCCCCCTTTGTGAACAAAGGCTGGAATAAATTTTTTCCAGGCAGCCACTCCTTTATTTACCAAAGGGAGTCCTGTCCTGTAGTTTTCCTAAGCCCAAGAGTCTTCATTTTCTTAACAAATTTTTAGATGACCTGAGAGAGCCAGATCATAACAATTAACACATTATTTTGACCAATGAAAGATTCCCAAGTTATACATAGACAACAATATGTACTGTATTTGTAAAATCAGTTGACATTATTTGGATCATCTGGCAATCTGGGGGAAGCATGTTTTTAATTATATTTATCTATAAGCCAAGTTGATTTACAGGCAAACATCTTAAAAAATCCAAAATGCCAAAATAAAAAAAGCTCAAACAAGACAGCTGTATGCGTTTTAACAAATTGAACAGACAGACAGACACACACACACACATAAGACAACTAGTTTATAAACAAGAGTGCACTCAGATGTATTTGGCAAAGTTGAATTATAATAACTTTTATAATTTTTAGGTTTATAATTATTAAAAAAGACTAGTCAGAACTTTGTAAATCAATTAACAGAAATCTCTTGTAATAAGAATCAAAAGGAATAAAAATCTTTTACACCTATGAAAGCAAAGACCATTTTAAGATGGGCTCTAAGCTGACAGTTTATCTGACTAGAATACCCAGCTGTACAGGGTTCTCATTGTTGCTTTGATAACCATAGTTGTTTGATATCCACATATAATTGTTCCCTCTAAAGGGACAGACTGTTAAAGGTAATTTTAACTGTTTCCAGGTCTGCTCAGGCCAGGTTTGTATGTAGAAGAGACTAGGTGACACGCTTTGGAGCTAAGTATGAATTCCATGCACTGAGGGAAGAAGGCCTGCCAAGGCTCCAACCTGCTGTGCTGTAGATGTCTACCTATGAGTTTTTCCATTTTGAAAAAAAAAAAAAACAAAGGCAAAGAAGGTATCCCTGTCTATCACTCTTGTTCTGTGCCCAATCTAAGGTGCTCCTTAGTCTTTACCTTATCCAGTGCCAGTGGTGGCTGACTAGAGGTGTAAGGAAGTGGCCAGAGCCAGGTTAGCTCTTCTTACCATTCTCTAATTTTGTCTGAGGGCTGAAAGACAGGTAAATCTGGACTAAAACTTTTACATTTATTTCTTGAGAGTGTCAGGATTAAACCCAGACCAGTTTTCTATATGATCCAGAGATAAATGAAGGTCAGCTTTACTTACTCTGGCAGGACTCCAGGAAAGGGAAACTCACTATTCTGGAAGCTTTGTCTTGAAATCCAGCAGCCACAGAAGAGGGAAGTGCCTTGAACCAAACAAACACTGTTGAGAACTGTATTATTTCTCAGGGGCAGGGTAGTGGAGATGGGACAGAAGAGTGCCTTTAAGTATGGCACAAGAAGTAAATCTTAACCATCTCAGGTGTAGAAAGACAATTAAGATCAGGAGCTTTTCCAGAGTGGATCTGCAATCCTTAGCAAAACATATCTCTAGAGACAAAGGCTATGATTGACTTCAACTGAATTGCCAAATAGAAAACAAACCAATAATCAAAGAACCTAAATGGCTGCCTTTTCCCTCTTGAAAGAGAATGAAAGTGTTCTAACTATATTGTTTAGGGCTTTTCTTTTCAAATAAATTATTTTGAATCTATAATATCTAATTGATGACTTAAATAGCCTTCAGGCTGTTGAGCAGCGACCTGATGTGGTAGAAACACTCCCAAAGCCATGTCTCACCTTTTATTAACATACAAACCGAAAATGGTGTCCTGTAGTTTGGCACTTAGAAGTGCTTGTTTGAGCTTCTGGAATGCGGTCTCAGAACCAGGTTCCCAGGTTAAAATATGGGTATCTGTCTTTTGGGGTTTTCTATAAGGTGATACAATCTCTTTATATCTTGCTATCTGAAGGCCACAAAAGCCTGTAATTTCTAGGAATATTCTTAGCTGTTTTAGAGTCTTGGGCTGTGGAAAGAAAAGAATTGGCTTAATTCTTTCCTCTCCCAGTCTTTGGGTTTCCTTAGATATAATAAGGCCTAAATATTTTACCTCAAGGCTGCAAAGTTGTGCCTTAGATCTAGAAACATTGTCACCTCAGTCTGTTAGAAAATTCAGCAAAGCATAGGTTGTTTTGGTTAGAAAGCTCTTCTGTGGGGGCACATAACAGCATACCATCTACATATTACAAGACTAACTTGGCAAAAACTATAGTATTTCCTTCTATCAAATCAGGATCCAGGGATGTTCTCATCTTTTTTCCTGATAAATAGTTGACAATTTAAAATAATTGAAGGACTTAGTTCTTATCTTTCTTAGATCTTCAAGAGTACATGCCTGAAAATGTCTTCTATTTTAATCTCCTATCTGATTGGCAGGCCAGTAGGGGTCTTGTATAGGAAATGTTTGTGTTCTAGTAGAAACCAGTTGTTCCCCTGACTGCCTGTCTTTTGATCTTCCAAAATTAAAATATCCGTCTCTATATGTAGTAGCAGCTTGTAATACTACTTGACTCTCATTAGAAATCAATACTTGATTTAAGAACAACATTACATCTTTTTAATCTAGTCCATAGGTCTGAGTAAGTTCTCTAAAGACCTCAATGTACATATCAGTGTCATCTGAAAACTTTTTAAGGTCTCATTTAATCTGTCTTAGATCACTGAGAGAAAAAGACACATGAACACAGGTAGTCTCATATTTGCCATTTACTTCCTGCAAGAGATACTGTCTTTGAGGGAACTGAACAACTTAGCTAAGGATGAAAATAGCCTCATGGAAGTTTTAATTATGTCTGGCCTGGAAATTCCACCCTCAGCACCTGGTGGTTAGGCTTAAAG
Source organism: Heterocephalus glaber (assembly GCF_000247695.1). The sequence goes on from NW_004624738.1 coordinate 25,984,246, forward strand.
TTGTCTTGGAAACCTTCTGTGTTTTAAAGGGCGAGGAGTAGCCTCAGGCTTAGAGGTACTGAATGTCTTAAGGGTGAGGTGTCTCTCATATTTCTATGGCCCACATTTACATTTGAACACAAGCAAGAATTACTTCTTAGTATAAAGAAGATCTCAACATAAGATGATTTTGACCATTTTCTCTCTTTTACAGTATAATTCTAATTATGAGATAGCATCATAGTACTTTCCTCTGTGTACTTGGCTTTAGCAGGTAGGCACACCATGTCCAGGTATAGAGAAATACTAAATACTAACTGCTCCTTAATACATTTCAAAGGAATAAAAGGTTCAGATATGGAGCTCCCAATCTGAAACAAGAGAAACAAATGTGACATCCCATAAGTCTCTGCTTGATTCCTGTGCCCCCTAGGACAGCCCCAGGGTATCTCCCAAGGTTTATACCACTACAGGGTAGGGAACTACCATCTGGAGAGAACCAGAAAATAAAACTGGACTGAACTGTCTACCCTTTACCAGCACGAGATCTCATCTTCCTCAGGGAACTCATATCCTTATTCTAGTAGATAATCTCAAAGCACAAGTTACAATTGACTTCAGCCATAACAATCATGTTTAGAGAAGGAAGGATTGCTAGCAAATCAAGAGATTTAAACCACTGCTTTTTAGTTCCTTGAAGGAGAGAGGAAAATGGGGCAACAGTCAAATTAGCACACTTTTCCTGTTAAAGAGATCACCTCCAGAGATGGTAAGTCAGAGATTCTGCCCTGGGCCCTAGGGCAGAGAAATCTCTGAGACATTGCTGTTGTCTATCCAGTCATTTGGGCATCTTCTATTAGCAGCAAGACAAGGGCTACTCCTTTAAGGTCCGTTTTAAATTCACTAAGTATTTGAAACTCACAGGTCCTCCTAGTGGCCACAATCTACATAGTAAAGGCATTCTTACGGACTTCCTATGCATGCATGAATGAAAAGAAAGCCTGGCTAAAATAGTTCCATATTCTAGTTAGCATGTAAAAACACAAATGCAAGTTACTGATTGTTATTTTCTCTAGTGTAGGAGGAAACAGTTGTTTCGAGTTGCCTTAGTCTGACTTTCTGGAAGGAGGAGCAGTCTGAGTACAGGGGATTCTCAGATGAACTCCCAACAAGTTGGAGAAAAGTTTAAGGGGAGTTTTAAACTCACTAGCAGAGAGAAAAAGCCCAAATAAAGCTCAGGCTGGTTAAACATCCAAAAATCACCATATAGCACTCTAAGTCCAAAGTCTATAACCTATCAGAAAAGGCATTTTTCTCTCCTACACACATAAATGATGAAGACCATGCCTAAGTGGGAGAAAAGGTTCACGTAGTTTTTATTCTATCAAAGATTTGTTTTCTACCTTTGTCTAGAGGTCTGCCTTATTAGTAATAGAGAAAGCAGTCCAAACCTGTAACTTAACTCTTAATGGACGCTTAAGAAAGGGCTCTGACAGCACCGTTTCAGATCACTCTGAAACAGAAGATATCTGATCACTGACACAGTTCCCCTTTGACCTCACTGAGTCCAGGTAGGGACAAGATGTGGAGATTTTCTGCTGATTACCTAGGTGGCCTGTCTGTAGCTAGTTTCTTCTAAGGGACCTTTGGGTATCTGCCAGAGAGTAACCCTGGCCATGACCCCTCAGTTGTCACCTCAGTTTCTGCTAGTTCCACACAATGAGATCTGACTCTGAAAGGAACCCAATTGCCTATCTGGTCAACATTCCACCCACCATTAGTGTCAATGGGAGTGGTGATTCACCAGAGGGCAACTGGAGAAATCTGTCCTCTGCTTTGAGAGTGGCAGCTGCCCTAAAGGTAATTACTAGCTGGCAGAGTAACCACTGTTTGGCATTCTATAAGGGACAGAGAAAAGCCTGAACTGTCTTTATCTGAAACGATTTCATAAGAGACCCATTTTACAACATTTTAAAGCAACTAAGTCTAAAATGCAACACATACAGAAGAAGAATAAAACATGATTTTAACAAAAGCCAATGCATAAGAAAAACAAGAAATTTGCAAACATTTAAAGTACAACTTAAAATTAAGACACTTTTAAAACAAAAGCCAAAACAAAGATCAGAATTTATATGAAACAAAAACCAGAATCTATGAAACAAATATCCAGAGCCTATGAAACAAAAGTTACAATCTGTGAAGCAAAAAGAGTTAGAACCTATGGAACAAAAGCAAACTCTTACCTCCAACCACTAATCTCAGTGGGATCTCCAAAATGATATAAGGGGAAGAGATGTAACTCCCAGACCTACTAGATATCCGAAATGCGAGTTCATGTTCTCTAAAATCGAAGAATGAATTCTAGGAACAACAGAGGTTAAAAGTAGGAAAAATTTATTGGGAGAAAGAAAGCTTCTGCCTAAGAGAGACAGAAGGGGGACCAGAAAGTGGGTTGTCCCATTTTGCTTGTTTTTTTAAAAAAGTAAATTTGTACCCTGAGGAGCCAATGAGAGTTCAAGTATATGTGTATAGGGAGGTCAGTCATGGTCAGCCTTTACTATTATTATTACTTATCAGAAAAAGAATAGTGGTTGATTTCTTTATATAACTTTAATATAGTGACAAGACTTCAGGTTGTAGAGTTGGTCAGGTTATATCAACATTTGGAAAGCTAGCTCTTCATTGTCTCAGTTTTGGTGATGACCAATTCAAATCTTGTTTTAAATTGTATAATATGAGGTCAGGCTTTTACTAGAAGTTGAAGTAAAAGAAGCTATTTACTAGCTGACAGAGCAAGTTGATTAGTCCTTTACTAAATTACACATCCATAACTACATCAATATACATAGACATAGAAACACATATATTCTCTATGTAAGATTAAGATCTATAGAGCTAAATATATCCATTAGTATCACTTAGGAGATGCTCTCTCCTTTGTAATTTTTCTTTGGCAAAAGCTAGCCATTCTGTTACCAGTGGTTTTGAAGATAAAATCCTATAATTCAAGAGGTTGGCTTATTCATCCAAACAACTGCTACCTTGGGCAATGCTGGACCAACTGTGAGGGGTCTGTTTTCTCGAGACCTGGAAAGCTGTTCTGCTTGCTAAACAAAAGGAATTGTTGATTTCAGTGATTTAATTCCCCTTTTGGCTAAAGGCTGCTGAATGAAAACAGTGCTTATTTGGGAAGGAATCTGTTGCTAAGGCAACTGATATCTCCTTAATTATTGGCCAATATTCCCAAATGAGATTGGTCTCTTTTGATAGTTGGAAATAACCAAATTATCCCAAATGCTTTCAAGTCTTGAATTTGGTGATGATGGTGGGGGATGTGAGGAGGATTTCTCTCAAATATATAATCAGACATCTTCTATTTGGTTGGCGTAGTGAAGATACTACATTTATGTGGATACAAATACAGGTAACCACATGATATTAGCAAAATCTCTTTCATTATAAGAGATTTTGTTACTTAAGCTCAGCTGTAGTTCTAAAATTAATGACCTATGTTCAATCTTTTTTAAAGAATTGAATTCTTTGATGTCTCTAAGAAAATATAATATTCTAATCAGTCTTTTATCCTCAGAAATAGGCAGATATAAGGAGAAATTTATGAGTACTACTTGAGTAATTATGCTAACAGAGGCTGTCTTCAGAACTGTGTCTGCAGCCATTTATGTGAAGTTCTTTTCTTCAGTGTTTTTAATGATACATATTCTGACCTTGGAGAGTGACCTTTTCTGCCTATTACTTTGTAGGATCATGTAAAGGACCTAGGATTTCTTGTCTCTTGGTATGCAGTTGTTTGATCATTTAAAATTAATTGAAGCTTTAAATAATAGTCAAGCTCAAGTTTTAGTGTATTCATATTATACTTCCTAATTGTTTTCCTCCAGTGTGAAGGACATACATATGTACTAAGAAAATAAGTACAGTTCTCAGAAAATGGGACTTTTCCTTTATAATTTTATTTTATGTCTTTTAACTACTTATTGCAGATCATAAAAATCACACATTATGTCATGTCCTTACACCAAAATGAGGATTTTTGTTCTTTGGTACTTGTCATCTGACAAGTCTGGTGAGCATGATGAAATTCTTCTAATATTACTCATAGTGTCCCACATCTTCCAGTTGAGTGAATGTGAGTGTACAGTGTGACCCTGTGCGATTTCTGTGCTGTGGAACCATGTGGATTTTTCAGGAGTCTCGTATAAAAAGGCTTTCGGCATAATAGCACTGGGTAAAATCTGTTTTGTGATACTTTTGGATGGTTATAGTTCTTACTCAAGATTAGTCATTCCATGTTTCATTCATAGGGATGACACTGGCTTTTCACTTTGAGTTGAATTGAATATAAAAAGCTTTGTACTGTATATTGAAACAATACTTGAGTTTTATTTCATGTACATATTTATAATCTATTATAGACTTTTGGAATTTCACTCTTCATTTAAATAGCTTCAAGAAGTAAACACAAATAAGATTCATTTGATGAAAATATTAAAATACATGAACAGGGCCAACAGCCTACAGCACTGTTGACTAAAACATAAGCACAAACTACAGAATATAGGTTTAAAGTGGTTGTTGTTCCCATATATCTCTTCAATATCATCAATCAAGCTCTCATGAATGGGTTTTATAGTATTTACCAAAGTTCTTCCATCTCAGGCTACCAATACAAGCATATAGTTAAATCTGTGATACATTTTCAATTAGCTTTTTTTTTTTAAATTAAAGAACTCTTTTGAGCTTGTCTTATTTAAAATATGAAGTCTGAACTTAATTGTTTTTCAAAAAATATTTTTGTGCCTTATTTTTCCATTCCATTATATTCCTACATTTTTCAAAGGTGGCGTTAGTAGTCCGGTTTATGACACAATTTCTTCCTGGATTATTGTAGGACAAAATAACTTTTAAAAAAATTGTACAGGGCCAGGGATTTAGCTCAGTGATAGATCCCTTGCTTAACATGCACAAGCCTGTGGGTTTGATCCCAGCAATGCAAAAATAGACAAAAAAGTTGATTGCATGTATATCAATCTATACATTTGTTTTGTTATATAATAATTGATTATATTTTCAAACAAACTATAGCATTTCATCATTTTCTCAGATTCATTAAAAAGCAAAGACACAGGGAAAATATTTTGTTAGCATTTTTT
>NW_004624738.1:25994223-26004513 GCF_000247695.1 Heterocephalus glaber
TTTTGATCATGGCTAGTTAGAGTTCTATATGCCTCACTTATCTGTATGTCCAATTCTCTACCTCTGTCTGGGAAGTTTTCCACTATTACTTCTGTGAACAGTTTTTTTTATGTCAATTGTGCTTTCTCCTGTTTTTTCATGGAATCCTATCAGCCTTATGTTATTCTTCTTTGCATCATCTAGCAGTTGTTGGATTGATTTCTCATGGTCCCTTACTATTTTTAAGAAACCACTATTTTCATGGTCTGCAACTGTGATTCTGTCTTCTATATCTGATATTCTGTCTTCAGATTCCCTTAATCTGCTGTGGATACTTTTAGTGGAGTTTTTGATCTCCTGAATATCTGTTTGAATTTGTTTCATGGATTCCATTTCTTTCTTCACTTGATCTTAGCCAAAAGGCCAAGAAGCAATGTCCATTTCTTTCTTATGTTGGGCAGTCATAGTTGCCATTTCTTAGAAAGGGTATATTTAAAGTGCTATACATTTTCTAGTAGAATCTAGGATGGTAATTAGGAGCAAGAGTGAGGAAAAAGATCTGTAGATTTTAAATGTCCTCTCTCCTGGGTCCTTGTGGCCCATCCTAGTTCATCTTCTTAATATTTTCTCCAACTGATAGAATAATGTGTACTTAAGCTTAGTTCAATCAAGGGCTTGGATAAATTGAAATACTGGTCTATTCAGGAAATGTATTTATGGTGCAGTTCAAATGTCTCAATTAGGTTATACATTAGAAAATGTAAAGGCTCTATAAGGCTTGCCTCAAACAAAAATTATCAAATAAATACACCTTGACCGTTGGTGATTCCCATCTTAGTAGGAACACCTCAGCATTTAAATTCTGGTCCCTTCTGTAATCCCTGTGCTATGCTCTTGTGCATTGTCTGATTAGAATCCCCTTCTCCATGTCCCTTGTGCCTTGCTCTCCTTTTCCTTTTTCTTTTTTGTGCTCCAAGCCTTCCTACCTCTTATACCCTCACACCCTTTCAACTTCCTTTAAAAATTTCCAGGGCTTTATTTCAATCCCTGTATTTTCTTTCTCATAGAAATAAATCCATTGTATTAATCACCATTAAACTGATAATATTTGATAATGTGTTACCCTTTTTCTAGTTTGCCACATCGCCTAGAATGTTGACTTACTCAGCTCTGTGATGAAGAAACTTTCAAAGCAATTATACCACTGGGATGGTTGCACCTGGCTTCTGATACTATTTCAGGCCCATTCATTAAGAAATGCTGAGTGCCTAGCATCTACACCAAATTTTAAGGTTTAATAATTTAAATGTGAGATTTTTAACTGTCCCATAAAGAAAACTGGTTTTAAAACAGAGAAGGCAAAACTGTAATTCATTATTATAATCATTATAAAATATACACTAATTCTATTTTCTAGCCAATTAAATGAAAACATTGTGTATTAATAGAGTATACAATTTTGAGATTAGAAAGCAATTGTTTTTATTCATCTAATTATTTTTACTCTTTGTGATGATGACTGCTGATTTACCCTGTGCTATAATTCTGTCAGTTTTTTAAAAGCATATATTATATGTAAACTCTGTTAAATTATAAAGGGGCATTTTTATTCTGTTCATGTTGTTTTCTTACAAAATCGTACAACAAAGGAAGACCTAATGTTGATTAAAAATTATTTCATTATGAAAAATATTTCCTTCCCCGATTATATATTCCTTTTGTTTGTATAATGGCCCCCAATTTTTTCAGGTATTTAACCCCTCCCTTGCTTGTGGCAGTCAAGTTTGGCTCAGTAGCAAGCAGTAGCAGTAGTTCTGACTTAACCCTTGTTAGAAACTCTGAATATAAAAATCAATTCTTTTTTTTTTTTTTTTGTTTTTTTGGTACCAGGGATCGAACTCAGGACCTTGTGTTTGCGAGACAGGTGGTGGAACCACTGGGCTAAATCCCCGGCCCTTAAAAATCAATTCTTAAAGAAGAGTTGGGGAAAGAAAGAATAAAGAAGATAAAATAATAGGATAGAGTGCTTTCTCCTGAGATATTATGGCCTACTGGGAAATCAGATAACTACATATTAAGCATCCTGTTAACAAGCCAGAGTAATTTTAAGTTCTAAGATATGTGTAAGGTGACGATATCGGATTTCAGGGAAAAAAGAGAAATTACAACAGGCTTGAGCTGTCAGAGAAGTTTTAGGCCAAACTTTGATGGACAGATAAAAGGGAAGAGGGCTTTTCAGATGGAAATTTTAAAAAGCTCCTATCAGAATTCTCAGTTTATCTGGCGCAGGGACATGAGCCTGTAGTCCCAGCTACTTGAGAGAATAAGCAGGAAGATTGCTTGAACCTGGGAGTACAAGGCCAACCAGGGCAACACAGTGAGATTCCATTTAAGAAAAGCAACAACAACAAAAAAAGATTATCAAATTTCCTCATATGTCTATATGAAGCCTGGCCGGACCCAATGGATGGACGCACTCTTCTTACTTTTAAGCACACTGCTCTTAGTAGTCAACCCTTGCTGCTACTGCAAAATACAAAACACCATAGAATGGCTGTCTTAAAGAAAAATAGATGTTTATTTTCCCCTGTTCTGGAGTCTGGATGTCTAAGATCAAAGTGCCAGGAGGTTTGGCTCCTGGTGAGGGCCCACCTGCTTCTGTCCTCACAGGGCCTCTCTTTGAGGCATGCACTGAAGAAGAGGGTGGTCTCCTGTCTCTTCCTTTTCTCATAAGGGCCTAATCCCATCATGAAAGGCCCTCTACTTATGACCTCATCTACACTGTACAAATTCCCACAACCCTGCCTCCAAATACCATCATATTGGTAATTAGGGTTTCAACATATGAGATCTGGGGGCATGAAAAATTATGATGTATCCAACAGCTCACACATGTTATGATCAGTCCCATCTTTGTGCTGATTCCTTGTTGCCTGTCCCCCAGGATCCCGAGAGATGAGCTATATTGTCAGATGGCTATGGGATTTAGTCCAGACTAAATTTAGTGCTCTCCATTTAGGGTCATATATTTGTATTAGTTCAGATTTCAGGTATTTATGAATGTTTTTAGATTTAGGTCTGACTTTTCTCAAAATTAGCTGCTTTGAAGAAATTGGCTCACCTTATAGTTCCATAAAAGTTCATATTTTGGCTTTAGATAAGTGTAGTTTATTTAACAGCTGCTTAATCAATACGTACTATGGGGCTCTTTCTGATTTTGGCCTAGGAGTTTGTTCTATTTCCTATCCCTGTGCTTCTTACAAGGGCAGATTCAAAGTGAGGCATAAAAGCACTCACTGTGAAATAGTTAGAATTATTACTATGACTTTTATATACCTTCCATTCTTGTCAATTTAAAAAATTTTTTCACAAATTATGTGTGAATTATTGTGTTAGGTCAGGGGTCTAAAAACTTTTCCTTAATGGAGTGAGCAATAAATATTTTACACTTTGTGGGCCACACATACTCAGCTCAACCACCATACAGTAAAAATAGCCATAGGCAATGCATAAAAGAATGGATATGGCTGTGGTCTAGTAAGAGGCAGGGGTAATAAGCTGAGGAGGAGGAGGAGGAGGAAGAGGCAGATAATGGGGAGAGAATTGGTGGAGGGGGTTGTCATAGTAGCCAAGTACACTCATCAAGATTCAGTGAGGCTAAGCTGCAGTAACAACAAAAACCACAAACAAGAAACACTGAAATCTCAGTGACTAAAAACAAAGGTTTGTTTCTTCTCACACAAAGGCAGGTCTGGCTAATCAACTCTACCCTTTAGCCGCAGTACCTAGAGCTTGTGGCTTTTAAGTCTGCCATGACTACATTGGCAGGAGTAGAATGAAATGAAGAAGGGACAGAAGTTCTTTGCTTTATCCTGAAAGGAATAAGTTTCAAGAAACAGTGGGCCTTCCAGTAGTATCAGTACAGAGGAAAGGCCCATCTAAGGAGAGAATTTAACAATTTTTTTTTTTGGTACCGGGGATCAAACTCAGGATCTTGTGCTTGTGAGGCAGGTGGCGGCACCACTGAGCTAAATCCCTGGCCCAAGAATTTAACAAATTTAAAGAAATGTGAAAATTTTTCACATAAGGAAACCATTAATGTTTCTAGAACCAGTCCTATTTCCAAAATTTTTTTTTTCTAGTGAGCACCTGTTTTTCCTGTAATTTTTTTTTTTTTTTTTTTTTAATGTCAGGAGCTTTCAGAACAGGAAGAAAAAATAAAAGGAAGCAAAGATTAGTGCTAAAATGGGAACGTGTTCTTTTCAGACAATGAAAAGCAACTCGTGGATCAACTTTATGTTATTAGGGGTCAACATTTTAGATTGCCAACACCTGTCTTTTCTCCATTATAAAGCACATAAGCAAAGCTCTGGTCTCATAGCCAAAAGGTTGGGTTCTAGTTTAGATAAAAATATAATAGAATAGTCAATAAAAGAAAATAGTGGAATCCATTAGAATAGTAAAGGTAACTACTATTGGAAACGTTTCTTTCTATTACATGTATGTGTGTGTATATGTACTTGTTCTCAGATAAAACCTGTTTTTATTGTGGGTCATGGACCAAAAGAAAAAAAAATGTTTGAAAACTCTAGCCTTGATATTTTGCTAGGATTCAAGGATATTAGTCCAACACTGCTTTGACTTGTGACTACATGTATTTCTCAGACTGGAGCCAGAGCTGGGGGAAAGAGGACTCGGGGGCAAGAAGATAGTAGCACTAGAAAAAGGGAGGAGGAGATGTCCGTCCTTAAACACAGAAAACTACTTTGGTAAAGAGGAAAGAAGATGGTCCAAGTCATCTGGAGGCCAGCCTATTTGAGGAAAGATCTCTAGGCAAAGTCCCTCTGGATTTTTTTTTAGCCATTTTGGTTATTTCTTGCATGAATAACAAACTTGTCCAAAACTTAGTAGATTAAAGCAACCATTTTATTTTGCTTATGATTTTGTCTGTTAGGAATTTGGGGGAGGGGAACTCATATAGGGAGTGAATATTGCCCTTTACTCACATGTCAAACGCTTGGTGTTCTTGGGCCACATTCGTCATCTTCCAGGATCTCTCCACCACATGGGTTGATTTGTTTTTCTTTTTTCTTACAGTATGATGGCTTCTGGGTAGTCACATTGCTTACGTGGCAGTTGGTTTCCAGTTATGAGTTCAAGAGGTAAAAACTGCCAATATGTCAGGGCCTGGGCCCCAGGATTGTCAGTGTCTGTTCTACCACATTCTAATGGTCAAAGGAGTTACAGAGTCCACCCAAATTCAAGAGGAAGGGAATGGCGCCAGTATAGAATAATCTGAAGCACTTTTAATATGCCACATTGACTAATGTATGGTGACCATCTTAAAATGATAGGCCTGTCCTAAAATAAACTAGTAAGGTTCTTAGCTGCTTTTATTGTAGATATTAAGATCAGAAATAATTATTTTATTCAACTACTATAATATTTTTGTTTCCTTTTATTTTAATTAAACTTTTGAGGTAATTGTTAGATTTGCATGCAGTGTAAGAATGCCACGAAAACCATGGTACCCTTTTCCTAGTTCTCCCAGTGGTAACTCTTGCAAAATAGTAGTGCAGTATCACACCTAGGAAGTTGACATTAATCAGTCTTTCAATCTTATTCACATTTTTCCAGTTTTACATGTATTCCTTTGAATGTATATTTAGTTCTATGCAATTTTATCATATGATATTGTGAAGCGGTTTCACCACGCATTGGTTACCAAATTGTGTAACACACTGATATGCAACAAAGTAAATGAAACAGATTTATTACTTAAGGTAGGCATCAAGGGACAACAGAAGCTGGGATTCCTTGCTAGCCAGTCTCCCAAGGCACAGGAAAACTGTCCAGAGTAAATGGAGTCTCGGCTGTGGATGCACCACTTGGACTACAGCTGAAGAAACTAAAAAAGCAGTTTCCCTGGGTTTTATGCGTCAGAGCTGCATGACTATCTGGGCTAACACAGTGAAAGACACCTTGTTTCTAGGGAGACTGAAAAGAGCCCTCCTTATCTCACAGTGTTGCCTTCCCAGCACATAACTGTCCTTCTTAAGGTCTATATGTGAGAAAGGAAGGAAAGAGGTCAGCCCAAGACTACCTGAAAATTGTCTTGTAGTTATGTGTATCATGGTGGATACAGAGCAGTTCCATCACCACACAGAATCTCTGACAATCTCTAACTTTATCTCCATCTCTGTATATCCATTACTTTAAGAATACTATACAAATGAAATCATACAGCATATAAGCTTTTAGTAGCTTTTTCCACTCAGCATAATTCCTTCAGGGTCATCCACACTGTCATGTGTATCAATAGTTTGTTTTATGTCAGACCAGTGTTCTGTGGTATGGATAGACTATAGTTTATTTAGCCATTTACCTACTGAAGGATATCAGGTTGTTTCCAGTTTGGAACTTTTATGTTTCCTTTTTTTTTGGTACTGGGAATCAAACTCAGGGCCTCATGCTTGGCAGGCAGACACATACTTGGCAGGCCCTGGAGCTTTTATGTATAGGGCTACTGTGAACATTCATGTATAGTTTTTTTCTGAATATAAGTTTTTATTTCTCAGGGATAAATATGGAATAGTACAATTGAATTATATGATAATTGTATTGGTAGTTTTATACAATATAATCAAACTTTTTCAGAGGGTCTATACCATTGTTCATTCCCATCTGCATCTTTACCGACATTTGATATTGCTGCTATTTTATTTTTTTACTTTAGCCATTTTTTTTTTTTTTTTTTGGTGGTACCGAGGATCAAACTCAGGACTTGAGCTTGCAAGGCAGGCAACAGAACCACTGAGCTAAATCCCCGGCCCGACTTTAGCCATTTTGATGGCTAAAATATGTCATGAGAGCTCATTATGGTTTGAATTTCATTCTTTTTTCTTTTGGGTACTGAGGACCAAACTCAGGACCTTGTGCTTGTGAGGCAGGCGCAGTGTCACTGAGCTACATCCCCAGCCCCTGAATTTCAATCTTAATAAATAATGATGTTAAAAATCTTTTCATATGCTTATTTGATCATCTGTATTTCTTTTTTTGGTGAAATATCTGTTCATGTCTTTTGCCCATTCTAATTGGTTTATTTGGGTGTTTTTACAGTTGAGTTTTGAAAAATTTTTATGCAAACAAGTTCTTTGTTGGATGTGTAGTTTGCAAAGATATTCTAGGCTGCAGCCAATAATTTCATGTTTTTGAATAGGGTCTTTTGCTGAGTCAGGGTTTTCAATTTTGATGAAATCCACATTTAAATTAAAATTTTGTTGACTGTATTTTTGGCATTAAGTCTAAGAGCTCTTCTAGACTTAGATCCTCAAATTATTTTTCTGTATTTTTGTCAAAAGTTTTATAGTTTCATATTTTACTTTAAGTCTGTGATCCACTTTGAGTTAATTTTTGTACAAGTTGTGAGATTTTGGTTGTGGTTCACTTTTTTGGTGATGGATGTCCAATTTATTCTTTAAAATGTCAGCTTGTCTCAGAGTAACAAGGAGTTTTAATCTGTGCTTGTTCTAAGGAAAGATGGAGAAGGAGATGACTAATCACTAAGTGGTAAGGGTATAAAAATGAGAAAACTGAATAAGGAAAGTTGAAATTTGAGGGGAGTTGAAGACTTGTAGATTTGTATGCCTCATTTCTTATGCAGAATATATTTCTATTCAAGAATTTTTTTTGTTATGGGTATAGCTTTCTTGTGCTTTGCATGAACAAGGCCCTGGGTTTAAAAAATTTTTTGTCATTCCTTAAGAATTTTGTAATACAAGAAGATGAATATCTGTATATAAGACAAGTTTCAGTGATTTTTATTTAAATATAGTGTGTTGTTTTTCTTATTTATTCCTGATTATACTTGCTTTTAGAACTTTGGAGGTAAGAGTAGCTGGTTTTAGCTAATATCTATATAATTTATTCTTTGTTTATCTGTTGGGGTTGATATTACATTAAAAATCCTGATTCCAATCTGTTTGCAAAAGAACCCTTTCTCATGTGGGAGAACTCTATAAATACAGATAGCTATAAACCCAGGATTTTAGTGCTAATAATGAATAATAATATGAGATATCTCTCATACTATAAATATAGTTCAAGAAATCAATCTCCTTATACCAAATTGGATTTCTGTAATAAGTGTGCTTTACTGACTAATTTTCTTTGAAAATTAACTCTGTTTAAACCGTTCTTGCTTTTTGTCATATTTCAAAATGTGTTAGCTAATATTACTTTAAATAATCAGGGTATCATTTTTATCTTGCAAATTTATGCTGATCAGAAAATCTTCAAATTTGAAATGTTTATAAAAATGACTATGTGATAGAATGGCAAACATACTGTTTAAAAGATTTTAATTCTAAATCTTGTAAGGCATTTAGAAAGGTAGCACCTCCAAGAAGTTTTGTCGTCAGTATTATTTACCTGTTCATTTTGGAATTTGTAAAATTTTGCATTTAAAAAAAAATTTGAATATGTGAGCCCTTATCATAAGAAAGGAACAGAAAAACTGAAGGCAGTTTGAGCTGAATAGGAGTTATTAATGAGCTTAGCTTTGACTGAAATGACAGATTAATGGCTAAATTTTCTTCTATAGTGAGTCTGTTAAAACTTCTAGCTTGCTTCAGTAAATTCTTTTTGTCATTACAAATTGAAGGCAAGAGGTAAAAAGTAGTTTTAATTTCACTTCTGAAACTCAGACTTTAAATCTTTAGTGACCTTCACCCAAAGCCAGTAATTGTTGTTCTCTTTGGAGCACCTTCTTTTTTAAATTATACGCACATCATGAATTATGTAATGTATTACATTTTCTTCTTTTTTATTGACTTTTTTCCAAGAAGCACTAGGGAAAAATTTGACTTTTAATTGATATACTGAGCCATGTAGTATGCTTTTTTACACCTGGTCTGATTTTATCTCATTTTTCTGACTTCCTAATCATTTTATATATCTTGTGATAATAGTTATAATAATCATTATTAATGTTTATTTAGTTCTATTATAAGCCCTCTGCATATTACATTAGGTTTAATGTTTAACATCCCTTTGAGAGATATCCTCTTGTTTTCCCCATTTTTCTGATGAAGTACAGAGTAGTACTACTCAAAGAACTAGACTGCAGTGAGTTTAGGAGCTTGTTTCAGAATTAAATCAACTCTACTGCTTCCTTCAAGTAGGTCCTGCTGTTGCAAGGTATGGTGGTACATACCTGTAATCCTAGCACTCAAGAGGGTGAAGCAGGAAGACTGTGAGTTCCAGGCAAATTTGGGCTACATAATGAATTCAAGGCCAGCCTGAACTACGTAGTAATACGCTGTCTCAGGAAGAAAAAAAGTCCTGCCATGAAAAAGTGGTCAGCTGTCAAGAACCCTAACTAGGTAATAGTTTGTTGTCAGTCTAGAGACCAAACTTAAAAGTAGCATTGTTCCACATCAGTGATTCACAAAGTATCTGTGGTGAAGGACCTTAGTGTGTAAGTTTCTTTTTAAATGTTCAACATTTATGAACTGAGACTTTGAAAACATTGCGGTGTTGTGAATAATTTCTGTGTAATTACCTTGTCTTGAACAAGTAATAATTTACTGACAGGCATGGGCAAGCCTTCCTTGAGTAGCACTGGTATAGATTTTCAGTTGTGATTCTAGGTCCTAGTGAGAATTAAAGTGTCTCATGCAGTATCAACATATGAGTGTTACCTAATTTGCACTGGCCATGCTGGTGGGAAACAGCAGAGTAAACGTCTAGGAATCAATTCTATGTATGGTCAGTACCTTTGAGTGCATGAATTTGCATGTAGCAAGTCATAATGAGATAGTAAAGCAGCAGAATAGAAAAAAAATCCAGTGGAAGGGAATTCCCCAGTATAGAGGTGAAGAAGTCAGTGTTCATTCATACTGGACCTGACCGCAATGTAGAAACACACATTTCTCTGCTTCCCTCATGCTCAAGAATGTATCAGGAAGGGGCTGGGGATTTAGCTCAGTGGTTCTGCTGCGTGCTTTGCAAGTGCAAGTTCCCGAATTTGATCTCAGGTACCAAAAAAAAAAAAGGTATCAGGCTGAAAGTTCTGAACTTTACCCTGATGAAACCCCTTGTATAGGATCTCATTCACATAAGATATCCACAAGAGGAGAGAACATCTATACCAGTGTCGGTGAACCTTTTAGAACTTTCAATGATGCAAACAGCCGCCTGCGGCACACGTGTGGAACATTCACCACCACTGATCTATCCCACAAGGGACAATTGTAGATATCCACCTAGAAGTTAAAGTGCTGTACCTCTTAACCATATCTCAAGGGAATA
>NW_004624738.1:26004613-26030863 GCF_000247695.1 Heterocephalus glaber
TTATATGTATAATATATATGTGGATATATATTATATATATATCCATGTATCTGGTCTATGGGCAATAATGAGAAAATTTGGTGCTCTGGGTGAATTGAACAGTTTCATATGGGAGAATTTTGTCTTTAAGTCAAATAATTCTGTAATAAGTATGAATGATCTCATTAGGCTATCCTGGAAGTTTCTGCTTATTATGTGAAAGGCAGTGAAACAAATATGGTATGGCTCATTGTAAGTATTAAACTTCTGCAGCTTTGATGAGAGACACTGAAGCACAGGGAGGTGATGAGCTAATGAAGGATAAGCCAGTCTGTGCTCAGATTGAGTGTCACCAATGACCCAGCTCTTCTTTGTTTTTAACTAATAATTATGAAATAATTTTAGAGTATTGCAACAGAAAAGTTGCAGAATCCTTAGAGTTCCCAAATGTTCTTCCCCAAGTTTTCCTTAATGTTAACCTCTTATAATACTACAGAATAAGTACTGAAATCATGAAATCAATGTTGATAGAATAGTATTAACTGCCGTACAGACCTTGAAATGGTTAAATTTAATTATGTGAATTTGTTTGGCTTGGGAGTCAGAGGATTAGGAAAACACACTTCTAGGTATATGTGGGTGGTTCAGAGGCATGACTTTGAGTACTATAGATGGTCCCTGGTCAGTATCTCTCTGGCGCTATTCCCCAGCTTTGGTTCCCAGTTACCATGAACTAAGCATCAGTATTCTAGTATGTCTTCTACCATGATGTTCCTGCCTTGGAGCCAGCTGACCATGGGATGAACCGCCTGAAATCATGAGCCAAATTAAACCTCTCCTTTAAGTTGTGGATGTCAGATATTGTGTTGTAGCAATTGGAAAGTTGACTAATACAGACCTTAATCAAACTGATTCAGAATTTTTGTTTTCCCACTACATCCTTTCCATGGTCCAATGTTTGGTCCAGGCCAAATACTGCATTTAGTTGTCATTTTTTGATGTCTTTCTAAATTTGTAACAATTCCTCAGTCTTTCCCTGTCTTTCATGATCTTGACACTTTGAAGAATACTTGTCAGTTATTTTGTAGTATGTTTCTTAATTTGGGTTTATCTACTATTTTCCCTTTAGTATATTGAGGTTTTGCCTATAATATTACAGAACTGACATGCTTCTTCTCAGTGTATGATACCAAGTAGGACCTGCTATCAGTCCAACTTATTACTGGTGATTTAAATTATGACCACTCATTTAAGAAAGTGTTTTCTAGGATTCTAGTACTATTTTTCCTTTTGTAATTACTACATATGTCATTAGGAGATACTTTGAAACTATGCAGATAATCCTGTTTCCAGTCACACTTTCCCTCTGGATTTTAGCATCCTCTGGTTACCAGGCCTACATTCTTAATAATTAACCCATACTTGCCTAAATTTTTGAATCTGAAAAGACACTGCAACTGAGGGCTGAAAGATCTGCCTCTTAAAATGATCTAGAGCTCTTGCTCCAGCTGTTCTTTCCTCTTAGACTGTCCTTCCCTTAGCTTTTTGCTCTTAACTGGGTCCCTCACCTTAAGTTTTTGTACCAATTTGACCTTTTCAGCAAGGCCTCCTTGACTACCTTTTTTTTGAGGGGGGTACCGAGGATCGAACTCAGGACCTTGTGCTTGCGAGACAGGCGGTGGAACCACTGAGCCAAATCCCAGGCCCTACCTTTTCTAATAAGACTGCAAACCACCCTCTCCAATCTCCTAACTCCATCTCCACCTTCTCCCCTACCCAGTCCTCTTGCATTGCTTTTCTTTGTCTTGTTTTCATGGCACTTCTAACACTATGACACAATTTGCTTACCTAGGCTGTGCCTCTTTGCAGCTCTTAGTGATTTCAATCTTTAGAACAGTAAGGTATGAATGGCAACATTCTGAGAACTTCCTCTGCTTGTGGTTGGAGGAGGGTGTACCCACTGGGACCGCCTTAAATCAGCCAGGGTACTTGTGGCTACTGTTGCCACCACTTCCCAAGTGGCTCAGACTAAAGGCCACCCCAACCTTGCAGGACAAAAATCATCTGATTCTTGAACATTTTTTTATGTAGTTTTGTACACTGAGAAAAATTTCTTACTATTATCTTTTTATGGTTTCTTTTTCGGTCCTCTTTCTCGTTGGGGAGACAGTAGTCTAGTGTTTAAAAATGACATAAAGTTACTAGCTCCACCACTTAGCCAACATTTTGACTTTGGACAAATAATTTCACCTTTCTATGTCTCATTTTCTTTATAAACCGAGTATAATAAATCATAGGTTTGCAGAAGGGATGAAATAAGAAAATACACATAAAGCACTTAGCATGGCACTGGCATGTTGGAACCATTCAATGAGTGGCAGCTATTATTATTATTATCTAGCTTTTATGGCTGCATTTTAAACATGGCACAAAATTGTTTCATTTATCTCATTTTGACAGTATACCTCTTCTTCTGACCTATATGTACCTAAATTTAAAGAACATTTTTCCTACCCTTTCATTATTGCTAGGCTTTCAAGAGTCCCCTACCTTTTTGCTGGGTCTCAGTTCCTGGGATATGATGTGTCTGAAGTACAGTGAAGTGAAGCTAGTAGTTAGAAGGCCAACCAGTTAAAGAGAACATAAAAGTATTCCTACCTAAATGTATATCTGCATAAAATTTTGAAAGACATGATGTGTAGCAGACTTTAAATGGGCTTCATTATTACAATTGTTTAAAATTAAAATTTTATTTTATATTTTAATTGTTTTTTTTTCTTAAAATAGATGCAAACAAAAAGAAATGAAATATTGGTATTCCTAAGACCTCCTGAGAGCTTTGGAATGATGTGATACATGTTGTTGCCCATCTCTGTGCATGAAGCCAGTTTAGGAAAACAAAAACAAAAATTTTTTTAAAAATAACCTATTTAATATTTTGATGTCAGTGTTATTTGTAAGAAGTCATATGTTTTTATGGCGTTAAGATAGGGGCTTTCTGATTATAGCTTTGATAATGTGTATGTTTATTTTCATGGTTGGTGCTGGCCATTGATCATAATTTCCATGCTACGAAGAGGGAGAAACACTCTCAGGAAGCTGACCCTACTTCTCAGCACCTGACTGTACTCTCATACCTCCTTGTTCTTCATCCAGAATTAGATGTGGGCCAGAGAAGAAGGGGGTTGAAACACTGGAGAGTCATCTGTACATGGTAGTGACTTGATAATTTTGTAATGAAATTAATGAATAAAAAGCTACACTTTCAGTTTGCCTATAGATCAGAGCTAAACATGCTCATGATCTCTGAACTGGGAGAGGTGTCCAATATGTCTTATCCCTATTCTTAATTATTTAAAAATCTTTATTTTCCTGGCTTTGTGGCTGCTTTAATATCATAAGCTCCCTTAGTATCTGGACTATGGGACTTAAGAAAGATTGGTTTTAAGTTCTTGATGCACATTTAAGGAGAGCTCCTTTGGGAACTATTGGCTAGTTCCAATCACAGCCATCCTCTAATCGCAGGCCCATCACTTGCTCTTCTCTCTCTTTGTGGGTAGGAGTACTTGAAAGGACATCTTCTGATTCCTATAGACCTTGACTTATTCTGACATTGTAGAACAAAATACCATAAAAACTGGGACAAAGATTTCCTCCAATTTCTAAGACAGGAAATGTTAATAAAGTCCTCAGGGCTTAGAGAAACCAGAGGGTTAATGGTTATGTGGAAGCCAGTAGGAAAAACACCACTAGAAAAGGAGAGGAATCTGAATTATTTGTCAAGGGCTAGAGCTTATATCCAAGAAGGGAAAATGTGTTTAGGAGTAAGGTAAAATTTACTTCAAGTTTGTGCCAGGTAATGTACCATAGATACCTTTGGTCAGACTGTTTGACTGACTTTATAGAGAGGTTGGTAGACAGGTGAGCCTGGTTCAAGCATTTTTAGGATACCATGCCATGAATGTCCAAGAATGTCCGATTGTATCTAAGGTCTCTCCTCTTTAAGGGCTGAGCCTACCCTGAAAACAGGTGAGCATTTGTTTTTGGTTGCTAGTTAGTACTAAGTAGAAAGGGGAAAGAGAAAATGCTATGCAGATTAAACAAGGGAATCTACTTTCAAAGCACAAGATGCTGAGATGGTAAGAAAGGCAAAGGAAGAACTAATGAGAATGTAAATGCCATGAAAGCAGAGACCTTTTCTGTTTTATTCACTGTTCTATTTCCATCTCCTAGTCTTGGGCCTGACACATGGTAGAAGCTCAGTAAGTAGGTTTGAATGACTACATTAATAGGAAAAACTTCTGACAGATTAAGTGCAAGGTCAATTACATGCAAGGGTTATTGCTATAGCAATGATATTCATGCCTAGAAAACTCCCAGATCATCCCTGAATATTTTAAGATAATTAACTATATTCTGAGTGAATATGTTGGATAATCATAAATAAAGGTTAGAGTGCTGTGACTTATGGAATGGGACAAGGGACAGCCTTGTATATTCACAAGGGAGAGAACTGCTAGCTTCGTGGCCTTAACACCCTTTGGGAAGTTGGATAGTCTTGTTTAGAGCACTCATTTATTTATACCAGGCCAATTGCAAAAAAGCTGACCTGATATAATTTTGTTTTAATCTTTATACAAATCCAAAGTGTTGGAGAAGGGAGTGGCAAGAGAAAGATAGTGGTTTTTTAGGGTTATATCATAATACTATCTACAAAGATTATACCTAGAAGTAAATGGGGCCTCATTTGTGGTTTCCATAATGGGAGACTTCATCTACTTCCACATCAGTTCTTCAGATGCTGGCTTTTTATCTGAAAAGTTTTTGGGGAGTTATTAGTGCAAGCTTTTGGGGGTACCTGAGAGGAGTTAGGAGGAACTTTAGATTTAGGTATAAGGATGCTTCAGAGCCTGACAAAGGTAAATGTTCAGGCTCTGGTTGTAGAGACCTAAGCTTCACTGGCACATCCTAGAGCACATAGAATTAGGAAGTTCACTGATGATGGATTTAGGCAATCTGTTCACCTGACTCTGACCTTAGCGCTAGGAAAATCTGAATTTGAAGGATCTACTCTTACATGATGCAAAGATGCAACCTTGAAAGGTTGGGATAATAATGGGATCAATGAGTGAGGCAGTGATTTGGGAGGGGGAACTGGTTTGCGAGAAGGATGGTTTTAGAAATTTAGAGTGTAGGGCCGGGGATTTAGCTCAGTGGCACTGTGCCTTCCTTGCAAGCACAAGGTCCTGAGTTCGATCTGGACAGGGTGGGGGGGATTTAGAGTTTAAAACTACAGTACATGTTAAAATGTGTAATTGATAACTAGTTCAGATGGAAGCTTAGGTAAGAAGACAAGTTAGGAGTTGTTAGCTGCTTTCCTCTTTGTCTAACTCCTCTATGAAGCAATGAATTAGAGATTCAAGCTGTAGTCTGTGGCTACTTGGGCTTTTAGGCCCTTTGCTGTGACAAATGACATGGCAAGACCACAAAGCAATGGCTTCTATTTATTAGGAAGAACAAGAGTCTAAAGGACAAGAGTCACAGATAAGCAATTTTCTTTTTTTCTTTGCTACTTTTTGATCTGAGAACTTCTTGGTATTACCAAGATTCTACCAGGAAATACATGCTTAAAGCCGAACAAAAATGTTTCATTGCTTCTGATGGGTGAAAAAGAGGGCCTCGTATGAATCACCAAATGTTCCAGTAATCCTGCTCCAAACCATGCCTATTTCCTTAAAATTTCTTTCACAGTTCTTGTTAGACTCATGCAGTAAATAAATTAAGTACCTTTCCCACTGGGAGGTTTTTAGAAACACTTAATGAAGTAAATGCCACAGCATTAGGATAGAGGGGAGCAATGCTATTGAATTATTTTTAGCATACCTTTCCAGTTTTTGTTGGTTTCTTTTGATCTGGGCTTAGGTCTTAGCCAGAAGGTGTGGTTCGGGGGACAGAAGACACGGGTGAGAGATTTGGCTTTAATGTCTAGTGCATATAACCAAGGGAAACCCTTTTTTCCCCCTAAAGGTTAAAAAGTTTAGTTCAGTAGGATTCCTTCTTGTAAATATCAAAAAAGCTGTATTTGGCATAGCTTAAAAAGATATACTATTAACTCATTATCTTTGAATGTTTGCAAAACCTCTGTATGTTTAATTTTAATTATATTGTCTTTCAAGAAAAGTATTACAAACTTCTTAAAACAGACAACATAAAATTATTTTAAATATAGTGTAATCTTTATACATAAGAGCTTCTTGCAGTCTTGAAGGGCTTTGAATCATCATTATGAGAATTAATCATTATTATATCATAAATGTGTTTATCGAGTTTCTGATTAATAGTTTAAAACAACAACAAACACAACAGAATCACATTCTTTGAGTAACCAAAAATAGTTGCTATAGAAAACAAAAATAAATTTCTCAAAATATTTTTTTGAATAAAGACAATGCCTGAGAGAGGATGCATTGTATCTGGAATGTTTTCAGTGTTGATTAATATGCTTTTTGAGCTACTTGAGAATTAATGAAATAAAAAGTTAGGTAAATTATAACAATAATTTTTCATTGCTAATTTGTTCAGCAGACTTTTGTCCCTAAAAGATGGTTTTATTTTTGCTCAGAGCTCTCTGATACTTCTGTCACTATCCCAACAGGGAGTGGTGCTTTTCATTTTAACTTGAGGCCAGTAGTGAGGACTGCCCAGATTTTTTGCAATCTTCACATAATCTGGAAGAATTGAAAGATATAAACGAAGTGGACAATGGCAGTATTCTAAGTTTCAGGCCAAAGATTTTGACAGCCATACATTGTTCAATTCTTTAGGTCCTAATGCTACTATATGAGAACAATTTAGTTAGAAAGATCATCAACAATTGGGTGACATCTCTATCACACCTATTACTGAGTTCAAATTTCCCTAACATGAATAATAAGGGATCTTGTTTGACATTTAACAGTTTAATTAGTTTCCTAAAGTGAATAGGTTTTTTACATCATAATTTTTCAATAGCCATTTCCATACACTTGAATTTTTTTCTTTTGCTTTTCTTGAGGCAACCATTTAGTTTTCCTTCTCAGTTAACATATTACCTATCATCTTGGCTCTGGTACCAGCTATTTTTCTGTGAGGCTTAGGGGTGGGAGTAGGAAAACTGGGAAAGCAGATCTTCCTCTGCTACTTGATTTAGGAGGACAGGCAAAGAAGGAACATAGGAAAGGAAAAGGGAAACACTTAAAAAAAAAAGAAAATTGTTATTGTTGGTAGAGCAAAAGATGAATGTTGTTTCTCATCTCTCTGGCCAAGGAGGATAACCAGTGGCCCTTGAGCCGTTATGTCCACTTATGTCTGGCACATGACATAACTGTGTGCACTCTTCCTTATATGTCACTGACTTTGTTGGTTTTTGTACACCTTCAAGAGATATTTTATATGAATGTGATATATGCAGTGCCATGTTTTGAAAATAAAACACATAATGTTTTCTAAAGGTCACTTCTAAAACAGCTGCTGTGAAAGTAGTAGGAATAATCCAGTTTGAAAATAGAGAACATGAATCTACTATGTATTTTTGAAAACAGTCTTTTGAAAAATTAGTGAACTTGATTAAATTATTTACTCTAATTGCCCTATACAAACCTAAACATCACCTACTCTACTACTCCTCTTTACAAACAGCTTTTAAATAATCAGACATATGGAAAAGCTACTTCTCTTCCACTTGAACCTGCAGGACATGAAGGTAAATGATAGTCTATATTCTCTAAACCACAAATGTCCTTAACTGTCTGATGGAAGCGATGTATATTTCTTTTTTTGGTACTGGGGATCGAACTCGAGTCCTTGCGCTTGCGCAGCAGGCGACGAAACCACTGAGCTAAACCTCCGGCCCGAGATGTATATTTCTGATGGATGGCACTTAGCTAGGGAGACATACCCATGTGAAATCATGTTCATGACAAACGTGAGTGGGAAGAATGTCTTAGAACATGTCATGCTAAAGAGACAATTCTGAAATGTTGAAGGCTGAATACTAAGGGAAGATAGACTCTAGCTTTGGGGGAAAAGGTAGTCCAGTATATACTTCCCATGTGATATTTCTTTCCTTATTATCTATTCTTATTCTAT
The DNA here is from genome assembly GCF_000247695.1 of Heterocephalus glaber. The sequence goes on from NW_004624738.1 coordinate 26,012,720, forward strand.
AATGGTATATGAGAAATAAAATACGTGCCACCACTTTACTTAGCTGTTTTAGGGTCAAATATGATGAAAATGATAAGGAATTGATTTTTAAACTCTTAAACCTTTAGAATGGGTAAACTTTTAATGTTATCAAAAACATTATGAGATGCTTCAGTATAACAGAGTGCTAGCAAAGTTGAAATTGTTGCAATTGTGAACCTCAGATTTTTTAAAACCGTTCCATGGCCAGGGATTTAGCTCAGTGGTGCTGCCACTTGTCTCCCAAGTGCAAGGTCCCGAGTTCGATCCCTGGCACCAAAAAACAAAACAAAACAAAACAAAACAAACAAAAAAAAGTTCCAGACCCATAGTGAAATAGATAGCTTCCTTCTTCTGATGGAAATTAAGCCCCCATACCATCCCCTCATGTGTGTTTGTAAATAAGCTTAGACACAAACTTACCCTTTGGCATGTATTTTGAAACAGAGATATGTGTTTATAGAGTATTATATATGTATCATTTAAAGGTTTCTGTTTCCAAAATAGTATTTTCTAAAACATATTTCCAGTTAATAATTTTGAACTTGCATAATTTTCAGTGATTTTCTCCTCTGAATTAAAAGGCCATCTAATGAATGAAAACACTTTATATTCATTTTTATTAAGGACTTCTCCCTCTGCCTACAGATGCCTTACTTTGTGCATAATAAAAGTTTAAGAATAATGTCATAAAGATAATTAAATATAAACCTTGAGTGACTTCCTTCTATTACATATACCTCAGAAATGAAAACAACCAAAACTTTGATATCACATATAGGAGATGTACATTTGCTGAATACACACTTAGTGCTAGGCACTATTCTTAGAACTCAACATGCATCATCTCATATGGCTCCAATGCTCCAGTGGAGTAGCTATATTGTCTTCATTTTGTATATGAGGAAACCAGATCATTTTTAAAAAATTTATATATTAATTGGTACATTTTAGGTATACAATACATTTACATTTATCATTGGGTGTTTGTACCTGTACATGATACATCTTGGTTCTTATTTTTTCCCCCATTATCTATGCGCTCTTCACCCCCTCCACCCTTCCATATTTACATAGACTTCGTTTCCATATTTTTTTCTTTTCTCATAATTTTTCCTTTCCCTTCTTCCCTTTCCCCTTCCTCTCCTACCACCCCTACCCCTTTGGACCTTTTGCTATTTCAAATTATCAATTATTTGTTTTAATCATTTTCATCCTTATTTACGTTTTCAGTTTCTCACACTAGAGAAACTATTCGGTATTTACACATGTGTGTGCTATTTATTTTACTTAAGAGTATGGCCTCAATATGCACCCATTTAGCTATAAATGACTCTAGTTTCTTGTTCTTTATGGGTGAGTAGTGCTCCATTTTATTAAAAAAACCCACGTCTTTTTTTATCCAGTTTCCAGTTGATGGGCACTTGGGCTGAAACCAGATCATTTTAAATTACTGTACAATACTTCTATTCACCAACACTGTACCATTAACTGGTTATAGCATCATAGATAAGTTACTTAGGCTTTATTTTTACTATTTTTTAAAAATGGGGGATTTGCTGTTGTACCCAAATTGACCCCTAATTCCTGCACTCAATTGATCATCCTGCTTCAGCCTCCCAAGTAGCTAGGACTACAAGTATACACTACCACACTTGGCTTTGCTTAGGTATTAGGAGAAGCAGTTTCTTTACCTGTTAAGTGATGGTCATGATACCTCCTTGTCTTATTTCAGCTGCAACATGGCACAACAGGAAGAAGAGTGGAATTACAGTCAGAGAATAAGGATTTAAAGATCCACTTTATTAGTTATTAACTTATACCTTTCTGGATTATACACCCAATATCTCTAAACTTGTTTCTTTAGCATGTATCATTAGAATAATAGTGTCCCCTTGCTCCAAAGTTAATTGAGACTCAAATTGAAAGTGATATAATGCAGATGAATGTACATTGTGGTAAAACCATATGGATCTGCATTTACTGAATATTCTCCCTGTGGTAAATACTGTTGACAACATCTCACACTTTATCTCACATTTTGCACAATGACCTTACACGGTCGGTACATTCACATTGTTGTGCAACCTTTTTTCATTTTATACTCTGTCCCTTTCATTCTAAACTGATACAGTTCCTTCAAAGACATTTTGTTTACTGTGTTTGTTATAATCTGTAGACAAAAGCTACACCCACTAATAAGCCCTTCTCTACATTTAGTTCCCTGTGAGGCAGCTGTGGGACTGACCCTTAGATAGTTTAAAGCCCTGTATTCTATCAGAGAAGGTCTAGGCACAGCCTTAAGACCATTGAAAGTTTTGTCTGTCTGAAAATGTGTATGATGCATACTTCAATCATTCTGAATTCTTAAAGGGTTTTACAGTCACACTGTGAGATGCTTTTACTCTGAGATGCTTTCTTGACAGCACCTTGGATTTAATCTTTACTTGATGGCATATCTTAATTTGAGAAGTATTTCCTGTCAGGAGAGTCTGAAAATGAGAAACAATTTTTCAACCTGGAAAGTCCTGGAACCTTTATATTTCCTCTACATTTTGCTTAAAAACTGAACAGGTTATTCTCTGGTTCATCTTTCTCCTCACATTCATCACATGCAGCGAGAAGAAGTCAGGGAGCACCTGCCTTGAGATTTCCTTAGTGGGATCACAAATGCATTAACTACATTCCTTATTTTTGATTCTACTGCTAGAGGACCAATGTATTGCCAAATTTTTAGCCACATACCGGGTTACTCTTTCTTCCAGCTTCCAGTAACATCTTTGCTACACTCTTGTTTTAAGCCCGGAGTCTTAGCTTCCTGGGTCCTGTTCTGAAACCACTGCCGTGAGTTTTGGATATTGCTAGAAAAGTACCACTCTTCCAGGAAGGAAATTGGTTCTGGTTATCTTTGCTACATTCATTTAAAAAATGGTACTAACCATAGTGATGTAAAACCACAACTATTTAATTTTGCTCATAGATTGTTTAGGTCAAGAATTTGGGAAGAACACAGCGGAGATGACCCTGCTCTGTTGTGTGACGCCTGAGGTTTCTGCTGGTTAAAAAAACTTGAGTGATGGGGCTAGAGGATTTACTTGTAAGATGTGTTCTTGCTCACATCGCTACCTAAGCTGGGATGACTTAAATTGTTTGATTGCGACTATGGACTTGAGTATCTACATATGGCTTTGCTGTGTGTCTCGAGCTTCTTGCACGGTTGTGCTGGGTTCTGAGAGAGAGTCCTGAGAGGGTCTTTGGAGAGCAATCATTCCAAGAGGACCAGGCACATGTTGTATGACCTTTTCTGACCTAGCCTCAGAAGTCACATAGCATTACTTTCACTGACCTCTATTGGTTGAAACAGTCAGAACTATGTCCGGATTGAACAGAAGGGGACTTAGCATTTACCTCTTGATGGGAAGGGAATCAAAGAATTCAGGTTCATGTTTTAAAACCACCACAGGGGTGATACTGTTTAGGGGTAATACAGTCTTCAAGATTCAGTAACTGTTCACCCCAATCCTCCCATTCCATATTCAGAAGTTTTTTCTTCCAATACCAGTCTTGGAGACTTCAAGGTATTATTTTATTAAGGATGAGAAAAGGTCTGGAGATGTAACTCAGTGGTAGTGTGGTAGGGCTCTTCTCCACTGTGTTGGGGCAGGAATTTTTACACTGTAGCACTATCAGCCTGTGTAGTTCTGATGTAACTGTAGCATAAATCATACCCAACCAGACTGTAGAATGTTAATGTATACCCAACCAGATGGTAAAATGTTAGTGTATGCCCATATAAGGGAGACAAAGACACAAAAACTGTATAAAAGGGTGCAACTACACCATGTTTACCATTCAGCCTTTGGATACGAATCTGCTGTCAGTGTCAGCACGAATAAGGCTGCAGGCGGGGCAGGGAGGGGGTGTCTCTCTACATGAAAATCCCACAGCAGCCGAGCACTTTCCTAACATGTCTGAAGCCCTGGATTCAACCCCAGAACTGAAAAACAAACAACAACAAAAAACCAAAACCAAAACAAAACAAAACAAAAATTTCTAGGTAAAGAGATACTACTGTTACTTTCTTCTTAATTTTCTCTCCTTCTCTTTTTTCTTTTCTTTTCCTCCTCCTCCTTCCTTCCTTTTCTCTTCCTCCTCTCCTTTTCTGTGCATTTCTTCCTCCTTTTTCCTCCCTCATCTTCTTCCTCATCAAGCAACATACACTGAGCATTCCTTAATATCTGGTTGCATTTTGTTGGTGTCATTTTGGTTGCAGTTAGCTCTAAAGACAAACTGAAATCTATAACATATCTCAAGCTAAAGAAATCTGAAAAGAGGACAAGAATAGAATAGAAAAAGTGAATAGAATCAAAGCTGGAATGAATGCTGCAGAGCATTTTCATCCTGCAAGTGCATAGTATCAGAAAGGAGTAAAGTTGAAGGGAATTCTTATAAAACAGTATGTTTTAACTTCCAGGGAGATAAAGTATGAGAAGCCATTTGGACTCCACAGTCCCCCAGGGATAGACAGTACACTGCATTTGTGGTGCAAATGAAAGAAACAGTTACCTCCACACCGATGTTCTTGTACTGTTGGCAGAGATCACTGGAAATATGGATAGAATTGGAGGATATATATTGACCAGAAGAATCCATGAGCATTCCATGAATTTAGAAAAATAGAAGTTTATAGTATTTTTTTCTTGAGATCTTAACAGAGTCAAATGCCAGTCAGGTATATTAAAGAAGTATAGTGATATGGATACTAAAAAAATCATTGTTGCACACGCTATGAGGGTTATGCTTTTCTTGCTTTATATTATTGAACCCATAGCAATTTATTATGTAAAAAGTGAACTGTGTATGGCAAGCAAGTGATGAGTTATCAGCTTGGTGTTTTAAACTTTAAACTCAGTCTACTCAGTGGACAATGCCTTTCCCCACCCCCCAGTAGGGAGACTTTGGAAATTACATATGCCAGGATCGCTTATATAAAATTGAATTTTAAAATATCACTTCTTAGTATCTCAGAACAACTTGCCTCAGACTTAGGAAAATCCACAATAATTATAAAAGTCAATTCAAACTTACTGTCTTGAGATTTTCTTTTTTTTTTTTGCCTTGTGTTCTCATTAACACCCATTTTGTGCCCTACTCTTTTAAGGCATTAATGTCATATGTATATTGTCTATTTTCCCAGTCAGATTGGAAGCCCATGGGAACTTTAGGTCTACCTTATTTACCTCTGTATCTGTAACAGCTTTACCTGTTTGGTGAAAAGATCAGGTGGGATTGGGTGACACCCAGTCACACTGGTGAGGGAGATCCTCTTTTCTCACTCAATTCAAGTGCAAATTCCTGCCTGACACACCCAAAAATAATGTGTGACCTGCTCTCTGGGCATTCCTTAGCCCAGTAAAGTTGACACATAAAATTAATCATCATAAAACCCCTACCTTTTTTAAACAATAAGTGCTTTATTCACAAACTATACAATTCACTAATTTAAAAAGTATAGTTCAGTGGTTTTCAATACATTCATAGGGTTATGTAGTCATTTTAGAACATTATTACAACCAAATCTGGAACATTTTCATCACCTGTAAAGAAGCCACATACCCACCAGCCATCACTGCCTGGTTTCCCTAGGCAACCACCCCAAATCTTTTTTTATGCCTTCAAATGTTTTAAGATTATTTATGCTCAGGTATAATCAGAGCTTTAAGAAATAGCAGTTTATGAGTATTTTTCTTTTAAAATGATTTTATTTTTAGAGAAGTTTTAGGTTCGTAGCAAAATTGAGAACAAGGCATGAAGTATTCTCATTTGTCCCTGCACTCATGAGCATGGCTTCCCCTAGTATCAATGTTTGTTTCATCTATTATTTAATCAATGAACCCACTTTGGCACATTATCACCCAAAGTCCGTAGTTTACAATAGGGTTTACCTTTCATGTTGTATAGTCTATGTAGTTTGACATATGGATAAATAGTATGTACTCATTATAATAGTATCATACAGAATAGTATCACTGTCCTAGAAATTGTGCTTCATCTATTCATCCCTTATAGTTCTTTTCAAAATAGTAAAATTATAAAAATTTACAGTGGGAAGAGATTTAGAGATTACTTGTGAGAATTCTGTCTCTTCTGTTGAATTTGTCCTATACTTTCTTGTTGATTGTTACAGATATAAGCACTTTTTGTAGTTGTTCCCCTCTTACTACAAATAGTTATTTCCAAGTATGATTCAGGCAATAAATTTTAGAATTTAATGAAAAAACCCCAGCATTTTCTTAGTTCTTATTTTATATATTTTTTTATAATAAAACATTTCAAAAATATACAAATATTAAACAATACAGTGTATAATAAATTGGACCCATGTATATCTATCTACCTCTTCCCTGATTATTAATACTTGGCCAATCTCTATTCATCTCTCCGTCCATTGATCCTCCCCCAACCAAATGTATTGTTTCAAAATGAATCATAGATATCCTGCCATTTTATCTGTGCATAATTTCAGTATGTATTTTAAAAGATAGTTTAGAAGACAAAAACCCATTAGCACAACAACAACATTATGTCTTAAAAATTGCCAATAATTTCTTAAAATCATCAAATATATAATCACCGTTGGAGTTGTCCCAGTGTGTCATAACATTGTTTTGGTTAGTTTGTTTGAATCATATCCGAACATACTCCATTTGTCTTTTTAAACCTCTAGTTCCCTCTGTTTCCCCTTCTTCTTTGCTTCTTATTTGTTAAAGAAACTGGGTCCTTCATCTTGCTGTTTCTCACCCCCAGGATTTGCTCATTCCATGTCTGGGGTGTTGTCAATGCATTTTTCTTCTGTAGCCTGGTAGTTAATTCAAAAAGCTTGATCTGATTCAGGTTCTTTTTCCTACCTTTGGCAAGAATATCTCATTGATGATACTCTGCATTTTCATTTCAGTGTAGTATCTGTCTCTGTTTCATGATGTTAGTAGCCTTTATTTCATTAGGAGTTTGCCAAGTGGTGAAATCCAAATGCATTTATCCTCATGTATTACCCAGAGTACCTCTATGAAGAGTAACTTTTTCTTATCAATAACCTGAGTTATAGTCCATTTATAAAAGGCAGATTAAATATTTGATTTCATTCTCTTTATCTTCCAGTTTTCAGGATAATGAATTGGTTCCCTAGCATACTCCAAAGACCAACTAGATTTTGTTTGGTTTGTTTTTTGTTGTTTTGTCTTGTTTTTATTATCATTATGAACTCATTGATTTTTAACCTGTTTGATGTATTTCAGTCCATTACAATTGTTATTCTATGGATATTTAAACTTGAAAATAAACATAAAATTTTAAAATTGGATAAGTTAGAGGTGATTACTTTGCAAATGGTTTAATCATAGAATTTATTTAAATGAAAAGCTTCCCCATGTGGTTACACAGGTTCTTCAGGACTACATCTACTGCGATAATGGGCAAAACCTGCATAGGGGCTTTATTTAAAGATATGCACTTCAATGAATATACTGGTGTGTATTTCTAAGGCTGTGTAGGATATCCTAAGGAATGATTAGATGCTCTCCTTAAAGAAGAAATCCCAACTTATTTATCATGGCTGGCATTGTTGCTGGGGTGACAGCCATTCTGCAGCAGCCCTTCCAGATCTTAAAAAAATCAGCACAGACTTCTTGGGATACATTCTTCAGCTGTGACCACAGGAGGGGTTGGGCTAGCAATCCACGATTTGTCAGGTTTACCTGCATTTTCGTAGTATTCCTATCAAAGAAATTTGTCCTAAGTGTCAAATTGCTGATTTTTTTCAGTGACTGAAAGGTTTCATGGGGACTTCTGTTGTTATTTACATGTATATGGAGAAAATTGCAATCTGTGAGTAATTTGAGAAATTTCAACAGTTTCAGCAGTAGTGATCTAGAAATTGAATGGATTTCAAATACAATATTCCAGTGCAGTGCTGCATATATAATGTATGTGCAGCATATGCTGAGGTCTTTTTCAAAACATTTACATTAAACCTGTCAGGTATTTATGAATAGCAAAAATTAATTTCCCCTAGTTCTGTCATCAGTTAGAGAAATGGATTTTAGCATAGAAGACTGTCAGTATTTTCTGCATACCAGAACAGCTCACTTCAATGTCATAGTATTACACCAGGTGGCCTTCTAAGAGTCAGCTTAATGTGATTTCAAATGATAGGGTAGAGAATGTGAGGGAAATTAAAATAGTATCATACTTATGATTTAAAAGCAAGTTAATTACAAGGGCTTGTTAATAAACAAAGAAAAATTTCAAAGGTATTATCTGTTATATAGCATATCAATAACAAGTGTGATGCTTTGAAAACAAAAAATATCTACCACTATGTGACTTTGAGATGACTTTAAAATATTTAATTAAATTGTTGACAAATGTCTTAGTCTACTAATGGCCTTGCAGCATTTAAAAGAAGTTTTAGATATTCATTTTAGCTCTTAAAGCTCTACTAAAAGCATTGTTTAACCAAAAAGATTAGCTACATTGTTAGCATTTTATCTAGAAAATCACTGATGATGTGTTTGATGTGAATGATTCTAACAGCACTGTACTTGTCTAGGTTAAGTCAATCCATTTTCTCCAACTGGGTATTTTTAAGGTTCCTAAAGGGGTAAAATGCATGCAGTATCATTATTACTAAAATAATATATTGATGAACGGGGGGCCTGGGATTTAGCTTAGTGGTTCCGCCGCCTGCCTCGCAGGCCAAGGACCCGAGTTTGATCCCTGGTACAAAAAAAAAAAAAAAATATATATATATATATATGAATGATTTAATACTTTCTACGCTTGATCTTAGCCAAAAGGCCAAGAAGCGATAATTTAATACTTTCTAATGGTCATGGTTGATAGGCCTCCTCGGTGCTCCTTTCATATATTTGGGGAAAGGAAAGCGGAGGACATCTGGTGTATTTTAAGAAATTCAATTCTGATTTTAGGAAATTTTGAAATTTTAATGTAAAGAAAATATTAAAAATGTTCATTATTTATAAACCTCTGACAATTTCGTAATACAGTATCTGCAAGTCTAGGTTCTTTTTAAAATTATTTAAATAATTTAATACATTAGCAGCCTTAGAGAGAACAAGAAGGGATCTTCCTGATTGTGTATATGAACTTTCTGGGAGCCTAATATATCTTTATATATTAGTGTGAAGAGAAGAAACTGATTTTTAAGTAGATATGACCTATGAAATTCTCATTTTCTGGTCAGAAGACAAACAGAATACTTACTCCCTCTGGTGTACGCTGTTAGGTAGTTAATAGAGCTATTCTGTTAAAGTTTTTTTCAAGGAATTTTAATAGTTTTTATCCCACTCTGTTTGTAAGGTTAAGAAGTCCAATTCTTAACAGTCTCCTTTAAAATAAAGGGTCCAATACAACAAGATCACATGGAGTTCAAAATAGCAATATAATATAGCAATATATGGCTCTACTTATACAATATTTTGTGTGATTTTCCTTTTAAACATTTCCTCATTTAATATACCATGGAATAATTTGAGACTGTACAATCCCATTATAAAAGATTGCTTTGTAAAATCCAGCCATTATAAGGTTCTTTGAATGTCCAGACTGGCAGCCCACAACTAACACAGCTGTGCTGATTTGGACACAAGAAATGTCATCTGAATGAGAAAGACAGCCGACATCATATTCATAGTTTTATCAGAGGCTATAGCATTATTACCCACAGGAGCCAATACTTTAGTTCGAATCAAGTCACCCTTTTTCCATAAGGCTTCCCACTTGCTGATTATTATTTATTAACATCATATATATCTGCTTATTTAAAACAAATAATATCCTGCAAATCCCCTTAATACAAATCAGAATCTGTGTTACTTGAGATTTGTCTATGTATAGCAATTTTGAGAAACCTTTGAATTTCATATTATGATTGTATTTCCTAGGTTACATGTAGGTTCCTTTCGCGAAAAATAAGCCAAGTATTTCTGACTATGTGTAAAAAGAACATAACTTCTGTATTTTTTGTCTTAGCACAGTGTGATAGTGCTTTGTTATAATTTTAAAGCATCTTTTGCAGGAGTTTAAGCATTAGAAAAGAAAAGATAGAAAAGGACATTTTGGGGGGAGTATTCAACTAAATTAAAACAAATGTTATGTTACAGTAACTGAATATTAGGACTCTTGATTCCATTCCTTGGAGTGCTGTCCTAAAGTTCTATGTATAGTCAGACAGTTTCTGAATATACTTTCCTACTCATCTAATGTTATGTTAACCCATATTTTGATCAGTTAGTCATTTAAAAATCTGCTTAGAACATGGAGACAGGCTATTTGTTTTTGAAGTGTCATATCCTGGAATAAGATGTTCTGTTGACCAAAGTTAAGATGCATAAACATCTTAAGAGCTCATGACTATTACCACTGATGAATTTTGAGACACCAGCAGGGTGAAACAGGTTACAGGAAGCAGGGTCTCAGGACAGCAGAGTCAAGGAAACAGATTCTCTGGAGAACAGCTCTGCGTGCTAAGTTCATGTGGCCAAGGGAAGGCAAGGCTCAGGGAATTTACACTATTTTATGTCCTTTTACAAATTTTAATAGCTATACTGGCTCTGGCCATTTCCAACACAAGCCTCATGCAACTCTCTGGTCTTGGAAAATTTTATCTCCCTCAAAGATAAGTAATGATAATATAAATAAATAAAAGGTATCAGGAGGGTCAGTACAGAAACAAGACAAACAAAATAAGAGGGAAATATTTTAAAACATTTAGCAAACAGAAAAACTCTGAAGTAGAGTCCAGGCAAGAGAAGATTCAGCCATAAATTTAAAATATAAATAGGCAGACATGAAAGCAAAAATACACAAAACAAAACAAAACAACTCCTCAAATTTCAGAGTAATTGCTTCTATAAAATAAGACCACAGGGCTGAGTATATAGTTCAGTGGTAAAGCATGTGTGAAGCCCTGGATTTGGTCCCCAGAACTAAAATAAGTAAGCCAGTAAGTAAATAATATACTTTAAAAAATAAAATAGGATATCAGTTATAGGAATAAGAAGTCAGGAACAATATGGTGAATTGAAGCATGAGTTAGAAAAGCTCAGCAGAAGAAATAAAATAAAAATCATTATAAAAATTAAAGCTATATGTGAGAAAGTGATCCTATAATTTATCATCCAAATCTGGACAATTTTTGGTTCTATTAATAACCTGCCAAGACCACTGCATAAACTAGGATGCCCTGGGGAAAGTGAGACCTATGATTACTCATTTTTCTGCTATAGAGTAACTGTGACTACTTTAATCTCTTACTGATAACTTGTTTCAACTTGCAAAAAAACCCCCTCCATCTGGGATGATTGATTCTCTGTCCAGCCATTTGATCTCTTGGGTTCTCATTTGTTTTTTCTTACACTAACATGACCAATATATTCAAAGTATTCCAATGGCTTTTCTTTCCCTGAGGGTAGATTGGCCTTTCCTTCAAATTTTCAAAGTTAACTCCCAGCTGACTCTGAATCTTCTCATTGGAAAACGATCATCATCAGTGATGTCCTTTCCAGGAAAGTGCTGTGTGGTCCATATTTTTACACACACACTCCATATATTGTATATTTATGTACACACTTTAAAGGATTTAGCTTCAAACATGAAAAATATTGTATGCCACACACCCTTTACTTTGGTACATGTATTGTTTACATTTGTCTCATTCCGTCTCTTTCTCATAGGTATGTATAATACTTCTTTTTGTATCTTTTAAATATCTATCTATTCATCTATCTATCTGTCTATCTATCCACCCATTTATCTATCCATCTTGTTCTACTGAACCATTTGCAAGTAAGTTGCAGATTTGCTATCCTTTTAACCCAAAGTACTTCAGTGTGAATTTTCTAAGAACAAGAATATTCTTATGTAACTACAGTACAACAATCTAAATCAGGATGCTTGATGTTAGTACAAAACTGTTACCTAACACACGATCCATATTCAGATTTTATCAGTTATCTCCCTCACACCGTTATCCCTTTCACAGTCATGTATTTCATTTACTTGCCATGTCTATTTAGACTACTTTCAACCAGAACAGTTCCTCAGCCCCCACCCCCCATTCTTGTCTCTTTGAGATTGACATTTTTGAAGAGTAAGGGTCAGTTATTTTGTTGCATGACCTTCAATCTGGTGTTTGTCTTTTCTTCCTTATGATGAAATTCAAGTTATGCTTTCATAGCAAGCATATCGCAGAAGTCTTTAGCAATGCATTATATCTGAGATATATGATATTGATTTGTTCCACTACTAGTGACATTGACTCTGATCACTTGGGGACGATAAAGATGACACCTTCAAAATTATCCACTGCTATAGTTACTATTTTTCTTTTTATAATTAATAAGTAATCATAAAAAGGTACTTTGAAATTATTTAAATATACTATTCCTTATCAAACTTTGACTTACCAGTTTTAGCAAACATTAATGAATCATGCCTGAATCAATTACTACTATAATGGTTGCCGAATTATTCCTTCTACTTTTATGAGTTGACATTCTGCTATTCTCCCTTCCTGTATATGCATATGTATATGTGTGTGTTATGGCTTATATCTAGATGTCCCCCAAAATCCTCATGTAGCCATAGGTGGGGAGTTTTGAAGGTGGCTGGATTAGAGTGTGTGAATATGGGTTAAGAGTGTGATACTGGGAGGGTTAAATGGGTAGGTAATGGAAGCCCCACCCAAATGTTTTGCATCCTAGATGGGATAAAAGTGAAAGTCAGTCTTGCTGCTGCTGCTGCTTGCTGCTTTGCTGTCTCCTGCCTGCTTGCCATGGACTATTTCTCCTCTGCGATGCCACTCTGCCATGCCACCCTGTCTTAGAGCCAACTGACTGTGGACTGAAACCTCTACAAACTGTGAGCTATAGTAAACCTTTCCTTCTTTAACTTTGAGTATTAGGTACAGTATTTTTTCCCAGTGATGAGAAAAGTAACTAAGACTGTGTAAGTATATGTTTTAATGTGGATTCATAGATTTTAATTTTATTTCTTGAATTAAAAATTTTTGCTTCCATTATTTATTATAATGCTCAAATTGTCCCAGATTTTTTCTGTGGGAGCCCCTTCAAACTAGCCCATTAGTTTTTTTTTTGTTTTTTTTTTGGTACCGGAGATTGAACTCGGGTCCTTGTGCTTGCACAGCAGGTGGTGAAACCACTGAGCTAAATCCCCGGCCTCAGCCCATTGGTCTTTTTGGCATGGTTTTATCATTTCTTGCACCTTTTAAATAAAACTTTTAGACACAATGAGGTATCACAGGCTCAGTCATGGAAATAGTCAATCCTCCAAGGAGCACTGGTCTTTTTTAGTAGAAAATTTTGGTTAACAACTCAGATAGGCATTCTAGCTGTGATTATTGTTATTGGGATGTAGTAGCTTTTAGGCCCTAGCATGGGACAAAGCTAAAAATTAATATATTTATATATGAAAACATGCTGATATCTCCTCTCCAATCCCATTCCAGCACTGCAGTATTCATTCTTGCTTTTTCCTTTTCCATGTTGGTAGCTCACTATTTTATCAGTGAGAGCCTGGATCTCATTATCCTCAATATATTAATTTGCCAAATCCAATAATATATTCAGAACTGGTAACCCATCAACATTGCAAAAAGCAAATGGACTAAGTCAAAATAATTGTGTTCAAAAGTTACTTGAGTTACTTCCCCTTTACAAAAATTTATTATACCTGGATTTTGAGTCACATTTAGTCTTTCCTTATTGAAGAATTTTCCCATGTTTTCTTAGAGTATGTAGTTTAATTTTTAATATTTAAATCTCTAATCCATTTGAAATTTATTCTTGTGTATAATGTAAGATATGTATCTAATTATATATTTGTTCTAAATGGCTCTACACTAGTCTTAGTTACTTTTTTGTTGCTGAGACAAAATACCTGACACTTGAAGTTAAAGGAGGAAAGATTTATTTCAGCTCACAGTTTGTAGAGGTTTCAGATCATAGTCAGCTGACTCCAAGGTAGCGTGGCATGGCAGATGGACATCACAGAGGAGAAATAGTTCATGGTGGGTAGAAGGCAGCAGGGCACCAAAGTAGTGAAGAAGCAGCAAGGAACCTTCTTTCTGTCCCTTATATTCTAACCAGGCTACACACCCTTAAGTCAAGTAGCACTCACACACAAGGTTGGCTTTCCCATTATTCATACCCAGAAAAGTGCCAAACCAATCAGTGGAGTAATTTAGTAATCACACACCCTTGATCTCAGCATCACCCACTCTAGATCCAGCCACCTCTGAAAAGCCTCACTTATGTCCGAATTAGGCTTTAGAGGATATCTAGGCACAAGCCATAACAACGATTATCCTGTACCATTTACTAAAAGGCCCATCTTTGTCTCTGTTATTTGGCATGTCAATTTTATTGTATACTAAATTTCCATTTGTAGCTGGATCTATTTCTGAACCTTTTATTCTAGTCTACTGTTGATCTATTCATGTGCCAGTGTCAGAGTATTTTAGTTACAAGGCTCTGTTTTATATTTAATATCTGGTATGTCTGGTCCCATCTCATAGCTTTTCTTTTTTTTATGTTTTTCTGACTAATGTTACATGTTATTCTTCCATATGAATTTCAATAACAACTTAGCTAGTTTCTTCAAAAGCTGTTAGTCATTGAGACTGCATTGGATTTGTATAGCAAGTTTGGGAGAACAGGTATCTTTATGATATTGAGTCATCCTGTCCTAGAATAGCAATGTCTTTCCAGATTCCCCAGAGAATATTTCAAACTTCCTTGAAAAGATTTTGCACATTTCTTGTAAACTTGATTTGTATTTATTTATTTTTTGTTGCTATTAAAAGATTTCTTTACCATATATCCTTGAAAAGGTTATTATATTTGTACTTGAAGGTTATCAGTTTCTGTACGTAATTTTATATCTTGACATCTAACTGAATTTTTACTGCATAAACGTGCATATATATTATCGTTAAGATTATTGCTTTAGGACCGGGGATGTAGCTCAAGTGGCGCTGAGCCTTCCTGCCAAGCACAAGGTCCTGAGTTTGATCCCTGGTACCAGAAAAAAAAAAAAAGATTATTGCTTTAGAAGAGCTACTGAAAATAGCCAAACAAATATAACCATCTCAAATCTAAGTTTTCTCTGTGTATATAAGTCATTTTTAGATATTGTGTTTTTTAAGGAAGCTCATAACTTCTTTCACATCATTTGGAGTTATTCATCAACTATAATGTGGTCATTATACAGACTAATTTTTTTTTTTGTACCAGGGATCGAACTCAGGTTCTTGTGCTTGTGCAGCGGACAGTGAAACCACTGAGTTAAATCCCCGGCCCACTGTACAGACTAATTTTTCCATACAAGGCTCTTACAAATCAACTAGAAAAATCCAAAACAAACCCTTTTTGTGGAGAGGGAAGAACAGGGGGAGATTGATCAATGAATACTAAGTTACAGTTAGACAAGAGTAAGAAATTCTGATGTGCTATTACATGTGCTATTGCTTTTCCATGTTTGTAGCTCTCTATTTTATCAGTGAGAGCCTGGATCTCATTATCCTCAATATATTAATTTGCCAAATCCAATAATTTCGGAATTGGTAATCCATCAACATTACAAAAACCAAATGGACTGAGATAAAAAGTGAAAATAATTGTGTTCAAAAGTTACTTGAGTTAGTTCCCCTTTACAAAAATTTATTATGTCTGGATTTTGAGTCACATTTAGTCTTTCCTTACCTTTAGTCTTTCATAAAGATTATAGATTATAGATAATGTACTGAGATTTCAAAATCTAGAAGGGGTTTGAATGTTTTCACCACGAATAAATGAAAAATGTTGAAGTTATAGATACAGTGTATCCTTGACTTATAAACCTGATCAGTTCCCGAGGGCTGGTTGTAATTCAAGTTGGTTGTAAGTCAATACAGCTGAAATCTTGATGTTTACCTGGGTACACGCTATAGATAACAAGAGGCAGATGAATCTTCCATTAACCTAATTAACCCAAGTTGTTCATATGTCAGGCCAGTTGTAACTTAAGTGTCCACTATATCTTTAACCTGATTTAAATATTACACAACGTTTACATAACATCTGTATTGAAAAACCACATAATACTCTTTAAATATTTATAATTATATAAATTGGGGTATTAGTTTAAAAACCTAAATGTAATGTTTTAAAAATAGGAAAATCCAAGGCAAATACCTATTGCCATGAATAAATATTTCTAGGCATTCGGGGTTACAAAAAAACCCAGGAAAATGACAATAAAGACATCCACTCAAGTTGCTTAGAGCCTAATCATGGAGATAAGTCTCTCATATATACAGGTATAAATATAGATATAGGCACACACACTCACATATACACATACACTTGACTGACAGTTCAAGGCATTACACAGAAAAAACTAAATGAGTTGTTGCAGCACAAGGTGTCAAAGTAGGGAGAAAAAAGGAGGGAGGAGTTCTCTGAAAAAGATAGGACTACTGTCAGTCCTAGAAGCAGGAATGATATTCAGAGAAACTACAGTCTCAGAATAGCAGTTGGGGAATACATAAGACAAGGATCAAGTGAAAGGTTACTTCAGGATGGCTTCATCTGAAAAGGTGTGTATGGGAGAAAAAAGCAGAATTAATGGTGGAAGATTCTGGGTACCAGGTTAGAGAGCTTAGATTCTGTTGCCTTTTGTCCTTCATTCCTCAATGCCATTAAGCTTTTAAAAGCCAGCTTTTCTTATTATAATAGAGAAATGGGTTCTTACTAGTTGGTAAATCAGGTAATGAAGTAGAAATAAAATGTGTTATTTATTCATTTTGCTGTGGAGTCTGACTATGTTGCCAGTTGGCCTTGAACTCCTGGGCTCAAGTAATCCTCCTGCCTCAGCATCCTGAGTAACTGGGCCTACAAACATGCACCACTGTGTCTGGCTTAACGTGGACTTTTTGATGGTGGATGAGTGATTTTCTCATATTTGGAGCCTTTCTCCCAATAAAAGAAAAAGCCTCAGAACCTTTTGGAGACCCTAAGGGAAAACCTGAAAATTCACAGATGTGCCTTAGTACAAATAGTGGCTCACTTAATAGCCACTATTCTGTCCAGTGTAACAAGCATGTAGTGTGTCTGTGAGTGTAGATGAAGAAGCTGCAGACATTTCCTTATATCAAAATGAATTAATGGGAAAGGCTATGCTCTGAATTATTCTTTTGATGTTAATAAAACATGGTCTTTTTAGAATCAAATGCCCTTTATAGCTATAGAGATCTACAAGGTTGAAGACTGAGCCCATGATCATAAGCTGCAGAGATCAACTGTGATGCTCAGCATAGTTATCAGTAGAGATAAGTGACACTAATATTTTTATTAGGATTATCATTATTATCATGGCTGTTATGATAAAAAATTTTGAGTTGTTTGGCCCAACCCTGTTTTTCTCCTAAGCGCCGCTATTTTTTGGTGCAGCGTTTTTCAGAATGTAAAGAATTTCAGGAAAGACTAGATGGTTGGTTTACACAGAAGCAATTTCAAATAATTATCAGATAGTTACACAGCATAGTGGAGCTAATGCAGAATCATGTGCTTTATTTCTTTTAGAATTATATCCTCACTTATGAGCATTAACAACACTATTTTAGTCTGGCATCTCAGTGCTCACTGAGGCAACACATACACTAAATTATCAAATTAACTTTCTTTATTGATTGACTAATTTTTAAAAAATGAAAATCAGTATAGGATCAACTTAGCATTCATGTATTTTTATTGGTACATTTTAGATATACAATATAAAAACATTCATCATTGGAAATTTGCACCTTTACATAATCTCTCTTGGTTCTTATTTTTCCCCATTTCTCCTGCCCTCTCTTCAACCCCTCCATCCCTCCCTATACAAAGACTTTGTTTCCATTTTTTAATTTTCTCATATTAATTCCATTCCCTTCTTTCCATTCCATTCCTTTCTTTCCTACCCCTCCCACTTCCCCTACCCCTTTGCCCCTTTTCTTCCTATTTCACATTATCTATTATACCTTTTAGTCCTTATTTACACTTTCAGTTT
>NW_004624738.1:26039387-26088768 GCF_000247695.1 Heterocephalus glaber
AAGCAATTTTTCTTTTCCTGGTCACTAATTGCAATCTTATCTTCTATATCTGAAATTCTGTCCTCACATTGGTTCGTTCTGCTATGTAGACTTTCAATGGAGATTTTCATCTCCTGAAAATCTATTTGCGTCTGTTTTATGGATTCCATTTGTTCCCTATGTTGGGATTCCATCATGTTCCTCAGCTCCTCTCTAAATTTATTAATCATGTCTTGCGTTAGGAGCACAATTTCTCCTGTTATCTGAGAAATTAATTCTGATTTCATTTTTTCCAGATCCCCTTTTGTTGCCAGTTCAGTGAGTCCAGTGGTTGAGTATCAGAGTGTTCCCCTCTCATTTCCTTTTGGGCTTGCTGTAGGTGATCTTGAAGTCTCGTTTTGAGACTTATTTACGTGTTTTCTCATTTCGACTAGTGGCTAGGTCTCTTAGCATCTGCAGGGATTACCTCCTCTGAGCTGGGAGAGGTGGGCCAGGGGCTGGGAGCAGCAGTAGGGATGGTGGCCCAAAAGCCCTTTCCTGTGGGCTGGGAGCAGCAGGAGGGATGGTGGCCAGGAAGCCCCTTCCTCTGGACCAGGAGCAGTGGGATGGTGGCTCAGAAGCTCCTACCCCTGGTCTGGGAGTGGCGGACTCAGTACCATGGTCTGGTGGTCTGGTGTCCTCTGCGTCTTTGTAGTGTGGAACCATGTGGCCGTACAGAGGAGGGAGGGGTGTCCAGTGGATTGGTGCCAGGGCAGGGGCTGATTCGGTGTGTTCCGTGTGACTCAGGACCTCGGTAGGGCGTGCGCAGACCTGCCTGTCTGCAGCAGGCTGATTTGGCGTGTTCCACATGAGTGGTGACCTTGGTTGGGCCTGATTTCATTTTTTTGATATCCTCTTTTGTTTCCAGTTCAGGGAGTCCAGGTGGTCAAGTATCAGATTGTTTCATCTCATTTTCCTTTCAGGTTGCTTTTGGTGATCTGGAAGTCTGGTTTTGAGATTTGTTTAGGTGTCTTCTCGTTTTAAGGGGGGGGGTGCTGCTGGCACGTGGGCGGCTCACCTCCTCAGTGCTAGGGGTGGTGGTTCGGCAGCCCAGAAGGCTCCTCCTCGGCGCTGGGGGCTGTGGTGAGCATTCATGTATTTTAATTTCTGTTCAGAAGGTGATATATGTTGGCCAGATCAAAGATAAGGGGAAAGATAGCCCAAATGAAGTTTAAGAGAGCCCACAAACTTGTTAGAATCAGCTAGGCTACTGTTAAAAATAATAATTTAAAATAAATATTTTGGACAAGGTTTTAATATCTTAATTTAATGTCCCCCTAAAGAGGGATATGACAAAATATAATTTCAATTTTGGTATTGCATTAAATACATCCTGTGTTTATTCCTAAGGTTGTCTAGGAAATAATCTTATATTGAAAGATAGTTTTTATAATTACCTGAATGTGTGGTCAATCTAACCATTAATATCACAGATTTTTTTAATTGCTGGCTCCAAAATGCATGTTTATACAAATAAAGAGGGATTTCCAACAGCTCATGCCTTCTTTTTCTTTTTTTTTGTAAGCCAGTAGAGTCAATGTTTAAAGGACAAAAATTCTAAATTGATTGAGTTACAAATGAATACAGTGTTAATTAAGCCAGGCCATTGTCTTTAAAGTCAAGTCACTTCATTGGAAGTCAGATTTCTCTTGCTGTTTAGTCAAACTGCCTAAGGCTGCAACTGCTTCCTTATTAGGTTACTGGCTATGGGGAGATGTCATTGTTTGAGGCTGGAGCTAGGCTTTCTGTTAAAAATCACAGCATGAGGCTTAAACTGCTGCAACCATTATCCAGTGCTAACGTGTCACTAAAGGTCTGCTAATAGAACAAGAGAAAAATATCAATCTTTAATTTTAGAACAGCTGAGTAACCTGTAGCACCTGTTCATTTTCTCTTATCAGGCCATTTAGAACAAAACTAAAGTGATCTTTTGATGGGCAGACTTAAGATCCCAGTACTGTTTCCCTTCTTTTCAGTTAAACTCCAAATTTAAGTAAGACTGAAGGCAAAAAGAAATAAGTGAATTTCTCTTCCAATTTTTAGGAGGATCTGATGCAGTCCAATGATGCCTCGGTGCTAAATAATTTTTCAAAAGAATAGTTTTAATTTTCTACAGTTCACTTTGTAGATAAAAGCTAAACAATGAGGACACACTACAGTAGTTAGAGTGTATTTTCTATAGTGAGTGAAAACTTTTTCAAGCATTAGATAACAACCAACTTACATTTACCTATTCAAATATAATAAACAATTAAAACTTAGCAGCTGCTGCCTTTCCCTTATGTGTCAAGCAAGGTTCCATCACAGTAAGGGGCAAAATTAAAGAAGGCGTTGTAGCCTGCTCTTAGGAGAGGCGAGAGAGGAAAGGATTGCTTCTGCAAACCTCCATTAGCAAGGTGAGTTCAAAACATTCCTAGCAAAGCTAGACCAACACTCATACTTGGCAAATAAACAACTAATAATAAAAGCAATGTACAATTTAGTAAGCCCTTACAGTCTCAGAGTATATTTCATCTTCTTTTTAGTTTAATTAAGAAGTAAATTACTACACTGAGTCTGTCACTTTACTAGGTATTGAGGACATCAAAATGAGTTGTAGTAGGTGTACCTTGCCACAAGTGCCTTTGGAGCTTGTGATCTAGTATTTATCAATCCTGTACACAAAACCTGCTTGCAGAGATAGTATACATATTGTATTTGTTCATTTGTTTGTTTGCTTGGTTTTTGGTTTGTTTGCAAATGAGGAAATTAAGATGTAGGGAAGTTGCGACTTTTCTATGGTTACAAGATAAGTGACAGAATAAGAATTGGATAGAATCTAATGATCTGACTTCTGGTTTAAGTCTTTTAAAAAATGTATGAAGATAAAGACAATGAAGGAGAGAGTGAGAGATTATGAAGGCACAATTGTAATGGATACCTTGTGGATTTATGAGAATGGTATAACATAGGGGAGTATTTAATTCAGAAACTAATTCTAATAGTGGGAAACCAGTTATAATGTTAGTATCTTTAAAAGGAGATGTCAACTAAACAATAACTTCATCTTTTATGTAGTTACCTTTTATCTAGATATTCATTAGCATCTGATCACATATTCTTTGGATTTGGCTACATGAAATACCTTAGACTGCAAGAACATACACATACACATACACACACACACACACATATTTCTATACCTATGACCAATTTCACATCTAGTATCTGACATTTAGTCCTAAAATCTTCTTAGCCCAAAGCTGCTGTTGTCTTGGGCATTCCAAATTTTAACGTTTTCTCCAATGGTCACTTGTGTGATGCATCTCTCCTGAGGTCTACATCAGAGCAGGCTCAGCCTCATTCTGCCACGACCATTTCCATCATCACAAGTACTTGATCTGTTTCACGTTTTATGGAATCGATAAATCTCATCCCTAAAGACTCTAGCAGGCCTTTGATTCCTGACCTGACATTTGCTAATGCTATTCCTGATGACCTGCCACTACGGATCTGCAGCACTGCACTCTGTGTTTGACAACACTCATAATATGAATCAATATTCAGCATTCAGTAAGTGAGCTGGGGAGTCATTGCACTGCTGCAAAAGGCTGCATTGCCCCTGGGCAGCTGTCAGAAATGGGTAGTTATTAATAGCCCTCTCTTTTCACTTAGCATAGTCAGTAGGGGTCAGGCATGAAATGATTTAATCAGTTTATGATATCTGTGACAGAGAGCACTTAAAATATAATCACAAAATTTAGGTAGAAGTGTCCCTGGGCTGTGGTAATATTTTTCTCACTTAATTTTACCTAATACTGATGTAGTGTAGTCCACAGTGACGATGGACCATACAACAAAATGACACATGACTTGGTGTTGGTTTCATGTGACCTTTTAGTGAGATTTTTTTTTAAACTGTAAAATGTAGACTGTAAATCCCTAAGGGTAAATGAGGATAAGTCCCTTGAATTGGCCTGGTTGTCTCTGCAAAATGTGTCTGGTGTTGAGTCTGGAGGTTGGAGAACAACCTGACTGGGCAGAAGACAGTCAAGCTCAGATTTTCTCAAAGACAGTGTGGATTGACTAAAATTCTGAGCATATTACCCAGATCCAAGAACCTCCCTAGAAGAGTATTGATAAATCTCATGGATCATTAGGCTGTTGTTGAAGATGAGCTTGGCATAAATGTAACAGCTGTCCTGGGGTGGTGCTTGGAAGCACTCTGTCTTGGTAGAGATGGGTCAAGCTGGGAACTCGGGGTTTGAGCAGAGTAGGTTAAGAAATGGTAGATTATGGCAGGGGATTTAGCTCAGTGGTTCCACCGCCTGCCTTGCAGGCTAAGGACCTGAGTTCGATCCCTGGTACCAAAAAAAAAAAAAAAAAAGAAATGGTAGATTAAAGATTAACCTAAAACTTCAAAGACAGCAAATGAAATCATTACAGTTTAATGATTATCAATACATGGAACAAGATTAATTCAGTCTCTGGGGCTTGGAATCAGAAATTCTCAGGTTCCAATCCCTTCCCTGTGCCATAGTTTCCTCATTTGGAATAATACTTGTAGAGTTATAATGAGAATTAAATAAGAGCTTTTGGAACATGTCTGGCACATAGGAGATACTCAAATGATATGATCTCTTTCCTTATCTTTAATGGCCTAAATTTAGTTAATACAATAAGGAGGATAGTTGTGAACTACAGCTTAGTTGAAAAGGAATCATCACAACAGCTGTCCCTGGTTGTCCCTCTACAGGGCTCCCAGCCATTGCTTGCTTGGCCATCAGAGGCACTCTGGTTACTCTAAATATCCTGATGTGGCACAGGGAAAAGGCATAATGGATATTTTTATGCACATTTAGGGAAATGGAAGAAAGATGAATATGTAGAATATGCCGAGTTTAGATTTGTGATTCTAACATAATTAATGTTTGCCTTTTAATGGGCTTTTTTTTTTACACTCAACAAATATTTACTTAACAATTTTTTTTTAAGTGCTGGGGATTGAACACTGGGCCTTGAGCATGCTAGGCAAGCATTTCACTAAGCCATACCCTAAACCAGTGATGATGAACTTTTAGAGACTGAGACCCCAAATTGCAACCCAAAATCAAGTGCCAACACTGCAATTAAACTTGAGTACTGAGGTTTTAGTTTAGAGCAAACAACTCATACATCAACATCTGTTGTCTTAAAAGAAAACTACAATAACAGAACTCCCAATGATGCAAACAGCTTTTTATTGAAAGGTAAAAGTTTGCATTTAGCATGCTTTTGCACAATTAATGTGATCTTTGCTGTTGTGTGCGTGCTGATAATTTGTCAAACCTGGCTCATTCTTCATTAGTTTGAGAGCAACACATGCACCACTCAGGTCTTCTGATAGTCTGGGGCAACTTGGGTTGCATGCCGACAGAGAGGGGTCTGTGTGCCCCCTGCAGCACACATGCCATAGGTTCACCACCAAGGCCCTAAGCCTATAGCAAGTTCTCTAATTCAACAGTATTTACTTAGTCCTCTCCTATGTACTTTCTTTAGATCAGCATAGTTTATGGGGATAATCAGCTCCAGGTTCCCTCTTTACTCTGTTAGATATCATAGAATGAAGTTAAGACAAAAAGATATTTCCCTTGTACATTTCTCTGTGGCTCTGGAATCTTAAAAGTTCTACCATTACCCCACACTCATTTTTAAATGCATTGGTTGGACTGATTCTTTGCCTATCTTTGTCATATGACATCACAAACCCTGATAACAGGTATGTTCCATGATAGACAAATATCTAAGACAGTTCCCAAGATTCTTATCCTTTCTGAATAACACCTCCCAGGCATTCAGAAATACTGCCTGGGGACTACTGAAGGATTTTGCAGATGTAGTTAAGGTTCTTAATCAATTGGCCTTAATGGAGGGTGATTATCTGGGTGCACCTGACCTAATGACATGAATCCTTTAAATGTGGGTGTAAAGGTCAGAAGTGGAGGAAGTGAGAGTTTGGAAGCAGAAGGTCCTGCTGGCTGGAAGGTAGAAGGAGCCACTTGCAAAGAATGAGGATGGCTCTGGAAGCAGTGATTGGCCCTTGAATGACAGCCAGCAAGAATATGTGGATCTCCATCCTATGATTGTATGGAACTAAATTCTGCCAGTAAGAGTGAATCTCCAAACAGATTTTATCCAGAGCCTTCAGATGAAAACTCAGCCTGGTCACCAACCTCATTTTGGCCCAGTGATACCCTGAGTGGAGAACTCAGCATGCTTTATAGACTTCTGACTTACTGAACTGTGAGCTCATAAGTGGGTCCTGGTTAAAATGCTGAATTTGTGGTAATTCATTACATGTCAATAGAGAGCCTGTATACCTCCTTTCTTTGAGTCATGCTAATTCTGCATTATCTTCCACCTATATGAGAAAAAAACTTAATCTCCTTTCTCTATTTTCAAGCATATATCCACCTTTGAATCATCTACTAAACCTTTCTCTCTATTGTAGG
This sequence comes from Heterocephalus glaber, assembly GCF_000247695.1. The sequence continues at coordinate 26,045,876 of NW_004624738.1, forward strand.
GAAATATTCTCTGTTCATTTGCAGAAAGAAATGATTGCAGTCTTCAGAAACTCTTGACTGGAAGAGACTTTCTTACTAGTTGACCAACTGTGCCCACTTTGTTGGGCTCTCAAACACCTCTGTCCCCATGCCCTGGGGGGATTTTTTGCTAGAGTACTATGATTATAATTCTAAGACCACTGATAATGTACAATGAGTGACAAATGTAATTCACCCCAAGGGAAGAGAAGAGTCCTTTTTGCACAGCAGGAAAACTGTTTTTTCTGTCTTACCACCTGCCACAACCTCTTGAACTACTCATATATTTTAACACTTCTTGGCAGATTATTATATTTTGACTTATTGGCTTATCCTAAGCCCCCTACCCCCAGTTTCATACTCCAGTAAGTCTAGGTCTGATGCCATGTTTGTATATCTTTCTGCCTCTTGGACTTTCATCCTAGAAGGACAGATAGGTCTTCTTGAACTCTGACCATATATTTTTGTCCATACCCAGCATGATCATGGTAAAAGTCATGGGGTTATGTCCATCCTTCCTTCATTCAATGTATAGTTCTGGTTAGCTTTAGATTCTAGAATTTTTTAAATATGAGAGATTCATTCAGATCTGCCCAGATCAGAAGTAACTTTAGAAGGTGAACAGGGAAGGGGAAGGGAGCTGACAGAAAAGGATTGTGTGAGGAAAGCCGTATTTGCAGAAATTCCTTAATAAAGATCTAGTACCAGCCCAAGAACATAAGCATATATATTTTTAAGACTGAAAGCCATGTCAGTACATTTACATATGAAATGTATAAATGGAAAGCTTCATATATGGAGATGGTAAAAGAGTTGAATCAATTATAGAATTCTTCTGTAAGGTTAGTACTAAGCTGGGCTCTTAAGGAAACACTGAACCCAGGGAATTTCTAGGCTCCTTCTATTTTTTTTTTGTATCTCCTTGTGGTAGATGTGAGAGAAGACAGTTTCCAAATAATATCTGTTGAGAGTCTATCCACTGACTTTTGAACCAAGGAATTCTCCAAAGTGTGCAGTTTCTGGATGAATCAAACCCTATCATTCCTTCTTTTCCAGTTGTTATATAATTTAGGATTAAACTAATGATGTTTTGCATCATACATTGATTGAGGAAACACTAAACGCTTGAATAAGTGACAACTATTGCAAGTGATCAAAGGAACTGTGGGTGTTCTGTATAATTGTTGCACATATTAATAGAGACTGCCGGGCCGGCAATTTAGCTCAGTGGTTCCAGCGCCTGCCTCACAAGTGCAAAGTCCTGAGTTCGATCCCCCGTACAAAAAAAAAAAAAAAATGAGACTGCCAAAGTGGGGCTTGGTGGTAAAATTTTAAATTGTCCATCTACCTAAATTCCTGTATACCATATATGACAACCTGCAAGACCTGAAAGTCAGTACCTTTTGAAAGCAGTTTCTTCAGTGTTTTGTTTTGTAAAAAGTGCTATCTATTCCGCTGAGTCACACAATTCCAGGTGGTTTTCCAGAGCTCAGGGTAGCATACATGGCAGTAATCTAATCACATGATTATGCAGTCTTATTTAATTGGGGCAGAAACCCATATCTGTAAGAACTTTATTCTCTTTCATAAATTGCTGAGACAAAGGACTGGATGCAGGGGTTCATACAATTTCACGCAATGGGTGGGTATGCCTTATATTCACATTCATTGAATTCATAAATTTACTCCAGAAACTTGAGCATGAAGAACTTAAATTCTCATTGTCCAGGTGACTCTAAGCAGATGGCTTATGCATAATATTGGAAGATTTGGAGGTTCTAAAGGGAATTGTGTATGTTGCCCTTTGTGTTCTGTTGGCCATTACCAATGGGCCTTGAAGCTCCCTGGAGTTTTATGCATAACAAAGAAAGATGTCAAATTTGCCTTCTTGAGTAGTTTTATCAGGGTCACCTGTGATCTGTATTTAGCATTCAGTTGCAAGAGAGAGTTTCCAACAAAAAGATTCTGGAACACAGCCAGTCCATTAGCATCGAGGCTGTGCTTTCTTCAAAATATCCTGGGCTCTAAACCAAAGAATGCTTTTTAAATGGCAGCAGTGGAAAAGATTAGTTGAAAACTCATGTCACTATAGATGAATTTGCATGGAAGAATAGAGATCATTATCAGCCCAGTAAACTTTGGAACAGCACAGTGAGACACTGTGCTAAGCAGTTCTGTGTGTGTTACTTCATTTAATCTTCACAACAGCTGTGGAAAATCACATGATATTATTTCCATTTTACACAAGACAAAACTGAGGCCTATAAATGACCTACCTCTGTGCAGTAAAGAACTTCCCTGAATGGTATTTTGGCATATATAAGAACCAGTTTAGCTTACTCAAGGCAAAATGTAATGAGGTAAGTTCACAGTGGTATGCAATGATATTTTGTCTGTAGCCATTACCACTGCCCAACCTTTTTAAATAAAATTCAAGAGAGGAAGTATTTTTAAAAACTCATTTTACCCTGACTCTCTCATGAACAAGCCAGGTGAACTGAGCCAAGTTACCTACCTGAAGCTTGATATTCTCTAGAAATGGAGGCTTTGACCTGTTGATTTCTGTAGTATATAACAACTCCAAAATTCTGAAATTGTACAAAACTGGGGTCCTTTCATACAAAATAGAGAGTTTTCCCTCAGTATCGTTGGAGGATTGGTTCTAGGACCCCTGCAGATACCAAAAGCTGCAGATGCTAAAGTCCCTGTGTAAATGGCATAGTATTTGCATATAACCTATGCAATCCTCTCATAAATTTTAAATTACTTTATAGTATTTATAATACTTACTAGAGTGTAAATGGTATGTGAATAGTTGTTATACTGTACTATCATGACAAGGAAAAAAGGGTGTACATGTTCAGAACAGATGCAATTTTTAAAAAATATTTTTTACCTATTATTGGATGAATCCACAGATTTGAAACCCATGGATATTGAGACCTGGTGACACTGTAATGGTTCCTAGAATCTCACTTAAAATTTTCCATTTATTAAAAAATTATTGTTTTGGGAACCATGCTAAGAAATTTATATGGATCATCTCATTTAATTCTCACAACTGTTTTGCTAATGTCATTCTTATTTTACTAATGAGGAAACTGAGGCAGAGAGAAGATAAGTAATTTGTCCAGAGTCACACAGTATATGATGACAGAGCTGAGATATGAAAACCACAAAGCTGGCCTCTTACCATTGGGCTACTTGATTTTCATCCTCAGCTTTAGGGACAGAATAAATTTATGTCCTCTGGGCAGGGATTTTTCCTCTGATAGCCATTAGAAAAATCAGCAATGATTTTAGAAAAAAACAGACAAATATACTAGGGGAAAGGATTAGGAGATTAAGTACACATACGAAAAGACAGGTTGACTTTTTAACCTCTGTTATGTATAGTTTTATCCATGAAAAGGACATGGCATTCTTTTATTCAGAATGAAGCTTTTTTTCCAAGTCAGAAATATGCTTTGAGGATGCCATTTCTTGTGACTTATAGCTGGATGGTAAGATATTCAATGGTTGTATCCTTTTCCACTCCACTCTAATAAATGATGAAATTATTTTCATGCCTCTAGCAGAATTTCTAACTGTAACTTTATATTTAAATAAAAAGGATAATTTACTAAGAGAGAGAGTTTAATGAATTTAAATTTTAAGACATTACTCTCATAAAATAGCTTTGATGTAATAGTATTTTGGTTACTTTCATTGTTTAGGTGGGTATTTTGGTTTTATAATCCCCCTGTCAGGTTTTCCAGTGTTCTACCATTAATATTAAGTAACTTGCAGGTAAAGGGTTATAGAGAATCTCAGAATTTAAAAAAATGTTTTCATATTCATTTTGTTTTCTACCTCACTACTTCAGACCAAATACCTAATGTCAGTTTGCTCAGTAGCAGTTATTGGGATAAGTATTAGACATTCAAAGAAAAAAAATATAGTTGCTACCTTCAAGAAGCTGACTGTTTCATAGGAGCAATGACAAGAGAGTAGGAAAATCCAACAGTTAAGTGTTAGGATAGAAATATATCCTGAGTAGAGTGGGAGCACCAGGTCTTCCTAGTGGTGAAGTAAACGGTAGCTAGACCCAGATCACCTAGATTGAATCCTGTCTTTGCCTCTCACTGGCTGTGTGGCCTTGGACAAGTTACTTGACCTTTTTTGTATCTTAGTTTTTCATCTGTAAAAGTAAAATAATAATGGTACCTACTTCATGGGTTGTTATGCACACTAAATGCATTAATATTTATAAAACCCTTAGAACAGGGCTTGGTATACAATCTGCCTCAGGGTCTATTGAATAAGGTCACTAGAACAGAGCAGTAGGAAGTAAGCAGATGAAAGGAGTTTGGGCTGGAGCAGAAGTGGGGAAAATAGAATCAATCCAGCAGGGGAATCTAGGATAGAGGGCTCGACAGGAGTGGTTTTGGAGCTGCTGGAAAAGAGTGGGAAGTGGGCAGTAGTGAGATGATAATGGTTCTGTGTGAGTAGTCCTGCGTGGCACTGATTTACATATTTAGATTTGTATTTTACCAATATTTGTATGGAAGATAGATTGGAGAGGGGAATAGACTGGAGGCAGAGAGGTCTGTCAGAGGCTGTGGATAAAATTCTGATTAAAGATGATTGAAGTATTGGTGGTAGAGCTGGAAAAGAAGGATTATTAGGATTTGGTGACTGAGAAAGTATGGAATAAAGGGCAAGCAGGAATTGGGTGTGATTCCCAGGTTTCTGGCTACTTTAGCAGATAATGCTTAAGTGGGGAGTACAGGAAAAATGGATTTGGGTGGAGATGGGAAAGGTTGGTGGGTTTTGTTTTAGATATTTGGAGTGTGTGAAGACCTTGGGACAGTCAAAAGAGCTGCCTCAACAGGTGTTTGTCTGTTGAGAAAGTCTAGGGGGTCAAGAGAGAGGTCTCAGCTGGAGAAGTTGATTTGAGAGTTTCAAATGAATGTGGTATGAAGCCATGAGACTGGGTGAGATTATATTAAGAAGAGGAATAAAGAAAGAAAAGAACAGAATTTAGGATAGATTCCTAGTGATCACTAATTTGAAAGGTGGGAATAGCAAAAAAAAAAACAACAAAAACCACAAACAAAAAAACCCCTCTTGAGAAATAGACTGAAAATTAATGCCCAGAGAGGAGAAAAATCAGGAGAAGGTGTTGTCATAGAAACCAGGGAGGAGAAACTTTCAAGAGCGAAAGAGTGGTCAACCATGTCAAATCCTGCAGAGCTGTTGGATAGGATGAGGACAGAAAAATGTCCATTGAATTTAGCAACAAAGAAGTCATTATTGATTTTGGCCAAAGAGGCTTGCAGGAGGGGATAAGGAGTGGCAGCCAGATTGCAGTGGGCTGGGGAGTGAGTGAATGGGAGGAGCGGAAGTGTGGCTTTTCTGTAAAGGAAAGTCAAGACGTGGGGCAGTAGAAAGGGCCCCTAGGGGTTACACCTGTCTGTGTCATTGCTGGCATCTCTGTTGCAAAGTGAAAAACTATTAAAACATAAGTATAAGATAGAGGAGATGAGTTTATTTCAGGGAGAAAATGCACAGAAAATATCCCTTCCTAAAGAATGCAGCAGCACAGAAAGTTCCTCTTCTGACTCTCACTTTTGTGGTTGGCGTCATTGAGGAAATGCCTTGTTTATTAATTTACCTAGACCCAGGATCTTTCCTAATGAATGATCTTGTTTGGAAGTGGTATTTGCCACAGAAGTGTCCAACAGAAGTAATAGTGGTAATAATCCTTCTTCTGGTATCACTTTAATCTTATTTGTAGATTTGTGAGAGGATAGCATTCAAAGGTAAGCACTGTGAGCATTTTCTGGTCTTCTTCTAGATTTTTTTTTTCTGCTGATGTTTAAATGCTAATGTATTCCTTCACTGAAGGAAACATACGAAAATGCTGAAGATTAACACATGAAACAAATAGGAAGCAATACCAAACAGTGCTTAATAAGGCGCTTAATTTTGTGGCAATATAAGGGCAGTCTTTTTGTTTGTTTGAGGGCAATCCTTTTTTTAAGGAGAATATTAATTGGAAGATCTGGTGGTGGTGTCCTGATATTGACTTGCTGGAATACCCTAAACAAATTTCTCCTTCCCTGCCCTTTTCTGTTCCTTTCTCCCTTCTTCCCTTCTTCCATATATAGAACAGAAACAATAGTAATCATCTCTTTAAGAAAGTTTTGAGAAGAAAGTCTTTAAATAATGAAATGATGGTTAGCACCATATTTCTTTTTCTGGATAGGGGAGGAGAACGAAGCAGTGCTAGGGATTGAACCCAGGGCATCACACTTGCTAGGGATCCACTCTACCACTGTGCTACATCCCCAGCTCCTAATACCACATTTCTGAGTCACTGTCCATTTACTTGTTACCAGCAGGCAATCACTCTATGTGGAGAGACAATTTTTTGAAAAACACTTTTCATAGTTTTCTAGGTTTTTCCATTCTGTGTTGCTATATTTAAAATATAAAGGAGAGACAAAGGAAGAAGTTTGAGAATTAGATTAGTCATTGCTGGAGAGCACTGATATAGAGCTGGAAAACTCTCTATCACTTTAGGTTACCCCCCACTGCCCACCCCACATGTCAGTTGATTTGAAGTGTCTGTGAGCAGGACCCTGACTGGCCTTAAAGGAAAACTCAAGTAATGCATTTCTCCCTGGGATGATCACCTGCAGTACTACTGCCAGCTTTTCTCTGAGCTCCGTTGAACTGTCACAACTTTCATGGTGCTTGCTAAGTTTAGACCTCATGATGGGCCACTTTACATATAGGGAGGATACAGGGAATGCTTTTATCTTCTGTAATAGCCTCAAATGATGTTTCCTAAGGCAGAAGTCCGGCTTCAATATACAAGGTTCAGAGAGACTCATTCATTAATTTTCAGTGTCTACAACAGATGATTCTTCAAAGGCTTATGTCACTACAGCCATCCAACTTGAGCACATTGGATTAGAGGCACTGTCTAGAGATGGTGTTGAGTTAGGATGTGCAATTTGCAGACTCATAGGATGATGGTGTTGAAAGGGGCTGCATAGTCATCTGATCCAGCTTCCCTCCAAGGGAAGAGTGCCTCCTATGGCATTTGACAGATTTGTGGGCACCTTCACTGAGAGGAAGTGCCTGCCTTGTGAGGTAGCACACATCTAAACTACAGCAGGTGTAAGGAAATGCCCTTCACAACAAGCCCAACTGTCTCTCCCTGTTCTAACATGTGCCCTTTGTTCTGCTCTGTAGAGCACCACAGTGCTTTCATGAGAGCCCACAAAGTGTTTGAATGCAGTTTTATGACTTTTTACCCACTTGTCTACCAAATCTGTCATTGCTTTGAAAGACATGTCTTGCACAGGTTCAAGACCAGCTTGAACTACATAGTGAGACCAAATCTCAATAAAACCAAACCAAACCAAAACAAACAAACAGACAAGAATTGCTGGCACTTTTTGACCATTGAAAATCACCATATTTTTTATTTGAACTGCCAGTAAACTAAATCTTCTTCAATTTTTACATGGAATTTGATTTTTCACTAGTTCATATGAATTATACAGAATTAGTTTTATTGTGACCTTTTCATACAAGCATTTTTATCATATCTATCCCCCCATCACCCTTCCCCATTCTTCTCTTTCCCTACTCCAATTCCTTCCTCTTCTCTTACAGTTTCCTTTCTACTTTCATGCCAAAGCTCCCATATTCCACATATGAGAGAAATATGTGATACTTATCTTTCTGAGCCTGGCTTATTTCACTTGACATGATGACCTCCAGTCCATCTATTTTCCTACAAATGACATCATTTCATTCTTTTTATGGCTGAATAATATTCTACTGTGTATGTATTCCACATTTTCCTAGTGTGTTCATCCACTGATGAGCACTTAAGCTCATTTCATAACTTGGCTATTGTGAATAGTCCCTTGATAAGCATGGATATGCAGGTTCCTATATAGCATGCTGGCTTTGATTCTTGCAGGTACATACTGAGGAGTGATATATCTGGATATAACTTATGATAGTTTTATTTTTAGTTTTTAAAGGAACTTCCATACTGATTTCCATAGTGACTCAACTAATTTACACTCCCACCAACAGAGTAGAAGGATTTCTTTTGGGACTGATAAATAAGTTTATTTATATTTCTAACTGTTCAATTTCATTTGAATTTGAAGAATACTGGTTTTAAACTTGTTTTTATACCATTTAAAATCAACTCACATTGTTCTTTACCACCCAGATTATTAACTAATCTTGCTTTGGCTATTGGAAAATATGATAAGTTTACCTTTGAAAGCTCTTTAAAGGTGTTGATAAAATTTTTGAACAGGCAAATCTGTACACATTATTGGAAGAGTTTCTGCTAAGACAAGCTGGACAACCATCACCTAACCTGGCTAATTCTTGATCTTGTCTGAAAGGATCTTCCTGAGGCTTTGGAAGGTGCCCTTTTGAAATTAAGATATATTCTGTGGCATTGTAATGATATTGTAATGATAGCCTATTTGATCTGACTAAAGAGGGAAAAAAGGTATGAAATGTATTTGACACATTTTCATTTATTAATATCTATAGTTTAGATGGTAGGATAGTTAAACTCTTTGGGCTATTGTTACACCTAATCTGCTTTTGCTTGTTTGAAATGGTACTTCACTCTGTAGTTTAGGCTAGTCCCTAACTCCTGGACTTAAGCAGTCCTCCTGCCTCAGCTTCCTAAGTAGCTGGGTCTACAGGTACCAGTCACTAGACCCACTACTTTTACTTAAAAAAAAAAAACAAATCTAAAAAAAGCCTATGCTCATGTCCATTATCCTGAAAATTCCCCTTTTCTTTGAGATGTCTCAAAGTTACTAATATTGATTCCACACAATTCTTCAAGTTCTTCCAGTTCTCTGGGCTGTAATTTGTCTAAGCTTGCAAACTTGAATTTACCTGAAGTGACATCCTGCTGTTTGTTACTATCTTACATCTTAGATGGGGCTTTGAGTTCCTCTTTTTGATTCTTATTCTACCCTTTCCAGACAGAAAATTAAATCAGAACAAAAAAGGAATTGTTAAGTACTGCAGGCTTCGCATCACCCTTTGCTGTTACATCACATATCCTGATTACTGGGTCTGTAATGTTCTTGTTTGTCTTCTTGTTCCAGACAACCTTTATATAGTCTTTATTATTTTATCTTCTTTTTATAGGCTTTGGCATTCTGGAATTTAGCCTTTCTTACATTGTTTTATAGGCTCCTGCCAACTTTGCAGCATAAGTCTGGTGAAGTGAGGCACTGCCTCATTACGACATCTACTAAAATGTCAATTTTATATCTAGATTTAGAAACCAGTCATCTCAATTCTCCATCTGGCTAGTGGTTATCATATGCATATGCCTAAAGACCACCACTGGTATTTTCCTTTTATAATCTTTACTTTTTGCTCCTTTGTGTTTGATTTTCATGTGAATGAATATGCTTTGAACGTACAATTTACTTATTATTCATCCCCATGTAATGGACCTTGACTTTCTTTTCCTTGATTTTTTTTGTTTGTTTGTTTATTTGTTTTTTGAGACAGGGTCTTATTATGTAGTTCAGGCTGGCCGTGAACTCACTATGTAGCCCAGGCTGGCCTCACACTTATGGTGATCCTCCTGCCTCAGCCTCCCAAGTACTGGGCTTACAGGTGTGCACCACCTCACCTGGCTTGTTATTTTCTTCTGGTGACCTGTATCAGTCAGTTCTTACTAGAGAAACAGATTTAATGCAAGATATAAAAGTATATAAGAATTTACAAGATTGGCTTACAATGGCCTCCTACAGAGTCAGGTGTGGAAGAGTGCCAAAAGGTCCGTCTGCACGCTGGAGACCCAAAGGATCCAGTTGAAGGCCTGGAGCTCACTGTAGTGTCCCATGCAGGTCTGTATCAGGAGGCTGAAGGATCTGTGCTTGGAGCCAGAAGATGATGTCCAAGGTGAAGGTGAAGACTGGAGCTCCTTCAAAGAAACAGAAACTTCCTTCTTTGTTTCCCCTTTATACCATTCAGGTGACAGTCCTCCCTAGGTGGGTCCTCTGTCTTTAATAAATCCTTTCAGCCACAGTCAGAGCTATGCTGATCCAATTTAGTTGGGTGTTTCTTTTTTTTTTTTTTTTGGTACCGAGGATCGAACTCAGGTCCTTCCGCTTGCGAGGCAGGCAGCAGAACCACTGAGCTAAATCCCCAGCCCTAGTTGGGTGTTTCCTATTCAAGTTGACAGTTAACTATTACATGACCTTTCCCATTATACATCTTCATATGTCTTTCTGTTCCTTTTTATTAATGTTCGCATTCTCTCTCAATCAGTTCAGCCAGTTGTTTTTTAAGCATGCTCCCTTTAGGAGATGAATTATATCCCTCATCAGGAGTTTTTCAATTTGCTAGCCTAAGCTCTCCATACAGAGAAAGCAGTATCTGGGGTCTAAGACAAGTGGCAACAAAGTCATGGATGCTGCAGCAGCATAGCCATTGACAACAATGATAGCTAACACTTTATGAGCTTCTGCTACATGCCAGGTACAAATATTTACTCATTTAATCCTCACAATGGCCATTGAAGTAGGTGTCATTATTTTCATTTCATAGATGAGGAAACAGGTTTAGAGGAGTTCAGTAATTTGGCCAAGGTCATGTAGTGAGTAAGCCAGGATTTGCATGTGTCTGAAGCCAAGCTCTTAATATCATATCACCATCTGCCTGCCGTGCTTAAGAGGATTCGGATCCATCAGTACTGTGATGTTGGTGTCAATGGTAGGATATGGATAAAGTAATAAAGTATGCATTTCAAAATATACAAACTTTTTTTTTCTGTTTTAAAGACATATCATTTGATCTAAATGACAATTCTGTCCTGAAACTAGTATTATTCCTATTTTACAGAAGAAAAAAATAGGGCTGAGAGATTAAGTTAAAATATTTTTCTTATAAAAATAATCCTGGTGCTCAAGTACACAGTAGCTGATGATTGTTAACAGTAACATATTGTATATTTCTAAACAGCTAGAAGAAAGGTTTTTGAATGTTTTTACTACAAAGAAATGTTAACTGAATGAAGTAATGGATATGCTAATTACCTAGACTTGCTCATCACACAATGTATACATTTACTGAAATATCACATTGTACCCCACTGCTATGTATAGTCATTGTGTGTCAATAAAAAATAATCCTATAATTCCACTACTTAGAGGTATCTACTCTTAACTTTTTGGGACATATTTCCCACAGTTGTGTATGAAAATTCATATTTCTTTTGAAAAAATAGGCCATATATACTACATATGCTATTTTATAATCTGACTTTTTAATTTAAAAATATACTGTGAACATTGTGAATATACTATGAGTATTGTCCTACAATATTGTTTTAATAGCTGTATTTCATTTCATCATGTGGATGTCTTAGTTACTTTTCACATTGTTGAGACAAAATACCTGACACCCAAAGTTAAAGGGGAAAAGGTTTATTTAGCTCACAGTTTATAGAAGTTTCAGTCCATAGTCGGCCACTTCCAAGGCAGGGTAGCATGGCAGACAGGCCTTGCAGAGGAGAAACAGTTCATGGCAAGCAGAAGATAGCAAAAGTAGCAAGGGAAAAGACAGCCTCTTTCTGTCCCTTATATTGTATCCAGGCTACCGGGATGAAGGTGCTGCCAAACCAATCAATGTACTGATTCAGTAATCAAACACCCTTAATTCCAGCATCACACACTCTAGATTCAGCCACCTCTGCAAAAGCCCCTCCTATGACCACATGAGGCTTTGGGGGGACATCTAGACCCAACCCATAACAGTGGATGATGTGCATAATCCTTTGTTCTTCTGATCCTGTCTCATGAGAGAAAATAGTACAGATAATAATATAAAGGGAGAATATAGAATCAGTAGTTTTACATTATTCATACAGTTGTGATCCTGTTCACATTAGTTGAGTCAAAGTTTATTCTGAGTGGATAATTTTTAGTTGGACTTTGTATTATCATTGCCTCTATGTAAGTATCCACCATTATTTATAAGTGAATTGTGAACTAAGACACCTCACTGATCACTGTTGGGGTTGTGCAAGATGAAATCATAGTCCTAGGAGAACTTTCCAGTGCTGTCCAGTTTCCTCATGAGGTCTTTCTGGTTTCAGAGTCATGTGTGTCTCATCTTCATTTTTTCTGTTAGACTGAAGATTCTCCAGGGAAGACTTTCTCTGGCCCATCTCAGCATCTCTCATATTTCCTACCTGAGCAAAGGGATCCCAACTCAAGTGATTTAACTTTAATTTATATTCACGTATTATAGCAGAGGCAATACCTTCAAACATTTTTACCCATGAACATTGTATCAATAAATTGGACCAGAAGGGCTGGGGATTTAGCTCAGTGGTTCTGCCGCTTGCTTTGCAAGCACAAGGTCCCAAGTTCGTTCCCTGGTACCAAAAATAAATAAATAAATAAATAGGACCAGAAAATAATCAGAAAAAGACATAAAACCTAAAAAAAGAGGTAGTGAGACAATTGGTATCTTAGAACACTGGATCGGAGCAGGACGATGTAGGTGTAAAACTTTACCAAAAATTTGTTGAGACCACTGAGAAAGTCACTTGAAATTTCTAGGTTTTCCTCTCTCTTCTGGAAAAGGTGGGTATATTACACAAGATAACCTTTAGATCCTTTCCACAAGTGATGAGTTGGGGATTCCATAGTTGAATACCACTTAAACTCATACTTACTCTTTAAAACATAAATCCTGAAGCACTTCTTGTGAAATTGGGTTGTACATTGGAATTAACTCAAGGAGCTTTAAAAATAAAGCAAAACCGATGCTGGAATCCCACTGTAGAAAATCTGATATAAAAGTGAGCTGGAGTATGGCTTGCAACTGGAATTAAAAAAAACAAAAGACAAAGCAAAACAGCAACAGCAACAAGAAGTTCTCTAGGACTCAGTGGTGGCAAATCTATGACACTTGTGCCTCAGCAGGCTGTTTTTATCACTGAAGGTTCTAAAAGGTTCGCCATCACTGCAGAGTCTAGGTGATTGTATGTACAACCCAAATCACCATTTTTCAAACTTTCTGCATTGTCATATTAGTAAGTGATCAATTCCTGGTAATGCCCCAGATATTACCATTTCAACCTTAAAAATAAATAGAAAGGCTGAATTCTCTAAGGTTGGTAATGCTATTTAAGCTCTATTCACACAGAGACAGTTTGCCATCTGGTATTGTTCTGTCACATGTGTTTGTGTGGAAGTGCACATGTGTGTGTATATGGCCTACAGATCTATTGGTAAATTAGATGGGGTAGAAAGAAATGAAGGATTACAAGTTATCTCTACTGACTGTTGAATATTTCATGTCAATTAAACATCATGTAAAAACCAAGTATAGTATTATGATCCACTCATAACTGTTATGAGACTGGCACATCTCCATACAGCAATAGCCATTGCTGGGGCTACTGTATTACCCTGGCATGAATAATAATAAATTGGGATTCCCCCTGGACATAATGAACAGTAATATAATTTTGTAGTTATTCTCCTAGCGTGATGAAGCAGCAAGCCAAATTGAGTTTCTAGATAAATTTTGACATACGGGTCTTATTCCCAAAGAAAACGAGCTATTGTTGCTTTGGCTTTCTTCCAGAATTCTGCAGAAATCCACATGGTAGCTTATTGTTGTATTACAAAAAGGTACTACAAGTATTTCTTCATGAAAAAGAACAAATCGCTAAGTTCAATTAGTCCTTTGGGGCAGAATTTGGAATTTCTTTTCAGTCTGGCTGCTGGGTCCCACATGAGCTATTGTTTGACCCACATGGGGGCAGTCTTATAGGCCTACAACCTCAAGGCCACTGTGGGGCCTTCTGGTTGATGGTGGAAGAATGGAGCAACCCTCTTCACCATAGCAGCAAAACATGATAACATCATTAAAACAAACAAATAAACAGCCATAGGAAAGGAGGAGCTTAAGAAGCTGTGGGAGTATCTAAAATCTAGGCTTTCAATTGACAATCTGAGAACTCCACTTGACATTTACGAGTGGATGTAGTTTGAGGAATCATGTAAGACTAATCAGTTAAAAGCTGCCTTTAATTAAAGAAAATGAAAAGAAACTGAAAACATACATGTAAAAATATCTCAGTTGACATCATTTCTTATGCTTATAATGAGGATTAATGTACACGTGTATTTAAGAGATGGGCTTTAATTTGTAAGCACTGCTCAGGGAGATACGGTTCTAGGGCAAAATACCTGTTGGTAGCAGAAGCCACAAACTGCAGTGTCATTGTGTAGCCAAATTCAGAAGCTTGAGGAGGAAGAATAGCTACCTAAGGGACCAGTGTTCCAGAAGCAAATTCTGCGTATGAGTTTTCAGGTGACCTAAAGATGCCCATATAGGTTGGTTACAAAGTGTCAAATCTAGTGTTCCTAGTATAGCATTAGTAAGGTGATGGAATGAAGAACAGAAATTTTCCTGCAAGTCTTTGAAAAGTGATGTTTGGGACTTGGATTATACAAGAACTCTCAGATTGTCCTAATTAACATTAATTCTGCCCTTCTGTCAGGCTTATGTGACATAAGCAATCTAATCGTCAGTCAGTGGCATATTAAAATGCCACAGAGCTGTGGGTGACTTCTTCAGAGACACAGTGTTTGCCAACCAGGGATACTCATATTTCTGCCCTGAGCACCAACCAACAGCTATCATCTGTGATGGGAAAAAATATGTTCATTCAGAAGAGTCTTGAAATACCATGCTTCTCTCCTGTGTAAATCCATTGTAATAGTCAGGGAAACAATGCAACACACATTTTGGAGTAACAGTTTCCATGCAAAATGCACTGATGGAAGTAGGGTCCCATTTGGAGAAAGCTCAATTCTTTTCTTTCTTTTTTTTTTGCACTGGGGATCAAACTCGGGACCTTGCGCTTATGAGGCAGGCAATGGAACCACTGAGCTAAATCTCTGGCCCCATCAGCTTGTTTTCTAGAAGCAAAACTTGCTGTTTGACAGAAACAGACATGGGGAGGATGATAACTGAAAGAACATACAATGTGACACTCTTCTATGTCCGGTTTCTTCTGCAGTTGTGTCTGTTTGTCCTGGCTCATCCCGGTAACACAACTTCTGGCAAATCCTAACATTTGGGAACCAATCAAATCATTGGCACTGTTTCTTCAATAGCACAGCCATAGGAGCTGATGTCAAAGTTGGCAGTTATTGCTATCTTGGATCTTGGGGTCATCCATTCAGCATGTATTTATTGAGTGCTTACTTAGCACTGGGGAGACTCATGAGACAAAATGCCATTCCTGACCTTACAGAGTTTACGAGTATGTCGAAGAGATGGAGGTTAATTGTTTACTTGACATTGTGATAAACATGGTCTCAGATATTATAATGAGAAAATCTATGATCAAGACCCATTCCTGAGGAAGTAAGTTACCAAATCTAAAGGCTGCACTGGAGATAGCAGCAAAGGGGTAGCAGAGTACGTTAGATAGCAGAAAGAGCATGAGCCAAGTCCTAGAGGTAGCAAGAAGACCTGCCTGGGGCAGGTCGGCCAAACAAGAGAGGAAGGAGGGGCCAAAAGTGTGCAGAGCCTCAGAGGCCAGGACAGGATTTTTCACCTTTCTCTTAAAAGCCATGGGGAGGGATTGAACATGCAAAGCTGAGGAAGTGATATGTACAGCTTGATGCTTTTTAAAGAACCCCCTGGTTACAGAGTGCGTCAAAGAATAAGGCCAGAATAGGGTGTAGTTTCTGAGAGGCCAGGTGGAAGCTACTGCAGAAATCCTACCTGGCATGAAGGAAGGAAGGTGGTGGAGGGGAGATGTGGAAGCATCCAGGCATATTTCTAAGGCAGAATGGTGAGGTCTTGGCATAGCTGTGTTGATGGTAGTGGGAATGTCAGCCTCCAGGCTGTCTCAGGATGTCACCTTATTGTTCCAGCCCTCATATCTCAGTTTGGGATTGAGATAATGCTAGACAGGTAGAGTCCCAAATTATGTATGTGCTCCCAGAGACTCTGCCTCATGAATAAAAATCATACTCTCCTGTGATTTTTATTCATGGAACAATTGTACCTAGAGACAACTCAATAGGAAAACTATTAATAACTGGTGATAATATCATCTCACTGCTTTGAAATAAACGTTTTTCATTTTCAAAAGTTCTAAGTTCAGTTGCTTGCAATATTTCTGCTCACATGGCAAAGGTATATAAATCAAGATGCAAATATCATAGGCCTCTTATGGCTTATTATAAGAATGGCTATTTTCTTGGAATTATTTTGCTGAATTTGCATATGTAATCCAATGGAATATATTCATTTCGGATGATTCTGAGAGTCATTTTCATTTTTTTCCTATTTTAAAAATGAGTTTTGCACCGGGGATTTAGCTCAGTGGTTTCGCTGCCTGCTGCACAAGCGCAAGGACCTGAGTTCGATCCCCAGTACCAAAAAAAAAAAAAGAGTTTTGTTTAATAACCTTACATTCTCAATCTATACACGTTACTATTGTTACTTGCCCTCAGCAGTTCTGTGAATCTCCTCCAGCTCTCAAATTTCAGTTTCCCTTTTTGGCCCTCTCTCTTATCTTTCATCGCTTCTCTTCTCCCAGTCTCTCAGTGCTCTGTCTTTGTGGAGGTAGCGATTGGCATGATAGATGGGAGTTAGAATGTTCAGGGAGTGTAGTTATTGAAGGGAGACCAGGCCCCAGACATCGCCAATCCTCTTTCCTCAATTTCCTCTGAGCATTAGCTTCAAGTGCAGTCATTACTCATTTAGTCCTCACATAAAATGCTTTTTGTTGCAATGACAATTTTTCTCTAGTATAAGGCAAAATGGCATATCAGTCTAATGATGTGGATTTTATAGCAATTGGCAGATTTTATTTCTGGGGGGAGTTTTTATAGTTCTTGGTTACCTTTTTTTTTTAAGTTGCCATTTGGATCAAGGGGGATTTTATTTCTTAACTAGGATTATTTCTTTATCAAATATTAATTTAGGAGTGTTTTTTTTCTCCAAATACTAAATTCATAGAGATGCTACATAGTTAATTTTTTCTTTTTAACAAGATTATCCCCATATCAAGTATTTCATAAAGCTAGGATAAATGTACTTAAGCGAAAATATCTATGTTATAAGTAATGTTTCCCCTAAATACAATCAGGCCCATTTTAAATGAATACCTGAAATAAAAATAATCCTAATGATAGATATAATGCATTTGTATCAGACTCATTGAGTTCTTTTAAAGCCTATTCAATAAATGCCTGATTAATAAATAATCTTATTAAATGAATAAAACCCCAATGTGCCAAATGGAGGCATACAAAGCAATCATGATCAGACTTGTTATGGGAGAATGATAGATGAATAAATCTACTGTGCAATTAATTTATGACTGAACTCTGATGAAATCCCTGTGGCAATACTAAATCTGTTAGAGGAATAGATTTATCATCTTCTTTCAAACAATTGCATTCTAGGAACTTAACAAAAATAGTATTATCTGAATTTCATCCTAAGAGATATCTACTCATTTACATTGGGAAGAAATAGTAGTGCTACATAAATGTTGTTGTTATTGGTGCTTATCACAAGAGCAATGTATGATACAAACTGTGAATGTTGATAGCTATTCTTATCTGGTTCTGTTTCTTCAAACTTGAACAAAACTGCCTAATTTTTAGATAGTTTGTTAGGAAGAATTCTTTTGAAAATATGAAAACAACCTAACAAAGAGCAGGCTATGTGATGTTTTGAAGACAATCTGTACTATTGTATAAATAATGTGGTCCCACTTAACTTTTAAAAATACAGATTTGGGGACTGTGATTTAAGATCATTGGGGATTGGTAGGATATCATATAATTACTGCACATTTTAGCTTAAAAAACTAAAATGTATTTCAGTGTTTTAGTTTAGTTTAGGCACTTTTTTATACAAAACAAAACAACCCTTCCTCAATCCCACAAACCCAAAACAATAAAAACATTTGAATTAAAAGTTAAATAATCTGAATTTATGAGATGCAGAATATGGCAAAGTTGAAAGAGAGTTAAGGATCAAGAAACAAGACCATGTTTAATACACTCTTTTATTTTGGGGGAACTAGAGTTGATGTTTAAAATCCAGTCCTTTTTATCATGTAAGGCATTTTAAGAGATTACTCTAAATAAAAAGTGCAATGTGTATAGAGATTAGAAAAGTATGATCTTCAACAGAGGGTTTTGTTTTTTCCACATAGAATTTTGTAGGGGTAAGGTAGAAAAGAAGACATTTTCTTAAAGCTTGAAGGAGGAAAGAATTTGTCCTGTGGGAATAATATTTGAAATCAGATTTTACTTAGATTTTAATATGTGTTCAAGTAAATAATCTATGCAAATGAAACTAAAACACTGTCTTAATTTTAATCTACTTTGCTCTTTTCACTGGAGTAGGTGGGAATCATAATTTTTTTAGTAATATAATACCTATACTTAGCAATCCTATGTACTTTCTTGTTTCTAGGGCTTAATAAAAAGTAAGTACTTTGGGCCGGGGATTTAGCTCAGTAGTTCTGCCGCCTGCCTCGTGCACACAAGGTCCCGAGTTTGATCCCCTGTACCAAAAAAAAAAAGTAAGTACTTTATAAATCCATATGGGTAGTGAGTGTCATTTATTTCTACAATAATTCATGACCAGTATTATGTGTATAGCATTGTTCAAGGCATTCTTTGATATAGAATCTTCGGTATAAGCAAAAAGAAAAAAATGACTTACAGAACTTATACTTGAGATGATATTAACCTATGAAATAATTCTTTAGAACATTGTGCTTGACTTGTCACTTATGAACTACCTACATGAATTATTGCCAAATCCTCTGCTATTTAAAAACATTATTGTTGTGATCTCTCTCTCTTTCTCTCTCCATAGAAGCTGGGAAACAAGTATAGGAGGGGAAATAAAGAAAAGATGGTTTAACAGATACAGAGGTGTAGTGATTTGTAAAGTTATTTGTATATTTCAAAACACCTAACAGATTTTTTCACAGAAAGAAATGATAAATGTTTGAGGTGATGGATATGCCAGTAACTCTAATCTAATCATTATATATTATATGCCTGTAATATCACATCATACCCCATTAATATGTACTGTTGTTAAGTGTCAATTGAAAAGAAAAATATTGAAAAATTAATTTTAAACCATTTTAAGGGTACAGTTCAGTAGCATTAAGTGTATTCATACTGCCGTGCATCTGTCAGTACCATCCATCTCTAGGATGTTTTCATCTCCCTAAACTGAAATTCTATCCATTAAATGATAACTCCAAATTCTTCCTTCTCTCTAGTCCCTGGCAGCCACTATTGTAGTTTGGTCTCTGTGAATTTCTTCTAAGTGGAATTATAAAATACTTGTCTTTTATTGACTGGTTTATTTCATTTAATGTCTTCAAAGTTTATTTGGATTTTAACATGTGTTGGAATTTCATTCCTTTATAAGAGTGAATATTATTCCATTATAGCTGGATGTGGTGGTGCACACCTGTAATCTCAGCACTCAGGAGGCAGAGACAGGAGGATTGCCATGAGTTTGAGGACAGTCTGCACTACTTAGTAAGTTCAAGGCCAGCCAGAACTACATAGTGAGACCCTGTCTCAAAAAAAAAATTATTCCATTGTATGTATATACACATTCTTTTCAATCATTTATCCAATGATGGATATTGAGTTGTTTCTATTTTTGGGCATTGTGAATAATGCTGTTGTGAATGTGAGTGTAAAAGTATCTGTTGGAATTTCTGCTTATATTTCTTTTACATATATAGTTAGAAGTGAACTTACTATGTAATATAGTCATTTAATATTTATTTCAAAAAATTTTTCACATACTGTTTCTCACAGAAGTGGGGTCATTTTACATCCCCACAAGCAATGCATAAGGGTTCTAATTTATCTACTCCCTTAGCAAAACTTGTTTTTATGGGGTTTTTTTATTATACCCATCCTTAATGGACATGAAGTAGTATTTCACTGGGTTTTGATTTGCATTTCTTAATGATTGGTGATGTTAAATATTTTTCATGTGGTCATTGGCCATCTGTATTTCTTCTTTGGAGGAATATCTACCCAAGTCCTTTGTCCAGTTTTGTAAAAATTAGATTATTTACTTTTTCATTGTTGTGTTGTAGTAGTTCTTTATATATTATTGGTATTCATCCCTTAACAGGGATATGAGTCACAGATACTTTCTTCTGTTTCATGGGTTGACTTTTTACTCTGTTAAGAATATCTTTGGATGGGCAAAAGTTTTTAATTTTTATGATCCATATATCTATTTTTTTTATTTTGTTGTTTGTGCTGGTGTCATATTAATTTTTGTTTTAACCCTCTTTTTTTTTTTTTTGGCTTGAAACACCTAGTTATTGTAAGTTCTTTAGTTCTTTTTTGTTTGTTTGTTTTTCAAAAAACAAACCTAGGGGATTAAACCTAGGGCCTTGTACATGCTAAGCACATGCTCTACTCTGAACTACATGCCCAACCCCAAATATAAGAACATATAAAATCACTACTGAAATAGAACAAACATTACTTCCTATATATAGAATACAGTGTTCTTATATATCACCAATATATTAGAATAAAAACGGTTCACCTATTGTGTGTACCACTAGTAGTATATATTCCTGTTTGGGAAATATTTCTGTAGAAGAAGCAGAGAAGCTGGGCATGCCTGGTAGGATATGACAATAATCTGAGCTACTTGGGAAGCTGAGGCAGGAGGATTGTGACTTCAAAGCCAGCCTGGGCAACATAGCAAGACCCCATCCCAATAAGAAAGGAAGGAAGGAAGGAAGGAAGGAAAGAAAGAAGTGAGGGAGGGAGAAAGGGAGAGAAGGAATAAAGGGAAAAGAAGGGAAAGAGAAGAAGAAAGAAAAAAGAGAAAGAGAGAGAAAGAGAAAGAAAGAAAGGAAAAAGAGGAGGAGGAGAAGAAGGAGGAAAAAAGAGCTGTGAAGAACATAAAAACAAATGAGACCCATTCTAGGTCTTTAGTAAGCTTTAAGCATAATAGATGAACTAAGGTAAGTTAAGACCTTATTTTGTAATAGAACTTCTAAGATGAACAAAACCGCTATAGGAATTCATAAGTACTGTATAGATTATTTTTTGCCTGGAGGCAGTTGAGCGGGAACTTAAGGTAAGATTTCACAGGGAAGGTATACTTGAGATAAGCCTCAAAGAACCAAAAAGGTCTCAGCTTGTATAAAATGAAGAGGAATGTGAGCAACCACGAGGCTGTAGGGAGGTAAACTGTATATTTAGTAAATGGCCAGCCTAATCTATCCGGATTAAAATTTGAGAATCACGAGAAATAAGGCATGAGTGTGTGCTTCGAATATTTTCCCCTAGCTATCTTATCCTTTAACATTCTCTTGCAGTCTTCCTTTAAGGCCTTTGGCTTTTTTACCTTGTTCAGGAAGTCCATCCCCATCATAAGATCATAATAACACTTCTTAAATTTCTTCACATATTTCTATAATAAACATATGATTCTGTATTCCACCTGGAATTTAGTTGTGCATGTGATATAAAGATTCCAAATTAATTTTTTTTCTGTATGGCTATTCATTTACTCAGACGAAATGTATTTAAAAACAAAAAGACAAGATACAGAATTGACACACAAAAACCGATAGTGTTCCTCTATACCAATAATGAGCCCACTGGAGAAAGAAATCAGGAAAACAAATGCATTTATGATAGCTTCCATAAAAATTAAATACTGATGAGCCAAGCATGGGAGGCTGAGGCAGGAAGATCGCCATGATTTTGAGGCCAGTCTGGGCTACATAGTGAGTTCAGGGCCAGCATGAATTACAGTGAGACTCTGTCTCAAAAAATATATATGTATTAAATACTGAGGAATTAACCTAACCAAGAAGGTGAAAGATATCTGTAATGAAAACTATAGAACTCTGAAGAAAGAAAGAGGATGTAAGAAAATGGAAAGACACCCCTGTTCCTGGATAGGCAGAATTAATAACATTAAAATGGTCATATTGCCAAAAGTGATATATAGATTTAATACATCCCTATTAAAATGCCAACAATAGTCTTCACAGAACTTGAAAAAGCAATCCTAAAATTTGTATGAAACCAGAAGTGACACTGAATATCCAAAGCAATTCTGAGCAACAAGAGCAAAGCAGTAGGCATCACAATTCCAGATTTCAAGTTATTTTACAAAGCTATAGAAACAAAACAGCAGGTACTGGCACAAAAATAAACATATAGACCAATAGAATAGAATAGAAGACAAAGAAACAACCCCAGCCATCTGATGTTTTACAAAAGGGCCAAAAACATACACTTGAGAAAAGCTAGCCTCTTTAACAAATGATGGAGGAAAACTAGTTATCCACATGCAGAATGAAACTGGACTCATATGTCCCACTCTGTACTAAATAAATAAAAATGGATCAAAGATCTATAGATACAAAAATAGAAAGTTGAAATTGCTGAAAGATAGTACCTGAAGACATAGGCACAGGCAAGGACTTCCCGAACACAAGGACTTCCAATAGCACAAGAAATATCAAGAATCAATAAATGGGACTATATCAAATCAAAAAGCTTCTCAACAGCAAAAAAACAATCAACACAGTGAGGAGAACCTAAAGAATGGGAAAAAATTTTTGCCAGCTACTCTTCTGACAGAGGACTAATATCAGGAATATAAAAAGGAATAAAAAAATTAGATCCCCCCAAACAAATGACCTAATCAAAAAATAGGCAAACAAACTGAATAGATGCTTTCCAAAAAAAGGCAGTGCAAATAACCAATAAGCACATGAAAAAATGTTCATCAATTTTAGCCATGAGGGAAATGCAAATGAAGAAAACTCTGAGATTTCAGCTCACTTCAGGCAGAATGACTGTCATCAAGAACACAAAAAATAACAAATCATGACCAGGATGTAGGGAAAAAGGAATCTGCCTACATTATTGGTGGGAGTGTAAACTATTATTAACCACTGGAAATCAGCATGGAGATTCCTCAAAAATATAAAAATAGAAATTCCATTTGATCCAGCCATTTTCCTTCTAGGTATATTTTTGAAAGTTAAAGACATCATACTATAGCGATACATGGGTACCCTTGTTTATAGCAGCACAGTTCACAATGGATATACTCTGGAAGCAACCTAGATGCTCATCAATCAAGGGTAAAGAAAATGTGGTATTTATACACAATTGAACATTATTCATCCACAAAGAAAAAGAAGTCCTGTCATGTGAAGGAAAATGGATGGTTTTTGAGACCATAATGTTAAGCAAAGTAAGTCAGACACAGAAAGTTAAACATTGCATAGATTCTCTTATATGAGAAACTCCAAATATAAGTAAATTAAAGAGTAACAAAAAGGAGAGATGATAGGATGCAAGGAGGCAGACTTTTAAAGGATGGCAAAAGGTATCTGGGGAAAGGAGATAGGAGAGAAGGGTAAAGGGATGGAAAATGACCAAGATATAGAAATCAATTCCCCAAATGAACGCAACTATTATTTATCACAAATATACATTAATAAAAAACACATTTTATTCTGTTATAATATCAGATAGTTTTACATATGATATGAAAATTCCAAATTAATTTTTTTCTGTATAGTTATTCATTTACTCAAACAAAATGTATTAAATGGTTAATTTTTACTGCTCTAAAATACAATCTTTATCATATAATATACCCATATATGTAAGTGTGTCTTTCTGGATGTTCTACTGTGTCTCACTGATTTGTCAGTTTTTGCTTTATTTTCTATATGCTTATAGTTTTTTTTAAAATTTCTGATCAGGCAGTTTCCTTCTCATTCATCTCTTCAAATTTGTTTTGGACTGTTCACATTCATTCTTCCAGATTTACATTGGAATCTACCTATTGAATTTTAAAAAATACGACGGGGTATTTAATTGTAGCCAGGATTTGTTTTAATCAGGTATAGAAAGGTACAGAGACACAGAAATGATTACCATGAAAGAGTTTTACACTCACAGATCCCAGGCTGGGTCACGTGGAGAAGCACAAGGTGAGTCAGGAGGCAGCATGGGGCTGCGTGGTCCAGAGTCTTTATGGTTTTCATGGGAAGCAATGGATGAGGCTGAGTAAGGTTAAGATTGCATAATTTGTGTGGGCTCAGGGCTTTTCTGGTGATCCCTAGTTGTCTGGTACATGGTTTTGGGGTGATCTAGAGGGGCAGGAATGTTGATTTGGTGTGAGTTTAATCAAGGAAATGGTTGAGTGTGTGAGCGCTAGAGTGGTTGTTGTATATACGAAAGGCACACTTGCAGGAAAGTCATTTGATGCCTCTAGGAATTAGCTTGCTCTAGGAAAAGTTGTCTCTCTAGGATACATATTTCAGAATGCCAGAATGTCAAGAAGACAGAAAATATAATCAAAACAAGTTGTGATTTTGATTGAGATTGCATCAATGTATAGACTGATTTGATAATGGCATTTTAACAGTATTGAATACTCCCATCTAGGAATGTGGTATGTTTCTCCATTTACTTAGGTGTTCTCGGTAATATTACATATATTTTTCTTGCTATCAGTTTTGACCACTGTTGCTGGGTTTATTCTCATATATATTCCTATAATTTTTCCTATAGCTCCACATAGCATGAAATCCTTAGAGGGTCTTATTCAGTATTTATTTGTTCATTTTGCCAGAAAATATTTAAAAGTTTGGGTCATATTCTAAGGTAGCGCAAGGCAGACTCTTCATAGTGACCTACTTTGTCCAGCTCTGGGAGATGTGAGCCTGCCTGTGGAGACATTGAGCACACAGAGGGCACAGATTGTGGAATAGATCTCAGAGCAATTGAGACCAGATGGGATCAAGATCATAGGCAGAAGAAACTGGGTATATATCCAAAAGAAATAAAATCAGTATGGTGAAGAGACAGCTGCACTCTTATTTATTACACTATTTATAATTGCCAAGAAATGGAAACAAACTAAGTGGACATCACCTAATGAGTCAATAAAGAAAAAAATGTGGTACATATACACAGCAAAGTATTATTCAACCATAAAATGAAGAATGAAATCCTGCCATTCATTACAATGTGGATGGAGCTGGAAACCATTATGATAAGTGAAATGAGCCAGGCACAGAAAAGCAAGTACCACATGATCACACTCACAGGTGGAATCTACAGATGTTTATCTTAGAGAAGCTGAGAGTACAGTGGTGGTTATCTGAGGGTGGGGAGAGTAGGGGAGGAGAGTTGGGAAAAGGTTGCTCAATGAATACTACGTTATAGTTAGTAGTAAATAATTTTGGTATGCTATCACACAGTAAGGTGACAATATTTAGCAGCCATGTACTACATACAGTCAGAAAACTAGAAGAAAGGATTTTGAATTTTTTTTTTTTTTGGTACTGGGGATCGAACTCGGGTCCTTGCGCTTGCGCAGCAGGCGGTGAAACCACTGAGCTAAATCCCGGCCCCCAGGATTTTGAATATTTTTACCATAGAGAAATCATAAGTTCAAGGAGTCAGATACGTTTAACCTAATTTAAACATTATAGATATATGGACATATTACAACATCATATTGTACTCCATTAATACATAAAATTCTAATGTTTTAATGTTTCTATTAAAAATAAAAAGAAACTTACTTCTCTACCGTTCTTTAGGTAGAAGAAAAGGAAGACAAGAAATTTGAAGTAAAGAGGGCAGAAATTATGAGGCATAATGTCCAGTAGCCTCAGTATATTTAAGTAACCTGAGATGCAGTCATCTGATAAAAATGAACGGGCAGGGATAAATTTGAGTGGTGGAGAGTATTTGTTGTAATAAAAATAGAAAGCCTATTGGCTTACATGAGAGTCCAGCATGAATGTGATCAATGGTCAAAGTCAATATGATCTCGTGACTTACATTGATAACACTCAGCAACCATAAGAGTAGGTGACGAGAATATAGTTGATGAGGTTTTCCAGGCCTGAAGAGTAAGTAATAAATTAGGATTCATGAGAATGAGGAATATTGGGGGTCAAGAGTAATAGTGCACCATTGAGGGTAGAGGGTGATTTCAGTTTGCTCAGAAATAGTCTCACATGCAGTTTTAAAAATGTGACTCAAAAGATAATCACTGACAATGAAGTAGCCTTCCAGCTTCAACACCAATCGTAATCGAAACAAAAATATTGTGAAAAACATGAGTCCATTCTGTTTCTGTGGAAAGTATGCCTCTATTGGCTTCCACACCTGTTTTCAAGGAGTTTGTTTCTAAAAGATTTATTTTCTTGGACCATTTATTCATATCATTTCTTCTTCTGTAAACATTCTAGTTAAGTGATTGCCCAGGGTGGTCAAGTTACTCTGACACTGGTTGTCTCAGGGAAATGCCCTGAGTCCCCAGATACCTTTTAAACACGGAGGAATTACAATGACAAAGTAACAGCACTTTGAAAATGTCTCATTTTTTATTATAGCTTTCTATAAAGTCAGCCTGTGAATAATGCTTGAAGGTAAATTAACATTGTTAAGAAGGATATACCATAATATAAAGTAATTTAACATTTATAATGTGAGAGACCATTTATTAAAGAAAATACCATTATGTAATAATGAGGCTCATAATTTCCTATGGAAATAATACTGTATTAATTTGATGTATTCATACTAACAGTGAACATGATATTTAAAATTTTGCTGTCACATAATTATGCTGCTACTTTATGAAATGCTATACTGTCACCTAGAAAAACCCTTCTTTGAGTGTAGATCTGTGATCTTCAGCTTTAGATGGCAGGTTGTAATGTGTTACAGAGGTATTTTTAAGTGAAGAGGTGGGAAAAACTCCTGGCTGAGTCATGAAGCTGAGGATTCTTTCTTTCCCACTCTTCCACCAGAGCAAGTCTCTCTACCATCACATTGGCCTTTAGCAAAGAATGAGAACACCTTTCTTGTTTCACGAGACAAACTAGGTCATTGGATGTCATTGGATGGGGATTAGGCTTGGAATTAGGAGCTATTTTAAGGTTGAGTCATGGTCTGTAAAGGTATGCTTAAAAACAAGAACAAAAAATATTCAAAGGGAAAGTGAGAGCTAGAAGGATTTAAAGACTTAATTCTGTACTAGGCTGCAAACAGTAGTATGATATGAATGACATTTGATACAGGCCTCTTAACTCCTGGATTTTATTTGTTACCTATACTCTTTAAGAAGTGTGTTTCTGTAAGAGAAATGAATGCTTATTAAAGTAACTGATTAAAAGGTGAAAAAGTTGATTCATTGTGCATTGGAATAAATAATGGCTGAAAGTTTATTCATTGGTAGAGATAAACCCAAAATACAAACCTACATCTTTGACTGGAGTTTGCTAACAAACATTTCAGGAAGTAGGTTGAAGTGGTAGTGCGTAATGCTAAAAGCAGACATATTTCTGGTTGTGATATTTTTCAGCTGTCACTGGCAGTGTGTTTTCTTAAACTGATATTCGCTACTATTTATACACTTACAATTTCTGGTCAGATTAGGGTGGAAGGTTGTGGTACCCACGTATATAAAATAGTATAATAATGTTCTATTCTTTTTGGAACAAATTTGTTACATGAAATGTCAGATGAGTCATTTTGTTCATGTCAGATATTTGAAAGTAATGGAGAGATGCCAACGTGGAAGCCCAGTAATTCATGCACTGGTGTAATGGAGCAAATGAAATGCAAAGCTCTTGTACAGGTCCAATTTCAGCACCAAACGCTTACCTGTCAGTCAGCAAAATTGTCCCTGAATAAAAATGAACCCCATCTGAGAGGCAAAGCATTTTAATATACATCACATTCTTTGACTCTATTGCGAGGTAGAAGCTGCATGGAAAGAAAGAGAATGCTGTTGAAAAAGACATTTAACAGCAACCCTGAGCATGCTGAAAATCTTGCTCGCACTGCTGCCCACAAAAGGTTTTTGGTTTGCCCTTTCTCTCCCGAGCTATTGACAAACTCTTTAGCCGTGTTCTCCTCCTCCCCCCTGTATCTCTTATCTCTATGGAAAGGCAGCTGATTTATCCTAGACAAGGAGTGATGTGGCCACTCAGGGATGTGGAGACCAAGTTTTAGACAGGTAACTTTATTGCTGTCTGGGTGCAGCTGGGGGATGGTATTTATGGAAGTGACAATTAAAAATGTGTGTCACATAAATCGAAAGTCAGACATACCCTTGTAGGAATGATTATTATGGCCCAAAGTGACTGCCATTCTCTTGAAAAGCCTTTCATTTGGAATTGGTTCCCAGTTTTCTATATGAGCAAGCATTGCACAGAAATGAGGTGTCCTACTTATGTTTTTTAGACCCAACTCCTTGTGGTTTTTAAAAAGCAAATGGGAAAGTTAAGAATTTGTGTCCTTCAGTGCTCACGCACCCAGGGCTTCTTGTACCCTACCTCTAGGACTCATGATTTGCTCTACCTTTGAAATGTCTGTTTTCCATTTTTGTGTTTTAAGACTCTAAGTGCTTATAGGAACCCAAGCAGCTATTGAAAACCAGTAATGACTAGTTCTTCTAAATGCTAATGATTGAGAATGAACTAGCAATCAAGGCTCAAAAATAAAATAAAATAAAATAAAGTGTGCTGTATTAGAAGCGATAATAATTAAATCAAGCCAAGGTGCTCTATACTTATGACTTCACTAATGCTTGAAAAATTATGAGTATGAAGAAAATTTACATAAATCCACTTTAAATGATGTACGTGGAAAAAAAAAGGAAGAAAGAAAACCGTGGTCACAGGACTGAATTTATTTTAATCCCCTGGTTCAAGTGGTCCTAGAAATAATCATACTTGTATCAATCTATATTGCATGACTTTTGTAAGATGTGAAAATAGTGTTTTTCACTAAATTGTCACTTATTATTGTTCATTTAGGGCCACTAACATAGAAAAATTTCTCAGCTACAGTGTCAAAAGAATAGGGACAATTTGATGTTTTCTTTTGATGCTGTTTGTTGATATCTAGACCACTGTAGCTTGATTGCCTAACATTAAACCTATAATAACAGTGCAATCATAGCAGTATCATCATGAATGTTGTTACAATAGAAACAACATTTACACGGCTTCAGAATAGTAATTATCAAACTTTTTGTCATGAAGCGCTTATTTGCCAGCATTGATCTGCCCCGGTCAGTTGTTAGCTCTTCTCATCTGAGGTGTATTGATTGTATAATCAGTAGATAGAGGCTGTGGGCAGATGAAATTCAGTGTTGTTGGGCAAATTATTGGCTGCTTGCCTGTTGACCTGGACCCTGCTGGTTGTACCTCAGATGCTGGTGGGATTATTACTCATTTCAGTGACCCTACTTTATGACAGAGCACTCTGTATTATTATAAAAGATAAATGCCATCCTGCTTGCTGTGCTTGTGGTTGACTACACAAATGTCAGAATATAGCAAATCTGGAAACTAGGCAGTCCAAGTATGTTTCAGCAAAGATAAAAAAAGGAACATTTTCAAGGACTTTACCTTTTCCAGATTTGTCCCTCCATATGACTGTAATTATTAAAACACCTATGGGTATCTATCTGGTAATAATACCGAGATCTTTCCTAAAAATGGCATTTTGTCATGTACTAAGGAGTGAGACAATAAAGCAAGTAATAATTTTATTTTATCACTAAGATCACTAGGTCCTAGATTAAGTGAGACAAATGGGTTAAGACCACATGGTGAATTGGCAGCAAGGGGAGGAATTAAATTGTTTTCTCTAAATATAAGGACAGTGTATGTTCCGTTGCTCTACCATATTAGATTATCTAACCTAGTCATTAACTATGTGTATCCCAAAAGATCTTAGATTCCTTATTGATTTAATTTTTTAAAAAGACCTCAGTGTTAAATACATGACTGTATTTAATATAGGATACTTTTTGAGACTATTTATGTTACTGAATAATTTCAACATTCCAAAGGCCATTGTCCAGCAAGGAAATATTTTTACAGCCAATATATAAAGAGAAATGTGAATTTTATTTTCAATATGAATCACATTTTATATAAAGGGCAGTCTGAATTTTATTACTTTTGCCATGTCGTATTTTTCTTGTTGTCTCTTATACTGTACTATCATTCTCCCCATCAGTGACTACAGGCTGGTGTCATGTCCTAAGACCTACACTAGGCCTTTCTGACACTACATGGAAACAGAGAAAGAATGTCTTTACCCTATTTTTGCTATTCAAATCACTCCGCTAATATAGTTTTTAAAACCTGACGTTATTCGCAATGGGATATTTCTCCTTTTTCTCTGAAAAGAAAAGGGCATAACAATGCAATTCTGTAAGACTACTAATGTTTTGGAATTGATCATTTGAATCTCCAAATACTAATAAAGATGAAGGACATTTACACATAGTTCTGCATTTCTAAATGCACTGGGGTGTGCCTGGGAACCTGTCTCATTCTTTCGGCCAACTCCTCAACCATTGTTTTATAAAGGTCAGTGGTTACCTGCTCATTGTATTTTAAAGTCATATTCACAGCAAGTAGCCTTATAAGCAAGTCCAGAGCTACTACATTCTTCTTTGGTCTTACATTTTGCAGCTGTTGAATCATGATTGGACAATGATTTTTTTTCCTTCTTGAAAATTATTTTATATTCTTACTCTAAAAGACCAGATGACTGATTTCTTACCCCAAATATTACATGGGATGATGGGTGAAGTGCATGAAAGTTACACAGAGGTGCCTTGGAGTTAAGATATTTAGGAGTTCATTTCTCTATGAGCACAAAAGAAAATAGCTGTTTGAGTAGTCTTTTAACAAATTGCTAACCTAAACTAGACAAATAACTAAAAATATAACTCTCAATTTCTGAAATTTAAAGATATTAAAAAAAAAAATTGTGGGAGCCTATTATTTTGTATACTTGCCATAGATACACTCCACCAGACTAGACCAAGACAAAATGCTAAATGCCACATAACCAAACCAAAACTTTTAAAAGGTGGTTAGAGCCCCAAACAAGTCAGTTTTTTCTGAAAACAGGAGATTCCAGTTTAGCGCAATGTAATAAGGATATGCTGTTTCTACCTTTTAAAAAAAGTAACCTGAAGTAACCAGATATTTTTTATTTTATTTTTTATTTTTTTGGTACCGGGGATCAAACTCAGGACCTTGTGCTTGAGAGGAAGGTGTCAGAACCACTGAGCTAAATCGTTGGCCCTGAAGTAGCCAGATACTGACAATTACAGTTTTGTTTTCCTGTTATACCATTCTGTTTCCTTGTTTCCACCTCATAAAACCTACTGCCTACCACTGCCTGGTGCGAGCTTTAGTTCTATTTTGTAGAATGGAGGCAGCCTTGATTCATGAATCACAATTAAAGCCAATTAGATCTATAACTAAATTTGTTGTAATTTTGTCTTTTGACAAAGCCTTTCAAGAGAAGCCTAAATTTGTGTGCATATTCCTTTCCTTTATCTTATGGCTGCTAAAATACACACTGACTATCAGAGTAGTATTTAAAAGAAAGTGATTTTCTTTTTCAGAAATTCTAATTATCTTGATATCCCCCCAGGAACCACTAAAATATATGTAATACTTATGTAGTATTATTTGTGTGCTGAATCTATTATACTATTAGCTTTTCATGTCTGACCTATTTTAGTACTTCTAGTATTGGTTAATGCTATGCTTTGTATATAGAAGAAATGTAAAATCTGACTAAAATGGACTGGACATTATTTCAACAAGTAGTTATTAAGTGCCTACTATATGTGAGGCAGGGTGGCAGGCATCAGATACAGAAGTCTTAACAAGACACGTAGTTCCGGCTCTCAAGACCTCACAATAGAAAAAGAATGAGATAGACATTAAATGAATAATTACATAATTAATTTTTAATGCAATTTTCACTTTAATATCATATGCTTAAACACAGTTCAAGACAGTAGAGGTTTTCCCAATAAGAAATCAGATCAATCTTATGCATCTCTAGGATAAGGACCTTCAATGAAAAATCGACATTAAGTCTCAATTTATTACATTTAAAAATAAAACACACACATTATTAGTATGTATTTAAATGAGTTTTGACAGGTATACACAAATACATTATCCATATATTAGTGCATATGTAAATATATATATGCATATATGTATATATAAATGTATACTTGTATAAATATATAGATACCCATAAATCACCTCAATCAAGATATAGGATACTTAAATCACCCATAAAGGCTTCTTTGTGCCCTCCCTCAGAGTGCAACCCAGGGCCTTCCCTGAGATCCTAGCTTTCTTTTTTAGTTTCCAATAAATAAAATCGTATAGTATGTCCTCTTTGTATCTGATGTCTTTGGCTCAGTCTGATGTTTCTGACATTCATCCATGCTCTTATATGTATCAGTAGTATTTTTCTTACTATTTCTGATTAGTATTCTCTTTTATGGAATGTATCACAATTTATTTGTTCATTTAGCTATTCGTTGCCAAAACTGCTCCTTAAATTTATTGTCCATAAGCTTAAGATGGAAGTGATGGTATATTTTTCTTTTGGCTTGTGGAAATATACCAGAGTACTTAGGATATTCCCTTGTATTTACCATATATGAGTAATATTGGCCCACATTGAAATAACTTTTATCCTCAAGTGAAACTGTGTGGTAAATACAAGTCCTACCTATAGAAACTATTTCACTGATAATAGTAAATGTTCTCTAACTTGCTGAGTAGAATTCTGAACTAACATATGAGACACTAAAACTGTCATAATACTTTACATTGTGGGCTATTTATAGAATATAGCAATAATGTTTGTAATTCAAATTCAAGTCAAAAACTATTTGTGTTTGTTATACATAAAGCATGTTATACATAAAGTGTAGTATTCAATTCTATAAAGCAATAAAGATAAGCAAGATGAAGTTCTTTCCCCTGTGGTCTAAAGTGGGAAATTGGGTATCTGCATGAAATGATAAAAAGCAATAAAAAGGCTTGTTGATTAAACCGAGCAGTTTCAGAGCCTAGCTTTTAAAAAGGGGGCAAATTACACCTCCTATAAGCTAGTCAGGTTAATTTTGATACTTTAAAGATTCTGGGCTAGATGAAATCATTGAACAACCAATTAGTCACCACATAGGAAGCACTGAGTAGTCACTATCTTGGCTTTGCAAAGAGCAAATTGTACTGGATCGATTTAATTTCCTTCTTCAAGAGATTGACAGTTTATATAGACATTTAGGAAGC
Source organism: Heterocephalus glaber (assembly GCF_000247695.1). The sequence goes on from NW_004624738.1 coordinate 26,079,171, forward strand.
AGGATATGTAATTTATCTGAACTTCAGAAAGGATTTTGATTCAGCCACATAAGACATTTTAGCGCTAACTCAAAGGATATGGTGCAGTCCAGACTATGGACTGCAGGAAGAGACCCACTTCACTGACAGGTCAAATTTGAAAAGCATTATCAAAGGCTCAGTGTCAACAATGAATCTTGTTTTGAAAATGTATAATCCTAATTCTAGAGTTATTCTGAGTTTCTTTGTCATGGATAAATAATTAAAAATCAGCTCACATTGTCAGAGGAAAGCCTTGGTACAAGTACTTTGGAAGATTGCTATAGATTGCATGAAAAGATCTTAAACCATACATATGACCATTATATACTCTATGAAGGACAATAGGACCAAGTTCAAAATAACATATTGTGCTGATTATAAGCAGTACCAAAGATAGATGTAAAATGGGAGAGGCTTGGCCATAAATATAAATAAAGACTTGGGAGTCATAACTCAATCCATGTATCACAGACCAATTCTGTGCTATTATTTATAGACAACACATAATTTTGGGGTATAGAAGAGGAATATGATTTGCAAGCCTGAGGAGCTCAGAAGTCATTACTGTGCAATAGTTTTAATCACAACTCTCAGACTATTCTAATTTTACACTGTAGGGAAGCTAGAAGGTCCAGAGAAAAACATTCTAAATATGTACGAAAATAAATAGTTTTTTTTTTAAAGTTCAGACTAGAGAAGAGAGACCACTTTTCAAATTGTACAAAGATGTCATTTCATTTTATAGGCATTTGTTGATTAGCCAGCTGCATGTCAGCTTGTCATGATAAGTATATAGAACAATTATTTTGTTTTAATTTTCACAAGGGAGAATACTAAACAAGCTTAAATGTAGCAAGTGTTCAGTTGGATAAATGAAGAACTCTTTCACTATTAAAGTCATTAGACACTGAAACATGTCATCAAAGAATTTCTGAAGTATTTTTTTTTCTTGAAAGCTGTTTGAAAACAGTTTGAAAACAGAATGGACAGCCTTTAGCCCAAGTTGGCCTAGGTGTTGAAGCCTTTTATTTAGGCCAGTGTTTTCCAAAATCTGACAGTGGCAGGATCACTTGCACAGAGTTTTTTAAAAAACAGCTTTATCAAGGCATAATTGATCTCCTATAAATTGCACATATCTTTTTTTTGGTACCGGGGATCGAACTCTGGACCTTGTGCTTTCGAGGCAGGGGGAGGAACCACTGAACTAAATCCCCGGCCCAATTGCACATAGCTTAAGTAACAATTTGATAAGTTTGACATATGTCTATAGTCATGAAATTATCATCACAATCAAGATAATGAATGCATTTATCTCTCCCCAAAACTTCCTCATGCTCCTTGGTATTTCTTTCCACTCCTCCCTAGGAAAATATTATCTGCTTTTTCTCACTATGAACCATTTCTAGAACTTTATATAAGTAGAACACAGTTTGTCCTTTATTTTGCCTGGCCTCTTTCAGCCACCATAATTATTTTGATATGGATTCAAGTTGTAGTATGTTTCTTAATTCATTCTTTTTTATATTCCATTATTTGGAGATATATATAGGGCCTCTTTGTGGCTGCCTTGATCTCCTGAATTATTTCAAAACATTTATGGCAATTTCTGTCAAATAAAAGCATTATACTGTGTCTTCATCCATCTTATTCACTGAATTCTGGCACCATGCAACTCCTGGCTGTTCCCCAAAGCCAAAATGACCAGGAAAGGTAAATGTGAATTGATTCTGAACAGCATGGCAGCCACAACAGCATAACTACGGACATTCATGAAAGAAGACTTCCACAACTGCTTCAGAAATTGGCAAGAATGACGGGATAAGTGTGTTCAAAGCAAGGGAAAGTATTTTGAGGTGGACTAATAGCAACAAGTCTTTTACTGTAAGTAAATTTAAACATTCCCCGTATTTTTCAATCATATCTCTCCTATATTTACTTATTTATCCGTAGATGGACATTTGGATTGTTTCTAGTTTTTGTTATGAATCTGCTATGATATTTATATATAACCTTTTTATAAACATATGTTGTCATTCCTTCATAGGATAAATACTTAAATGTAGAATGCTTGAACAATATGGTATATATGTGTATAACTTTTTAAAAAACTGCCAAACTGTTTTCCAAAATAGTGGCTTTATTTTACATTCTCAACAGCAGTGTTAGGAGAGTTTTGTCAAAATTTGGATAGCAAGTCTTTTTAATTTTAATGATTCCAATAGGTATGTACTGGTATCTCATTGTAATTTTAATTTCAACTTTCTAAAAGGCCAAAGAAGTTGAGCTTCTTTTCATGTGCTTATTTGTCATCTATATATCTTCTTTGATGCAGTGTCTGATCAGGTTTTTTTTTTTGCCAACTTAAAAATTTAATCAGTTATTATTAAATTCTTTATATATTTTGAATACAAGTCCCTTAGGAGATAAAAGATTTGCAAATAACTTCTCCAAATCTGTAACTTGCCTTGTCATTCTCTTAACTGTCTTTTAAAGGGCAAAAATTTTCAATTTTGATGAAGTTCAGTTCATTTTGCTTTTCTTTTACGGAGCATGCTTTTGGTTTCATGTCAAGGAACTCTAACCCAGGGCTACAAATGTTTCTTATTTTATTTTCTTATGTAAGTTTTAAGGTTTTAAGTTTTACAGTTAGGTCTGTGATATATTTTGGTGAGTGATGCACCATATGAGTCAAGATTCTTATTTTTTATATAAATTTATAATTGTTTCAGTATTATCTGTTGAAAAGACTGTCTTCTCCACTGAACTGCCATTGAACTTGTGTTGAGAAGTTAGTTGTGTGGCCGGGGATTTAGCTCAGTGGTTCTGCCGCCTGCCTTGCAAGTGCAAGGTCCTGAGTTCAATCCCTGGTCCACACACACACACACACAAAAGAAAAGTTAGTTGTCCATATATGTGTGGGTCTATTTCTGCATTCTGTGTTCAGTTCCATTGATTTACTTGTCCATTTTTACACTGAAAACATACTCTCTTGATTATGATAGGATTATAGTAGGTCTTAAAATCAGATAAGATTAACTCTCCAACTTCAATTTTTCTTTTTTGAAGATATTTTGGCTATTCTAGGTGTTTTGCATTTCCACATGAATTTTAGAATTAGCTTTCAATTTCTATTTTCCAGGATTCTAATTGAGACTGCATTGAATCAATAGATCAATTTGGGAAAGAACTATCTTTGGAAAGAACTATCTTTGAGATTTTCATAAAAATGTCTACACAGACAGTCATGTTGTTTGCTAATTATGACAGTTTTACTTATTTCTTTCCTGTCTAGATGCCTGTTATTTGTTTTTCTTTCCATACTATGGTGGGTAGAACCTGTAATATAGGGTTTACTAAATGTGGTGATACTGAATACCTATGTCCCTGAGGGATATTGGTTTGTGGTTGTACTTTTCTCCTAATGTTTGGTGTTTGTATCAGGGTAATGCTCACCTTGTAAAGTGAGTTGGGTTAAATTCTTCCTTTTCAACTTTCTGAAAAAATTTTAGAAGAATTGGTGGTTTTTTCTCATTCACTGGTAGAATTCACCAATGAAGCCAGATGGGCCTCGAGTATTCTTTGTGGGAAACTTTTTAATTAGAGATTAATTTTTAATAGATACTGAGGGATTCAGTTTATTGCTTCCTTTATATCTTCTAAGGAATTTGTCTATTTTATCCAAGTTAACAAACTAAAGTTACTTTTAATTTTTCTTTATTATCCTTTTAATATCTACAGAATCTGTAGTGATGCCTCCTTTCTTTCTTTTTTTCTTTTTTGTTTGGTACCGGGGATCGAACTTGGGTCCTTGGGCTTGCGCAGCAGGCGGCGAAACCACTGAGCTAAATCCCCGGCCAATGCTTCCTTTCTTAATCATGATATTGGTAATCTTTTCTTCTCCCTTGTTTTTTTCTCAGATCAACCTGGTTAGATTTTATCAATCTTATTTATCTTCTTAAAGGATCAGTTTTAACCTTCATTATTGTTAATTTTGGGGCTTACTTTGAATTTCATTTACTCATCTTTTCTGGTTTCTTTATAATGAAGCTGAAATCATTTACATGAGGTCTACTTTTCCTTCAGGACTTATTGTATGTTTTATTTTAAATGCTGGTTAGTGTTATCCTATAAATTTTGATATGTTGTGTTTTCACATATATTCTTTTTTAAAACTTCTAAGTTTTATTTTTATTTCTTCTTTGAATCCTGCAATGTTTAGGAAAGTATAATTTACTCTCTAAACTTTGGCAGATTTTATAGATATTTTCCTGTTATTTATTAGTAATTTAATTACATTGTGTTCAGAGAACACATTTTGTGTGAGTTAAATCTCTCTAAATTTAATGAGACTTGTTTTATGGCCTGGAATATGGAATAGCTTTTCAAAAAGCTATACCGAAGCATTTCAAAAGACTGTATTCAGTTCTGATTGGTGGGATGTCCTATAAACACCAGTTAGTTTAAGATGGGTGGTAGTGTTGTTCAAGCCTCTATGTCTGCAACAATTTGGATATGGTTTAACTGTGTCCCCCCAAAGTTCTGTGTTGGAAGCTTGGTCCTCATTTTGATGGTGTTAAGAGGCAATGGGACCTTTAAGAGGTGAGGCCTACTGGGAGGTCCTTAGTTCATTGTGGAGTGTGCTCTCAGAAATGATTAACATAACCTTCACAGGAGTCTAGTTAACCCAGGCCTCAGTCTTGCTTTTTGCCTTCCTCTTTTCTGAGGTGATCACTCACTCTCACATGAGCTCTTATTGTAGTGGTATCTCCAATGGGATCTTCACCAGAGCCAGATGCTGGTATCTTGCCTTTGAACTTCCAGACCTGTGAGCTAAATAAACCCCTTTAGTAGTAGTTAGCTCCAAGTTTTTTGGGCATAGTAATAGAAAATAGGCTAATATAATGTCCTTTGTCCTTACCAGTTTCTGATGACTTGTTATATCAATAACAGCATGTTGAAATCTCTGACTATAGAAAAAAAAATTTTTTTTTGTACCAGGAATCAACCTTGGCCTTGTGTTTGCTAGGCAGACACTGCACCACTGAGCTATATCCCCAGCTCCTAACTATAGTAATTTTTATAATAAATATTCTTGAGTTTTGTTTTTGGAAGCAGGAGTGTTACTTGAAAACAACTTCATTCTCTCAGATATTACTTTCAAGATTTGTTTGCTAGGACCCGGTTTTACATAGAGTTAATTTTTCCACATTACAGAGGAAACATTTTTCTGCTTATTCAACCCAACACTCAATGAATCATGAAGATTTTCAAATCAGACAAGCAAAAGAAGACATAATTCCTAGTTCTGTATGTACTCTTCTTAGTATTTTCTCTAACCTTTTCAGATAGGCCATTTCTTGGACTCAGGTAGTTTTCTCACACTATGCTGATCAACACTCAGATGAATGCTAAAAGGAGTCTACATAGCTCTCTTCTTTCTGGTACTATATTCATCCAACTCTAACCAGTTTGCTTTTCCTAGATTCTCAGCTCTATCTTCTCAGGTACTCTGCAGGATTCCACTTGGATTTACTGTGCCTGAGCCACAGCCTGAAAATTCTCTTATACTTCAGACAATGATTGGGCTCATCTTATTTGATTTCTGTTCCTCAGGAATCTCTTTCTTCTATGCCTGGTTCCCACTCTCTTGAACATTGTAATTTCATTTATTTTGTTTGATTTGCAGTTTTCTTAGGTGAGAGAGTAAATATGGTCCCTGTTATTCCATCTTGATTAAAAGCTAAGGTCTCCCTAGGGAACTTTGTTGTTTTTTTGGTACCAGTCATCGAACTCGGGACCTTGTGCTTTCAAGGCAGGCAGTGGCACCACTGAGCTAAATCCCCGGCCCCCAGGGGAACTTTTCAAAAGACAAATTCTTAAGCCCATCGCAAGACCTACTGAATTTCAGTCTATTGGTGAGTCAAATCCCCTGTCTGGTTTAGATCTAAAATGTGTCCGGAAAGTGTCATGTGCTCAGAGTTGGGGCTTTTGGAAGGTGAATGGGTCATGGCACTGTACTCATCAGTGGATTAGTTCATTGATGAGTTCATAGTTGAATGTGCTATTATTAGGAAGTAGGGCCTGGTTGGAGTAGGTGGGTCACTAAGGGTGTGACTTGGAAGGGCATATTCATGTCCCTCTCTGCTTCCTGGCTGCCATGGGTTGAGTAGCTTTCCTCCACCATGCCCTTCCACAATGCCATTTCTGTTTTGCAGCCAGCTGTCCATGGGCTGAACCTCCTGAAACTGTAAGCCAAAATAAACCTCTCCTTAAAATTATGGCTGTCAGATATTTTTTTTCTAGCTATAGGAAAGTGATTAATGCATTTCTTGATACAGTGGTATCGTCACACTTTTGAACCACTGGTTTGATAAAATTTGATCTTTTTAAGTTCAGTCCAATCATTGAGCAGCCAGGGAGGTTTGGAATGACTAAAATCCTTTTCAATAAATATACCTAATAAAAGTCACTTCAGAGATTATGGTGCGACATTTGCTGGGTAGTGTCAGTAGTGTCAATCCTAGGTTCATGTTGACTGACTTAATTTATTTGAAATAATTTGATGAACTGTGGTGTGACTGTTTCCACAAAAGTTCAACTTCCACAAAGACTGGGTAACTATGTGATCAAGTGCTGATCCTATACATGTGGTACTAATTTGCAAATAAAGGATTTACTTTACCTACAAAACTTGATTTTGGGTTCCTAAATATAGAACCCATTAAGCAATCTAATATCCATAATTATATGCAGTGATTCTATAATCAATAATATCACCATCCAGTGATTTCCATCTTACAAAGGAAGGAAGTCACTGTCTAGGCTATTTGTTATTCATAATTTACATTTCAGTAAAAAAATGAAGGGATAATATGTGGTACATAAGTATGTATACCATAACCCTTCTAGCTCAGAGATTCTTAACCCTTGTGATGCCATGAGCCCTTTGGTAATTGGTGCTACTTTTATGGATCCTTTCTCAAAATACTGCTTCATATGTATTAAATTTAAAATATAACAACACCAAAAAATTACACTGAAATACAGTTATCAAAATTTTGTAAAATAAACTTGTGATAATAGTAATATAAATGCCTCTATGCAATAAAAATGACTAGCATTTTGAAACAACTGCAGAAAGTATAATGTTAGATGAAAATATCAGTTTGTAATCTTCTCTTGTAACAAAAGGAGATGCTAAATTTTGATTAAGTTAATAAAAATAAGGGTTTTTTCCCCCTCCCAATTTGTGGGCCTCCAGAATTCTCTTTAAGTGCTAAGAACTCCTGTCTACCTTCTGCTATTTTTTAATGAAAACTTAGTTTTGAATCACAAAAACCAAGTTAGGCAAAAATAAAATGAAAGAAATGAAGTTCCAGTTTCCTTGTGCAAATGGTTAGAAGGCTTTATTCAACGTTATGATATACTTTTTATTTAACATTCCATTACTTCCTGCTGGAATTAGTATTGTCCTATTCAATGAGCCACTAATGAAAAGCCTGACAAGTATGACTTAATCATACATCACTTTTAATTTGTGAAACCTATTTGGAATGTTAGCACAAAATAGAAATATAGTGATATAAGGAGAAAATTGTATACCATAATGAAATTTCAGCTGAGAAGAACCTAATTGGCAGCGGCTTGGGACTCCTAAAATCAGAGGTCTTTTGGATCATATCTTAGAAATTTGCTTGTCAAAGGCTTTGGGTGGTAAGGTGGAGCTGAGAACATTCAATAAAATGAAAATAAAGAATGAAGGTATGTTTTATAAAACAGGAGGTTCCAAAGAGCTACACCCCATCCCAGGTGTTCAGTTACATATACCAAACCTCATATCTGCAAGTTGCTGACTGGAAATGCATGATTAGATTGAGTAATCGCAGACATCGGTAAAAAGCCATAATTACTAGGAAAAATGTATGCATTTTATCTTTATATGGCTCACCCATTTGTATGTCTTTTAAATTTTGATCAATTATAAATCTGTTAGCAATGTAGACAGTAAAAACCTATATTTTCTATGATGTTGACACATAATGGGTTCTTGATCTTTGTTTAGTGAACAGTTAGGTTTAACATGTAAGATAGCATGGAAAAATACTTAAGCCTAGTAGTAAACATTGCTTAATTATAAGAAGCTTTGGGATTTTGTTAGAAATTCTGTTGTTCTCCCTTTTTCAAACATGTGACAATAACACATAGCTTATTTACAAATGGAAAGTAACACTTCATAATACCTGGAAGCTTTCAAAACTAGATTATATCTGTCCTTGCCTGAAAGGCTCCAATAACACTATTGTAAAATATTTTCTTCTGACCATCTGGCAGTTCTTTGGAACCAATCTCTCAACATTTTATAGCTACTGCACTGGTTACAACTAATCCTTTTAATGAATGAGCTGGAAAATGTAGATACATCAATATCATATTCTTTTAGAGCCCATTTAATCCATACTCTATTATTATTTCATTTAATAGAACCATTATCTTCTGTGGAAATGAAAAGTAATTTGTCAGAATCATTTCTTAAAAACTGAAGATCAATTTATGTAAATTTTTTTAAATAAAAGAAACCATAGATTAAAAAAATTCGAATATGCTCATCAAAAATCTAAGAAATGGGAATCTTTGGTCTAGATCCCATACACATTTATAGATATGATTTTCCAATCTGGTTTCTAAAATGGTTGGTGCAATACCCAAGCATGGATTGTGCTGACAGTATTCCCGAGGAAGGTTTTATGTTACCAGTGGAACTGACACTTCAGAGAGGATAATGAAAACAATGTGTATGTGTCTCTTATTGTCTGCTTTCAGAAGTTAGGAGGAGAGTTTCTCCCATATAGGAATTTTGTAAATGTTCCTTCAAAATAACGTGATGCTGTATGGACTTTGAATAATATAACTAATGGCTTTTAAATACTATATGAGTATTTTTCACTTATGACTACGAGTCATGGAAAGTTTTCAGGGTTTTCATTTTAACCTATGTTTTACCTCATGAAAAACCAATATTGGGTGAAGAATTTTCTTGGAAGGGCTAATTATTTCCACATACTGAAATTTACATTTATCATTGCATTAAGATGGGAAAAGGTATTGATCCTTTTTTCAGGTTCAGAATTTAGAACCATTCCCTTCACACCACAGCCATTATAAGACCAAGTTTTTGACAGAAAACCTCTGTCCCTAAGTTTTTCTCCTTGTTGTTCAGTTAACACACACATCCGCGTATGTGTACACACACTTAATACTTCGTATTCCTGCAGTCTACAAACAAATTTTCCTTTTAACCAGAAAAATATCAAAGAAAGTAAAATTTCAATGTAACTTATGGAAAACTTAAACAATTTGAAGCTATGCTCAATAGTTCACAGGATTTTTGTTCAAAATGAACTATTCTAGGAATATGAGATAAATACTTTTGTGTTTTATGAGTGTTTGGATTTACATTTTCTTTTTTTTATTAAATTCTTTTATTGGTGCATTGTAGGTATACAACACAATTACATTTCTCATTGGGAATTGTACCTTTACATAATGCATCTTGGTTCTTATTTTTTCCCCATTCCTA
>NW_004624738.1:26093733-26106903 GCF_000247695.1 Heterocephalus glaber
AGCACCTCTCTAGATTTATTAATCATGTCTTGCACTAGGGGCACAATTTCTCCTGTTATCTGAGAAATTATTTCTGACTTCATTTTTTCCAGATCCCATTTTGTTGCCAGTTCAGTGGGTCCAGGTGGTTGGGTGTCAGAGTGTTCCACCTCATTTCCCTTTGAGGTTGCTGTAGGTGATCTGGGAGACTGGTTTTGAGACTTATTTACATGTTTTCTCATTTCGACTGGGGCGGGGGACTGTTAGCACCTGCACGGATTACCTCCTCTGAGCTGGGAGAGGTGGGACAGGTGCCAGGAGCAGCGGTAGGGATGGTGGCCCAAAAGCCCTTTCCTGTGGGCTGGGAGCAACGGGAGGGATGGTGGCTGGGAAGCCCCTTCCTCTGGACCAGGAGCAGCAGGACAGAAGGTGGCCCAAAAGTCCTTTCCTCTGGGCTGGGAGCAGCGGGAGGGATAGTGACCGGGAAGCCCCTTCCTCTGGACCAGGAGCAGCGGGACTCAGTACCTTGGTCTGGTGGTCTGGTGTCCTCTGCGTCTTTGTAGTGTGGAACCAGGTGGCTGCCTGTCTGCAGCGGGGTGATTTGGTGTGTGCTGCGTGACTCAGGACCTCGGTAGGGCGTCTGGATTTACATTTTCAAGTATATTTCTTTTACAAAATCAACTATGCATAACCTTTTCAAATCCAAACTTTTAAAGTAGATGCTAAAGTATTAGTCCAAAGTGTTCCCCATTGCTGTTATAAACTGTATTTCTAAAATGTCAATTTTGTAAAATGCTTTGGAAAAGAGCTGGAGAGAAAATTAAGTGATAATACACAGTCACTCAGAGAAACCCAGTGGCTGAAAAAATCACCTCTCAGGATGACAGATATCTTTCGCCATTTAAATAACCTAAAATATCTAACATTTAGAGAGTCAAAGGGCCTGAGATTCTGATTCACACTCTATGTTAGAAGAGAATATGGGGTAATGATATCTGAATGCCAGTCCATAAACCAGTACCAGCCTGTGACAGGCACTCTGTGACCATATTTTAGCTTGTCAGTTGTGAAATGAGAGAATGGAAGATTATGTGGTGAGTTTATTGTAAGTTTATTATATCCAGCTTTTTATTATTGATATGTCATTCTTGAAATTGTAGCGATAATAAATCTTTGCTGTTGCTGTTTATTTTTATAGTGTTCTTACTTAGCAAAGTTGGGTCCCTAAACTAAAAGTCATCTAGTTTAATGGTCTACCCTTTCAGAATATAAAGTGCCCATTTTAGATTATTTTATAAACGAAGAACAAATTACTTGGCAGTTTTTTAATATGACCCCTCCCCCAGGACTTCTCTGAGTCTGGTCGTCTATCATTTGTCTTTAAAGGTTTACAACAGCTGTTTCTAAGCAGTGATTTTTACCCCTTCCATTTTTGTAACCAATTTGTACCCTTCTTTGAGTCTCAGGCTGCTAATATAGATTCTGAATTGTTTGTCAGTGTTAGTGACTTATAATTAATTGTGATTTATTATGTAGCACCTCTTACTGTACTGTTCTGGTCTTTCAAAAGTTATTTTGGTGGCAATTTCTTTATAATCAGAAGGAACATTTTGCCTCAATAGGAAATTCATTCTGTGCAGACAGGCTGCAAATTCCCATGACAGGGCAGGCTCATCTGTCAAAGAATATTTTTTATTCTCATTTACCTCTTTGATTACATTCAGAATGCCCCAGTAATGCTGATGAGATTGTTCTAACTCTTAAGAATATATTCCTCATGTTTGCATCATTTCTAACAACATAAAAAGGTTTAAATCACAGTGAAATGTAGAGGATTCTCTACATTTTTCCTGTTGGAAAACTAGTTTAGAGAAGTAGTGTTAATATATGAATCTTTTAAAAATACTTTTAAAATTAGCAGTACCTGTGTTTATTTCTTACCTGAACACTAAATTGCTCTTGCATGTGTCACATTTGCATGTACTATGTGCCCCAGTAGTGAACAGTAAAAGCTCCAATGATTTACACAAAAAAGATATTTTCTGTTTATTTTCAAATAAAGAATTGAAAGAATAAGAAATACTTTGAATGATGCATTTTTTAAAACAAAATGCAGTGTTTAATGAGAACCAAAACAGGTAAACACTTGACTATGTGATTTAAGTGCAGAAATACATAACTGATGCAATCAGATGCTTCATTGCATTTTAAGTGAAGTCTATACATGTGCATATGGAAGCAATTATAATTTTAAAATATTTTGATCTTTTCCTCAAATTTTCCAAAATATAATACAGTGCATACACTCAATATTTATATCATAAAATTTAAAACATTTAGGAAAGTACAGTAAATAGTATAATGAAACCAAAATACCTATCACCACTTCAACAATCAAAGCATGACCAATCTTATTTCATTTATATCTGCACCCATCTGCCACCACTGAACTATATAAAATCAAATATCAGATATCATTTCATTCTGAAATACCTTCAACTGTAATTGTACATTAATAGTATATCTAAAATATTTTCCTTAGTGCCATCAAACATACAAAGCATTCTGATTTCTCTCCCTCTTGAGTACTTCATATTATTTTAAAAATCTGGATGCAGAAACCACATGTATTTGGCTAATATTTCTCCTGAATCTCTTAAATTTAGGTTTCCTCCTCCTTCATCCTTTATTTTCTTGTCAATCATTTTTGAAGGAAACTAGGTCATTTGTCCTGTAGAATTTCCATATCCTGAATTTTGCTAAATTCTCTTGAGGGTATTGTTAATGAGTGCTTCTAAACTGTTAGTTTTAATATCTTAACTTTATTTTCATCTTTTACTTTGAATGTAAATCTCAATCTATCTTCATTTCTTTATTCAAGTACAGTCCAATCTGATATCAACTTTGTTTCCTGCCATACCAATCAATCACATTTGCTGGTATTTTAGGAGAAAAAATATATATGAGAAGAGATTAATCAATGGAAAAAATTTAGCCTTTTCTTACTTTTGAGTGGCATAGAGTTGCCTGGAAGAGAGCAAAGGCCATTTTGAGCCCTGTAAGTGAGTCTTTGAAAGTATCTCCTAATATGATCATTTAATTCTTAATTATTAAGACCATTGTTGACTATTGTAATTTTATGGAATTTGGTTTCAGAAATTACAAAATCTGTTCTGAGGGATGAATTATCTTCTCTTTATAACTATTCGAATATAATTTTTCAAATATAATTTTTCTCTGCTTGCTAGGAGGAATGGGGGAGCGGGCTCAAGAGAAGGATAAAATGGAATCATTCATAGGGCTTTTAATGCCCCCTGCTCTTCTCCACCCCCCACACACCCCCTGCTGAACTAAAGGTTACTGTTGTAGTGACCCATTGTTACTCAAGGAATCATGAATCATCTTTCAGATTTGTTTGAGTGGAAGGAAGGCTGAAAACCACTATCAACAGTTTATTTATATGACTCTCATAAGAAAGTTGCTGTGTAAAGTTGAAATGTAGATAGTTGACTTCCAAAGACACACTAGCCTAAGATAAAAGGTTTATTGTATATAATTAGATTAGGGATGAAGATACATTTCTATCTAGAGGAGTAGGTTTATTCATTCAGTAGGATTTATTGAGCATCTTCTTGCTGTTGAATTATACAAGTCTCTGAAGGGGAAAGGAAAAAACTTTTAAAATATGTCTCTCTCCTCTGAGAACTTACAGTTTAGTTGGAGAGAAAGTCAACTTCTATGGAAATAGAAGATTAAATAAAAATGAAAGCTAATATTTAAACATTATAATTTAGGATGATAGCCAAACATGGTAGCACATGCCTGTAATCTCAACACTCTGGAAGATCAAGGCAGGAGAATCACAAGTTTGAGCCCAGTCTGGACAATTTACCAAGACCTTGTCTAAAAAAAAAGAGGGGGGTTGGGAATGTAGCTCAGTGGAAAAGCCCTGGGTTCAGTCTTCAGTACTGCAATCAATCAATCAATCAATCAATCAATCAATAAAAGGGCTGGGGGTATAGCTCAATGAGAAGGCCCTTGGTTCAATCCTCAGCACTAAAAAATAGTAATAATAGTAATAATAATAATATAGAAGAATTTGGGATGATAAAATCTATAGGAAGCACAAGGAAGAGGAAAATAAGGGCCAAAGAATTTCTTTGGAAGTTTGGGGCCTCTCCTGTTTAGGAAGCAGTAGCTTTATCATGTGAAGCGGAATCAGTAACTCTCTCCCAAACCTCTAAATTTCCTCCATATTTGTGATTCATAATAGAAAATTACTCAAATTACCAAAATCTACAGTTCCAATGAACAAAAACTGTCGGCACAACCAAAATAATGTAACCCTTTCAATTAAACTGACAAGCTGCATTTGCAATGTGTTTGTAAAAATTAAATGAAATATCTCAAAGTAAAACCAAAGTATGACTCGTAAGCTTTACCCATGTTCTGTTACTTATGTGAGGGTGGGAAACAAAGCACAGTAGTTCTTAACCTTTTTGTGTTGGAATCTGTGGAGAATGATGAAAGCTACCCTTGTATTTACATACAGAATATCGCACACATGTCAGGGCCCTTAAAGCTTACCTGGTGACTTCATTTATTGAAAAATTTGACATGTAATAATAAAACAGAACCAAAGTTTCTAATCCCCCTCCAGTGAAAAGGGAAGCAGGCTCAAAGCTGCAGATATTTAAAAATTGGGGCCAAGAAATAGACCTAGCGGGCAGAAATAAAGTAAGTGAAGTTCAGAAGGGCTTATCAGAAGCCTAGAGCAGGACCTAGGGAAGATGATGGGCACAGGATATTATTTAAGATTGGACTTTCTTGCATTCCAAAAGGCATACCCATGATTAGGTTTAACCCTTAAAGAGTGTGTATATAGTTAGATATATAATTTAAAGAAAATATAGAGCAATTTTTACTCTACTAGTGAAAAAACCCAAGATTACAGAGTATTATACACTATCCAGAGAAGTTTTAACATAAAAATGTCCTGATGTACTCACAAAAAGGGTGTTCAAGTATTCCTTCTCTTCAGCTCTTTAGGCCTGGATAAATTTCAAATAAACTTTGTATGCATTGCTTCAGTAGTATCCTGTGTAACTTTAAAAGCTTTTTATCTAAATTTTAAGCACTAAAGTTATGGCTTAAATCTGACAGAAGCTGTTACTGTTAGAATGATCAAAACTTCATAATATGAGACAAAAGGCAATATTTGATAGAAATTATCATTCAGGAAATAGAATAACCAGCCCACACAGCATTACCACTTTAAAGGGGGAATACCTGTCAATGTGCGCTATTTATTAATAGTTAATGGTTTCCAGAAAGTTTCTAATATCTCCTTGCCAATCAATAAAGATAACATCATACTCATCACCATAGCCTTAGTTGTCAGAAATGATATATTATTGACTAAATTCAGTACTTTGAAAAAACAAAGAAGAGAGTTACCCCATGGAAGTACTGATTATGGAATTTTAGTAGTAGTAATTTCCTCTTATTCTGAATAACTGTACAATTATGGACGTATCCTACTCTTAGGACTAAATCTTTAGTCGTTACTCAGCTTTGAAAATATGGCATAATACTTTATTAGTTCTAATTACAATAAGATCCATGAATAGAAATTGACTTTCCTACAGTTGGATTAGCCCACTAAAAAAATGAGTACCAGCCTTGTGCAGATGAAAGTTTCATTCTGGTGTTTAAATGCAAAGTTTACTAACATGTGTATATTGATGTCTTAACAAGGACACAGAAGTGATATGAGAGCCCTGTCACTGATAACTAGTAAGACTGTTTCACTGGTTGTTGTGCTTACTTTTCGTCCCACCCTCACTCATTAACGTTGACTTTCAAAGCCTAAAGCAAGATTTTTTTATAGATGAATAAGACATTGCCAATTCACTATCTGTGTTGTATACATATAAATTTCTTTTAGACATAATATATAGCAACAAGTGTAATTGTGAAAAGGAAAAGTGGATGGATATACGTGTATAAAAATTCCATGGTACTTCTTTTAAATTTACATGAAATTTAATGAGTCTTTGGGAAACAATATAAGATTTCTGCATTTGACATTATTTTGATGACTTAAAAGTGTCATTGGCATTTGTTTTTTAATTTATATAATCAGAATTTGAGTATCTACTGTTTGCAGTTCAGTCAGCTGGCTCACAGTAGATCATTCTAGTTGTTAAAATATTGAAATATTTTTATAATGGTTGGGAAATAGTACCCTTCTGGATGCCATCCGCCTACTTCCTATGCTCTGGAAGTCTCCAATTCTTTTCCCATAACCCTAGTTATCCCTATAATCCAATGCATAAAAGAAAAATGAACAACCCAGTAGAGAGAAGGTCTTTAGAACCCTAAGCTACCACCAGGGCAGCATTTTAATTGGTCATGACTCTATGCTGTACCATTTGTTAAAATATTTAATATCACCTTTGGCTATGTGCAAAGCTTTGTGCTCAGCTCATCAGAGAATAAAAATCACAGACCAGCTCTCAAGGAGCTCACAGATAAATCAGTAGTAATAATTATAACAAGGGCTGACATTTAATGGGCACTTACTAGAAGCTGGCATTGTTCTAAACTCTTCATATTTCATTAAATTTCATGATATCCTGAGGAATTTATTTTCTCTTTTATAGAAAAGAAAGCTGACTTATAGAAAGATTAAGAATTTTTCCAAGGCCACAAACAATTAGTGGTGTGGCAGCAACACAAATCAGTTTACTCCTTAAAGGGCATGAGAAGATGCTTGCAAAGTTCTAATTGGCATAGTTGTATAATCCCCTGGTTTTCAGGCCTATCGTCTGTGGAATGAGAAGCCTAGATTACATGAAATCTAACAGTCGGAAAAATCTGATTCTATAGGAGTAATAAGACAAATATTAGCAATCCCAATTCAAGGTAGAGCATTGAAATCACTATAAAAGAGATAAAGGCAAAATATAATAGAGATTATAGACAGTTTCCAGAAAAGCTATAATGCTCTTCTTTCTTTTATCCTTCTTTTTCAATTAATTCTTGGGGAGAAGAAATCATAGATCTTCTTTTAAAAGGTATGGTTTTTGAACTAGAACTTGAAAAAATGGAAGAGGCCATCTTGGGACAGGGGACAACATGAACCAGGAAGTGTTTCCCTGGGGAAGTGAGAGAAGGGTTTATGGAAACTCGAGAGTCTGTGCCAGGGACTGTGTTAAGTTCCAGGAACACAAAGCTGACTTAAATACATTTTCTGTCCAATGATGGGGACAGAGAAGTAAATCAACAGTAGTAATAGTGTGGTAGTGGGAAGGGTGCAATGCATTCTTCTTACCAAAGGCACATATTTACTGACTGTGCCTATTTTCCAGGCACAATGAAGATGCTAGAGATATAGCAGAGAACAAAATAGACCAAAATTTCAGCTATCATGAAGCCTACATTTTTTGTCAGCAAGATAAGCAGAAAATAAATAAATAAAATATAGATTGTGACAGTTGATGTGTATTGGAGAAAAACAAGGGAGAAGGAGGATGAGATCCACTGGAGCTGGGAGGAAGGGCAATTTCAATACATAGGTCAAGAAAACCCTCATTAAGGAGACATTTGAATAAGATGGTGAACTCCACATAGGGAGCCAGCCCTGTGGCTCTAAAGTGAAGTATATTCAAGGCAGAAAAAGTATCGAATGGAAACTTCCAATGTAAGAGTCACTTGCCACGATCACAGAATAGCAAGGAGACCACCTGGCAGGTTGGAGTGAGTCAGGGGAGAGTGGTAGCAAATTGATGATGTCAAAGAAAGAGGGGTAAATTGTTGGTTTGTGTGAGCCATTCTATGAATCATTTTAAGGAGCTTGATTTTAGCTTGATGACACTAGGGAAGAGTTGACAATTAACAGATCTGGCTGCTATATAAAGATTGAATTAAAAGGATATAACCCCAGAGTCAGAGAGATCATTTGGGGTGGGAGAAGAGCAGAAATCAGAGTAAAGAGTGATTATCACCTGAACTTGGACTATGGCTGAAGGAATGCAGAAAAGTAAACAGATTGAGAGAGGCTTAGAAGGGGAAAAAAATTACTGGAGCTTTGTGTTATTTGGAAATAGAAACTAAAGTAACTAAAAGAGAGTGAAGACTCAAGGGATTCCCTGGTTTCTGCCTTGGGTAGCAGGATGGAAAATTATGCTATTTGCTGAGTAAGAAAGTTTTGGAGGCATTTAGGTGAAATGTTGAATGGAGATTGGGGCACGTTAGATTTGAGGAGCAATGGACATGTTCTGGGCAGAGAACAGCATGTAGATTAAATAAGACAATGTCCATTTAGTCTTATTGGTATTTAAAAGTGTTGTAGTTTATGTTTGACCACACTTAGAATTTCCTGTAAGTCATCATAAGATCTTGAGAAAGAGAATTATAAGGGAGCCCTGTTTCAGAAGGCCTCCTGAAGATAGTGGCCTGCCATGGGGACCTGAAGAATGAGAAGCTCCAGCTGTGGGATTAGGAAAGGAGGACTCCAGGCAGGGGCACAGCAGGCACATGGGTGCTCACCCATGGTGCCCCCTGCCCTACCTCAGGTTTCCTGGATCAGAGAGGAAAACTGCAACCAGTCATGCACTCTAGAAACACTGAGGTCAACCTGAGCATCCCTTCTCCCTCGATTTCTCATCACAAGACCAGTGGGTTGTCCTTGGAATGCCATTGCCACTGCAGCTCTATTCTACCCTAGTGGAATTGTCTCTTCTGAGTCATGAAGCTGCACCCTACTGACTCCCCACTTTCATTCTTGTGCATTTTCCAAACCAATCTCCATATTCTGCGGAGTGATCTTTGACAAATGCAAGTTGTTTGTTCCTGCCCCACTCCCATGTATTTTTACAAACATATTCTGAGATACTGAGTCACATACCATCTTATTTTAGACCTTTAAAAATTGTTGCATTTATCTTCTAACCAATTGTTCCCCCTGAGAGAAGAGTTCTAGTGACTACTTTGTTCCTTTGTTGTCTCTAATTCTGATACTCCATAACCCACATATTATTTTATTATTGTCATTTGACTAAGGTGACTTACAAGCTTTTTATTGCAAGTCATATGTATACTAATAGAACAACCTTCAAGAATTTTTTTTATTCACCAGAAAAGGTGATTATAACAGTAACACTTCTTGTTCTCAGCTCAACCTCATTATAACTATACATTTGAGCAAACTAAGATATCCTCTGAAATGAGTCACCTTACCCCAGAGTTCAACTGACATAAAGAATTACCTTATTTTAGTCAGAAAACCTTAATTAGATTAAGTTGGCCTTTATGAATGTTATGTGTTGCTATATTCAGGAGTTAAAAACCTTGATCTATGCATATCACACAAATCAGAAGAAAAACAAATGAAAGCAGAAATGAACTCAGGTTTCCAAATGCAGCTGCTCTGATGAAGATATTTCAAACAGAAACCAGAAAACCAGAAGCATGAAACTAAGGAGATAATAGCCAATGAAGGGGAGAAGTGATTAATTCAGATCAGGAAAAAGCTACAGAGTTCAAAGAGACTGATGAAATTATTAGGGGCTGTTGGAGATGTAATCCATATCTCCTTGTCACATGTGTCCTATGTGATAATGCCAGGAATGTCATGGGAGAAAATTAATGCCTTACAAAATAAACACATTTAAACTTTATGAAAAATACCCACACGAGAGACTGATACACATGCATTCAGAGGTGGACACATTTGTCTCTACAAGGAAATTCATCTGCTACATGGTGAGAGCAGCTGCCAATCAGGAAACTCGAAGTCACATGAGTCACATGCTAACAGAACCTTTTATTAATATTGACCCATAATTATGGCTCTGTAGAAGTTTTATCTCATTGTATTTATATAATGTCTCTTGTAATATGATGAAACATCTTTAAATTATTGCTATTGAACTGCAAGCCAAATGAACCTTAAACATACATTTTTAGGTAAGGGAGGAAGGCAAAGTATGTTGTCCTCTACCCTTGTAAAACAATTGTCTTTTTCTTAAAAAAAAATCTTGATTATGTTGATTAAATTTGTAATTATTTTTAAATTCTTTGTTAGTGGAACAGTTTTAATCTTAAGACTGGAGGCTTGGGTCAATGTGCCATGGCTCCCAGCACAAAGGAGGCTTCTGGATCAATGTGCCACAGCTCCTAGCACAGAGGAGCCTTCTGGGTCAGCGTGCCACAGCTCCCAGCGCAGAGGAGGCTTCCAGGTCAATGTACCACAGCTCCCAGTGCAGAGAAGTCTTCTGGGTCAACGTGCCACAGCTCCCAGTGCAGAGTAGGAGGCTTCCAGGCCAGCCTACCCCTGCTCCCAGCACAGAGGAGGTGAGCTGCATGAGCGCCAGCAGCACCAACAGACTTCCAGATCACTTACAGCAACCCCAAAGGGAAACAAGATGAAACACTCTGATACTCAACCACCTGGACTCCCTGAACTAGCAATGAAAGAGGATCTGGAAAAATTGAAATCAGAAATAATTTCTCAGATAAAAGCAGAGATTGTGCCCATAGTGCAAGACATGATTAATAAATCTAGAGAGGACACAGATGAAAAATAGAGGATCTGAAGAACATGATGGAATCTCAACATAGGAAACAAATTGAAACCATAAAACAGATGCAAACAGATTTCCAGGAGATTAAAAACTCTGTTGAAAGTCTATGCAGCAGAATGAGCCAATGTGAGGACAGAATTTCAGATATAGAAGATAAGATTACAATTAGTGACCAGGAAAAGAAAAATTTCTTTAAAATTGTAAGGGACCATGAGAAATCAATCCAGCAGCTGTTAGACAATGCAAAGAAGAATAACATAAGACTGAATGGAGTCAATGAAGAAAGAGGAGAGAGTGCAGATGACATAAAAAATCTTTTCACAGAAGTGATGACAGAAAACTTCCCAAGGAGTGGAAAAGAACTTGACATACAGATAAGTGAGGCATATAGGACTCCAACTAGCCTTGATAAAAAAAATCTGCACAGGGGGCCAGGAATTTAGCTCAGTGGTTCTGCTGCTTGCCTCGCAAGTGCAGGGTCCTGAGTTCGATCCCTGGTACCAAAAAAGAAAAAGAAAAAAAATGTACACATAGGCATAAAATTATTAAGATTCTAGAAGCCCAACAGAAGAACAAAGTTCTACAAGCAGTGAGAGAAAACAGACAAATCACATACAAAGGAAAGCCCATCAGAATCACAGCAGACTTCTCAATGCAAACCCTCAAAGCAAGAAGAGCTTGGAGTGATGTATTTCAAGCCCTAAAGAAAAACAAGCTTCAACCCAGATTGATGTGCCCTGCAAAACTATCTTTCAAAATTGATGGAGAAATAAGATACTTTCATGACAAAGAGCACCTTAGGAACTTCATGAATACCAAACCAGCACTCTAAAAAATTTTAGACAAAATCCTAGGAAAAGACAATGAAGATCACAACCCCAGGAAGCCAAGCAGAATGAATCCACCAGGCATGACAAGAAATTAAAAGCAAAGGGGGAGAATCCAAGAACAAAAAAATGTCATGACAATGATGAGTCAATATGTATCAGTTATAACCATCAATGTTAATGGTCTCGATTCACCAATCAACAGAAATAGACTGGCAGAATGGGTCAAGAAGCAAAATCCAACAATATGCTGCATACAAGAAACCAACTTAATTCACAAAGAAACTCATAGACTGAAAGTTAAAGGGTGGAAAACAATACTCCATGCGACAGGAACCCGAAAAAAAGCAGGAGTAGCTATCCTCTTTGCAGACCAAATAGATTTCAAATCCACACTGATTAAGAGAGACAAAGAAGGACACTACATCCTTATAAATGGAAGAGATGACAATCATAAATATGCACCAAACACTAGTGCACCCAACTATATAAAACAAATACTAACGGACATGAAAAATCATATAAGCACTAATACAGTAGTAGAGGGGGAACTCATTATCCCATTGTCATAAATAGATAGATCAACTAGACAAAAAACAAGCAATGAAATACTAGAATTCAATCAAACTCTTCAACAAATGAACTTAACAGATATTTACAGAGTGTTCCGCCCCCATAAAGTCAGAATACACATTCTTTTCAGCTGCACATGGTTCATTCTCAAAATAGACTACATACTCACTCAGAACATATTTAGGTAAGTGCAAAGGAATTGAAGTTATCCACTGTATATTATCAGACCATAGAGTGATGAAATTGGAGATCAATAGCAAAAGAAACTCAAAAAATTTCATGAACACATGGAAATTGAGCAACACACTTCTGAATAACCAATGGGTCACAGAGGAAATTAAGAAATCAGACAGTTCCTGCCATTAAATGACAATGACAAAACAACATATCGGAATCTATGGGACACAATGAAAGCAGTCTTATGAGGGAAATTCATAGCAGTGAATACTCATATTAGTAAAACAGAATGAGCCCAATTACACAACCTGATGCTGAACCTCAAGCTTCTAGAAGAAGAAGAGCAGGACAAATGCAAAGCCCATAGAAAGGAGGAAATTATAAAGATCAGAGCAGCAATCAATGCAATGAAGACTAAGAGAACAATACAAAAAAATCAATGAAGCCAAGAGTTGGTTCTTCAAAAGAATAAACAAAATTGACAACCTGTAGCCAACCTTGTCAGAAAAGGGAAAGAAAAGGCCCAAATCCATGCAATTAAGAATGAAAAGGATGAAATTACAACAGACCCCAGCAGAAATCCAGAGGATCATCAATACCTTCTTTGAGAGCCTATGCGCCAATAAGATGGAAAACACAGAAGAAATGGGCAGATTCCTAGATACATATGAATAACCAGGAAGAAGACCTAAAAATTCTAAACGACCTGATATCAATCAATAAAATTGAAAATGTAATTAAAAACTTACCAGCGCAAGGTCCTGAGTTCAATCCCTGATACCCCCCCGCAAAAACCAAAAACTTACCAACTAAGAAAAGCCCAGGTCCTGATGACTTCACTGCTGAATTCTACAAGACATTTAGAGAGGAACTACTGCCACTACTTTTTAAACTCTTCTATGAAATTGGAAGAGAAGCAATTCTCCCAAATTCATTCCCGGAAGCAAGCATCACCTTGATCCCCAAAGCAGAGAAAGACCCAACTGAAAAAGAGAACTATAGGCCAATCTCACTAATGAACATAG
>NW_004624738.1:26108823-26124997 GCF_000247695.1 Heterocephalus glaber
ACAGTTTGTAATAGCTAAAACTTGGAAACAGCCCAAATGCCCATCAACTGGAGACTGGATAAAGAAAATGTGGTTTTAAAAAAATAAAATGGAGTGCTACTCAGCCATAAAAAATGAGAAATTAGAGACATTTATACTTAAGTGGTTGCACATTGAAGTGATACTCTTAAGTGAAATAAATAGGACACGTATGTGTAAATACCAAATGGTTTCTCTAGTGTGAGAAACAAAGTGTAAATAAGAGCTAAAAGGTATAATAGATAATGTGAAATAGGAAGAAAAGGGGCAAAGGGGCAGGGGTAGGGGAAAGGAAAGAAGGGAATGGAATTAATATGAGAAAATGCAAAAAGGAAACAAAGTCTCTCTAAATAGGGAGGGATGGAAGGATTGAAGGGAGGGCAGAGGAAGGGGGAAAAATAAAAACCAAAAGAGTATGTAAAGGTGCAAATTTCCAATGATGAATGTCATTATACTGTATACCTAAAATGTACCAATAAAAGGATATACAGTTTTAAAAAAAGACTGGAGGCTTGAATGTGAAATATGAATATGAATGCTTGTCTAATTTTACCCAATAGTTTATACATATTGCTCTTTGATCTCAATGAATTTTGTTTAGTAACTTTGAAGTTACCTGGAGTTCTACCTGGCCATAACCTTGACTGATGTATATGAATGGGTGAAGAAAATCACGTAAATAAAAAGAGTGTTGTGACTTTAAAGAATAGGGTGCATTTTCCTAGAATGAGCATTCATGATTTTCTGCAGGAAGGTAAATGACATAGGACAACTGATTACTTTGTTTTGATTGAGGATTGAATTAATGTTGCAATACCAAAGCTTTATCTGTACACAGGCAACAAATAAATAAGTATGTGATACTGAAATGCAAAACTGAGGTGAAGATGGCTTATCTAAGAACCAAATACAGTACAGTGTAGCAGAACGTTAAAACTATCTTGAGACATCAAGAAGCATCATATCTGAGCTGTCCTTTTTAATCTCATTTTTGTTTTTCCCTGCAATGTTTTATATACACTTCTAATAGTTAAACTGATTTTTAATGGTGAAGTTTCATTTAAAAGTAAAAAAAGATGTTCTCTGCTTTAAGCAGCAAGTGTGTTTTTAATCTTTAATAGGTCACCTTCCCAAGTGCAAGCAGGCAAGCTGTTATTGATCAAAGAGGTTTTGTTGGGTACCTCTCAGATTATTGAGTGACAAACTTTATTGAATTTGACTTAACAGAAGTCAGGAGACAGCTGAAGCATAAGCGCTTGCACTGCCATCAGAGTCATTTTACGACAGCCAGGGAGCAAAGCTCAGAGATGGATACTGAGCTCTTTGCTGGCCCTTGGAGATTAACTGAACAGCCTTCCTACCAATTCCCAAGCCTGTCAGCAGAACCAATTAGATTTTCAACCAGTAGACAAGAAGGGTGGCACTTGGGGACCTTTTTGCTTTAGGTCGAAGGCTTTTCAGACTGCGATGAGATGACATTGATGATGACACGTTGAGCATTGGTTGGTTTTAAGACAAGTTAAATTAGCAGTCTTGAAATGATTCCAACTGTCTCCTGACTTCTCACTGTTGCCATATTCAGTGGATCCTGTCAGGAGCAAGTTGATGACTTAATAGTCTTTCTTGAGTGGATTTGAGCACTTTGGCTGTGTGTTTATGTGTAGTTGTCATGCTTAAAATATTCATATGAAGGTTTGAAATATTTATTTGAAGGCGCCTTCTGCAGAGTTCAGCAGTAAGGTTCTCATTGCTTCTACCTACT
The DNA here is from genome assembly GCF_000247695.1 of Heterocephalus glaber. The sequence goes on from NW_004624738.1 coordinate 26,110,604, forward strand.
TTTTATTTTTTATTTTTTGCTTCTCTAAGCAGTTATTTTGTACAACAACCTTTTATTCTATTTCATGTTTAATTGATGGCAGTGTTTCCTGTAATTATTGATAACTTCATTTATGATAAAGTTAAAGAGCCTTTTTGACATCATGCTTCTCCTCTCTACTATTATAAATTCAGATCTACTTCTCATAATAGTTTTGGAACCACTGTGGACTGGGAAGGCCCCTGCTGTTTTCACTCTGTGACCTCTGATCCAAGAAGACTGAGGCAGCTTTTAATGGAAGGGATGTAAATAGAAAGATGGAAATGTAGATGTAATACTAATACAATTAAGATTAAATGATAGGAGAAAGATATCTTTAAGAAGCTTCATTTTTGACCTTGGAAAAGTTACAGTATATCTTTTTTAGATATTGAAAATACTACTACTCAAGTCTGCATTTACACTTAACAGTTACTGAATAGTCTTAACATTCACTTGACTCAGACATTTTTTGAGTTTATTTCTGCCTTATACAGATAGTAAAAATTTTGAGTGATCAAATTTCAAGTTTTTGATATTGAATAGAGTAACCTGGCATATAATTCATTTAAAATAATTTTCTTAATTAATTTAACTCCTTGACATTTTTATAAGTTAGCATGATAATAAAATGATGTATATATATAATATATATCTACAAATGTATATGTAGATATATATACATATATAAATTTACATTTTATAACAAAGTTCTGTGCTTTCTACAGCTATCTTGTGGTATTATTTGGCAAGTGCCAACCCCTCAGAATGGGTGAAAATGAAAATTTATACTTATAAATTCTTTTAGGCTACTGGAGAGTACTTTTTGCTCAAAACTTTATAGCCAGCTCTTTGGTGACTCATAATGGTTAAGTCCTTTTCAAAGAGGTTTATTTATAAGCAGGGTAAATTTAGTGTATGTACTTAACATTGGCTTTGAAAATCTGACCATATAGTCTCGTACCTTAGAGTATACTCTGGGTAGCACTTATAATATGTAGAAAATAAATTAAATATTTCAACCAGAATCATGTTTTCAAATGGATTCTTGCAGATGGTGTGTGTGTGTGTATGTTGCTGGGAGTTAAGCCTAGAGCCTTTGCACTGAGCTACATACCCAGTCCTTTTTGAAATTTTCATCATTTTCTAAAATTTTGAAACAAGGTCTCACTACGTTGCTAAGTTGCCCAGACTCAGCTTGAGTTTGCAATCCTCCTGCTCCAGCTTCCCAGAGTGCTGGGATTACAGGTGTCTGTCACCATGCCTGGCTTCTAGATACTTTTTGAGGTAGCCATTGGTCAGAACATTCATGTAATCATCCCTCATTTCCAACAAGCAACATCCCATGGCTAATTTTGCCCACTGAAAATCCCATTGACTTCTTTCCTTACATGGTATTAAGAAAATCCAAGGTAATCATATAAATTTCATGTCATATTTCACTATCTATCTCTAAAGGGTAACATAACCACAATATCATTAATATAGCTAGAAAGATCAATAATAATTACTTTATGTTATGAAAGATGGAGTCATTATTCAGATGTTACTGTTATCCAGAATTACTAGTAGTTAAAATATTGTTATATTTTCTTCATTTTTTTCCCTTTTTCCCACATTTTTCTCTTTAAAAGTATTATCATATTGTCCTTTGGTACTTATTTTTTATTCCTTTCCGCATGTCCAGCCCTGGCCCATTGTTGAATATTTCATTCACACTCTCATTAGTACCTTTAATTCTTTCACCCCTTGACCCTCTTTATCCTTACTCATCCAGTCACCAACCCCACAGAAGCTAAAGTTGGTTTTCTGTGCTCCTGGTCTGTGAAATACTGCTGAAGAAAAATTTATAAATGTTGATGGCCCCAATCATACATTTAGGATTTCCAGTCTGTTGGTACCACCTGGCAGTCATTTATCTGTTTCCCATAGAAAGTATTTCAAATCTGTATGTCTTTTCACAAGTCTCCAACCATGCTTTTATCCAGTATAATAAGGTGCAACAGAAGACTTGAATTTCTATTACTCTAAGAAAGACAATAATTATGAGTTATTTCAAATATCCTTCCTTCTTCCAAATTGAAATGTGTCTTTACTTATCTTGAATTTCTTCCCTGTTTTGAAAGAAGAAGATTCCTTCTTCCAAAAAGGTTAATGCTTAAGAACAGGGCCTCTGGAGCCAGATTGCCTGCTTAGAATTCAAGCTCCACCTGTTCTGCGCTATGTCTTTGTGCAAGTGATCGAACTTGTCTGTGCTTCAGTTTTCTCATCTGTGAAATGACTATTTTAGTTCCTGCCTATAGGGTTGCTAAGAGGATAAGTCATTTAATATATGTCAAGATCCTAGAACAGAAGCTGGCACATAAGAGAGCACAATACATGTAGTAGATGTTGCTAGTATTGTTATCTTTCTGAGACTACTTTTATTCCTGCCTCAAGGTCTTTTCAAGGCTTGACCTGTGTTCTTAATTCTGATAAATTGCATGCAAGTAATGGACAGGGGAAGTCTTCTTTATACTGGATGACCTGGAGAGCTCCATGAGAAAGTGACAATGAGCTGAGATCTAAAGGATGAATAGACCCTTCAAGGGAAAAGCTGAGAAAACATATTTTAGGCAGAGGAAATAAATGCAAAGGCCCTGAAAGAAGAAAATTGTTTAGTCTGTTTGAGGAAATGAAAAGAAACTATTTAAGGATGAAGCACAGTATGGACGATAATGGCTCATAATGACCTAGGAGAGATAGGCTGTGGCCCAATCATACAGGGCCTTGTAGGCTGTTGTAAAGGATATGGATTTTATTCTAAGTGCAATGGGAGACTAATGGAGAGTTTTAACCAGAGGAATAGCATGATCTAATTTGTGTCTTATGAGATCACTCTTTCTGCTCCACAGAAAGATTTTTTAGAAAAGCAAGAACAGCACGGGCAAAGATTGATGAAATACTATTACATTATTCTAAATGAGAGATGATGGTGATTTGGACTGTGGTGGTGGCAGTGGCAATGGATTGAAATAGATGAATTCAAGATGTGATTTGAAGGTAGAGTTCAGGACATGGTGATAGAAGTGGGGGAGGGGTAAAGGAAAGATAAGTAAGTATAACTTCTATTCTATTGGCTAGACAAATAAGGTGGATGGTGATTTAATTTACATAAGTCATTCTCTAGTAGTCAACAATTTCCAGTCACACAGAAATAAAGATAAATAACCCAAGGATGTGTGTGCCAGCTTTCCACTGCTGTGACAAAATACTTGAGATAAACAACATAAAAGGAGACAAGATTTGTTTTGGATAATGATTTCAGAAGTTTTAGTCCATGGTATCTTGGTCCTACTGCCTTTAGGTCTATGATGTCACAGTACATTGTGCAGGGAGCACGTGACAGAGGACCCTGTTAACATGGTGGTTGAGAAAGCCAAAGAGAGAGGGAAGAAGGGGCCAGGGCCCCAATATCCTCTTTCATGTCACACTCCTAATGACCTAATTTCCTCCCACTAGGCTCCACCTCTTAAAAGATCCACCACCTCCCAGAATCATCACAGGCTGGTGACTAAGCCTTCAACACATAGCCTTTGGAGGACATTTGAGATCCAAACCAGAACTAAGTATGAATACAAAGCGATTCATTTTACTGTCAAAAAGGCCTTGATTTCCTATTCTTCATAGAATGATAAATAGTAAAGAAAACTTCCACTTCTTTCTGTTCCACTGCCTTTTGTTACTTTAAAAAGTCAACTTCATAGAAATATAATTTGTATGCCATCAATACACTCATTTTAAATGTACATTTCAAGAGCTTTTGAAAATATACACTTGTGAAACCACTACTCTATTCAAGTTATAAAATGTTTCTATTGCTTTGGAAAGGGCTGTTGTTAATGGTGCATATTTTTATTTATCTAGTTGTTTCTTGCTAATAGAAAATTAATTTTTGTATATTTACTGTGAATACTGTGACATTGCTAGATTCTCTTATTCACTGATAATTTTTTGAGGATTTTGTAGGGTTTTTTATGTTTAAAACTGTCTTAGTTCATTTAAGCTGCTATATTAAAGTACCATAGGTTTAAAACAATAGAAATTTATTTTTCAGTTCTAGAGGCTGATAGTCCAAGAAGGCATCAGGGGATTCAGTGTCTGCTGAGGGCCTAGTCCCCATAGAGAGTGGCCCTTGTCATTGTATCCTCATGTGGTAGAAAGGATGAGCTAACTCTCCATGGTCTCTTTTCTTTTATAAGGGCTCTAATTGAATTCATGAGTGCTCTGGCTTCATGACTTGATCACCTCCTAAAGCACCTGCTTCCTAATATCATCATCACCTTGAAGTTTAGGAATTCCTCATAGGAATTTAAGGAGGACACAGAGATTCAGCTCATAGCACAAGACTATGTCTCCTATGAATAAAAACAGTTTTATTTCATCCTTTGCAATCTGTATACCTTGATTTTCTTTTATTGCTTACTGCACTGGCTAGGACCTCTGGTGCAATACTGAAAAGAGGTGTAGAGAGTAAATATACTGGGCTTGTTTCTGATTTCATAGAAAAGCCTTTACTACTTCACCATGAAGATGCCAAGTACAGGGATTTTAGGGGATCAAAATTGGGACCGTACGTTTGTGAGGCAGGCGGTGGGACCACTGAGCTAAATCCCTGGCCCCATATTATTTTCAATTAATAAATTATAATTGTATATATTTCTGGAGTGCAATATGGTGTGTAATAAGTGTGTTTAATGTGGAATGCTTATATCAAGCTAATTAATATATCCATCACTTACCATTTTTTGTGGTGAGATATTTGAAATTTACCCTTTTTTGAAATGTTTTATACATTATTTTGACTATAGCCACCTTTCTGTGCAGTAGACCTAAAAAATTATTCTTCTTGTCCATCTGAAACTTTGTACCCTTTGACCCACAACCTCCTATTCCCTGCCCTTCCATTCCAGCCTCTGGCAGCCATCAATCTATACTCTTTACTTCTGTGAGTTTTGCTTTTCTAAATTCTGCATATAGATGAGATCATGTAGCATTTGTCTTACTGTACCTGCCTTATTTTGCATATCATAATATCCTCCAGATTCATTAACACTGTTACAAATGACAAAATTTTCTTTATCCATTCATCTTTTGATGGACACTTGATTAGTTCCATAGCTTGGCTGTCATGAATAATACTGCAGTGAACATGGGATACAGATATCTCTTTGTCATATTGATTTCAGTTCCTTTGCATGTATACTCAGGTGGAATTGCTGGGTCGTTGAGAAGCTTTATCATGAGTATGTGCTGAACTTTGTCAAATTCTTTTCCTGCATTTTTTGAGATGATTTTATAACTTTCTCCTTTATTTTATTTATTTATTTTTTGGTACCAGGGTTTGAACTCAGGACCTTGTGCTTGTGAGGCAGGTGCAGTGCCACTGAGCTAAATCCCCGGCCCTCCTTTATTTTTAACATGGTAAATTATATTGATTTCCTCAATGTTAATCTAACCTTAGAAATAGGTAAATCCTATTTTGTCATAAGGGGTTAGTATTTAAGATGTTGTTAGATTGAATTTGCTAAGGATGATGTCTTCTATTTTTAAACTAATCTTGAATTTTTGTGGTAGTTTCTTTCTCTGGCTTTGGTATCAGAATATTGCTAAACTCATAAAATAAACTGAAAACTATTCTTTCCTCTCTTTTTCTCTGGGGGAATTTGTATAAGATTACTAGCAATTCTTCTCTAAATTCTTGATGGAATTAAGCAGTGAGCCCATCTGAACTTGTAGAAAAATTTTTTTAAGGATATAGCAGATATGTTCTGCTATTTTATTTTTTTATATTAATTAAGTTTACTGGTACATTTTAGGTGTACTTAATAATCATATTCATCATAGGGAATTTGTACCTGTACATGATATATCTTGATTCTTTTTTTCCCATTCCCCTTTCCTCCCTTCAACCCCTCTTCCCCTTATTATTTAAAAAAGCTTTGTTTTCATTTTTTCCCTTCTTTTTCTGTTGTTTTTCTTTTCCCTTTCTTCCTTTCCCCGTCTCCCTTCTTAGCTTCCTTTCCTATTTGAACATTTTCTTTCTATTTCATAATATCTATTATATATTTTGGTCCTTATTTTCACTTTTGGTTTCTCACACCAGAGAAACAGTGCGATATTTACACATGTGTGTCTGATTTATTTCACTTAAGCTTATGGTCTCAAAGTGCATCCATTTGTCTAGAAATGTCTCAAGTTTATCCTTCTTTATGGCTGAGTAGTACTCCACTGTGTATTAAAAAATAACCACATCTATTTTGTCTGTTCATCAGTTGATGGGCATTTGGGCTGTTTCCAAGATTTAGTTATTACAAACTGTGCTGCTATAAACATTGGTGTGCATATATTGTTGTGGTATGATGCTTTTAATTCTTTCAGGAATATATCAAGAGGGGAATAGCTGAGTCAAATGGAACCTCTAGTTTTAGTTTTTTGAGGAATCTCCACACTGATTTCCAGAGTGGTTGCACTAGTCTGCACTCCCAACAGTGGAGAAGGGTTCCTTTTTCACTACAGCATTTGTTATTGGTTGATTTCTTGATAACAGCCATTCTTTGTAGAGTGAGATGGAATCTCAGTGTTGTTTTAATTTCCATTTCTCAAATGACCAATGATGTTGAACATTTTTTCATATTTACCATTCATGCTTCTTCATCTGAGGCCAGATGTGATGGCACATGCCTGTAATCCCAGCACTCAGGAAGCTGAGGTAGGAGGATCACCATGAGTTTGAGGCAGGCCTGGGTTACACAGTGAGTTCAAGGCCAGCCTGAACTACATAGCAAGACTCTGTCTCAAACAAACAAACAAACAAACAAACCTGAACTTCTTTATCTGTGAAATGTGTATTCATTTCAGATGCCTATTTTTGAATTGGGTCTTTAAATTTGAGGGGTATGATTTTTTTGAGTTCTTTATGTGTTCTAGATATTAGTCCTTTGTCTAGGAACAGCTGGCAAAATTTTTTCCTACTCTGCGGGTTGTCTCTTCACTCTGTCAATGATATCTTTTGCTGTGCAAAAGCTTTTTAATAAGATGAGATCCCAGCTGTGGATTTAGCTCAGTGGTTCTGACGTCTGCCTTGCAAGTGCAAGGACCCGAGTTCAATCCCTGGTACCAAAAAACAAACAAACAAAACAAAAACAAAAACAAAACAGAAAATGAGATCCCAGTTGTTGATTCTTTGTAAAATTTTCCATAAGGTAGGGGTTTTGTTCATAAAGTCTTTGCCTGCACTACTGTCTGTCTGCAAGAGTTCTACTTATTCTCTCTTCCAGCAGATTTAGTGTTTTGGTTTTAATATTTAGATCTTTGATCCATTTTGATTTTAGGGTAGTGCATGGTGAGAGACATGGGTCTAGTTTTAGTCTTTGGCATGTGGAAAGCCAGTTTTTCCAGCACGATTTACTAAAGAGGCTATCTTTTTTCCAGTGAAGGTGTTTGGCCCCTTTGTCAAAGATAAGATGGCTGAGTGTGTTTGGAGTTGTTTCTGCACTTTTAATCTGTTCCACTGATCCTTGGGTCTGTTTTTGTTTTTGTTTTTGCCAGTATCATGCTGTTTTTATCACAGTAGCTTTGTAGCATAATTTAATTTCAAGTCAGGGATTGTGATGCCCCCTGCCTTGCCTTTGTTGCCGAGAATTGGTTTTGCTATTCGAGGTCTCCTGTGGTCTTGAATAAATGTACAAAAATTTTTATTTACAGTCAATTAAATAGACAAAGGCTGCCTCAGACTTTTAAATTTCTTCTTGTGTCCATTTGGACAATTTAGATATTTTAAGGAATTTATTTCATGTTATTTTTCAAATTTACTAAAATAAATTTATTGAAAACATTCCATTATTATCCTTTAATACCTGTAGAAACTGTAGCAATGTTTCCAATTTCTCCCCCCCCGCCCGCTACCAGGGATCAAACTCAGGATCTTGTGCTTGTGAGGCAGGCTCAGCGCTACTGAGCTAAATCCCTGGCCTCTATTTCATTTCTAGCACTGGTTCTACTTTCATCTCTTTGTGATTTCTCCTATGAGTGATCTAGCTAAAGGTTTATTGATTTTATTGATCTTTCCAAAGAACTGACTTTTAAATTTCATTATTTTTTAAAATCTGTTTTATATTTAATTGCTTCTCATTTATCTTTTTAATTTATTTATTTCTAATTGCTTTGTGTTTAATGTGGTCTTCTTTTTTTAGCTTCTGAAAGAGGAAACTTAGGTCATTAATTTCAAATCTTTATTTCTTTCTAATGTGAGCATTTAAAGCTGCACATTTCTCTCCTAAGTATCACATACCCAACAAATATCAATTTGCTTCATTTAATTATTCTTCAGCTCCAAATATTTTTACTTTTTCTTCTGACTTATTCTTTGAGCTATGGATTATTTATTGATGTTCTTTGGTTTGTTTTTGCAGTGCTGGGGAGTGAATACAGGGTTAGACATAAACAGTATTTATATGTGCTAGGCAAATACAGTATTTTAATGCCTAGCTACATATGCAGCCCCCTGTCCCTTATTTAAACAGGACCTTGATGCATTGCCAAGCAAACATCTAGACTCAAGAGACCCTTCTACCTGAGCCTCCTGAGTGCTGGGTCAAAAGTCCTCAAGACATCCTTTTGTTACTGATTTTTAATTTAAGCTTTGTTTGGTTAGAGGATGCATTCTGAATAATTTTTATCTTCTAAGTTCTAATTTTATGGCTCATCACATGGCTATCTTTGTGATTGTTCCATGTGCAATTGAAAAAAATGTGATGTGCATTTTGGCATTGTTTGACATACTGTTCTATAAATGTCAATTAAGTTACAATGATTGATAATGTTATTCTCATATTTTATATCCTTACTATTTCTCTGTCTACTTGTTCTATCAATTACTGGGAGAGGACTGGTGAAATCTCTTAATTATAATTATGTATTTATCTATTTTTCTCTTCCTGTCTGTTAATTTTTACTTCATCTATAAGTTCTTACTTGTTGCATTACACATTTATGATTGCTATGTCTTTTGGGTGAATTTTTTATACTTATGAATTATCTTTATTTTGGTAGCATTCCTTATTGGAAGTCTATTTTGGCTGATATAACTACTCTAAATTTATCACTAGTATATCACATGGTATATTCATTCCCATTCATTTATGTTTCACCCATCTGTCATCATTAAGTTTTGTAAGCATTTCTCTGGACAGATATATAGGTAGGTCTTAGATTTTGAGTCTATCTGATAAACTTTACCTTTTAATTAGATTGTTTGATTTGAATCATATTTAATTATTAGTCTTGTGCTTAAATTTACTATCTTGCTATTTAATTTCTATTTGTTTTATCTGTTCTTCGTTCTTTCCATTCTTCCTTTGCTTTCATTATTTTTTGTTATTTCATTCTTTTGTATTAGTTCTTTAGTGGCTATATTTTGTTATTTAAAGTTTAGTAGTGGCTCTAAGGCTTAAACTATATAACTCTGATGTATATTTACTTTTAAGTAATATTGTATCATTTCACATATAATGTTAAAACCTTCAAGGTGTACTTGCACTCCCCACTCTCTCCTTTATGCTATTATACGTTTTACTTCTGCATTATGTCATAAACCTAACAATGCAGTATTACTATTTTTGCTTTAAACTGTCTAAACCTTTTAGCAACCTAAAAAAAGAAAAGCTTTGTTTACCATCTCCATTGCTTGACATTCATTTATGTGTGTCTGAATTTCTAGGTAATATCATTTTCTATTCACTTGAAGTCCGTTAATACTCTCTTATTGTGTGGCTGCTGGCAATTACTTCTGTGATCTTTTGTTTATCAGGAAAAGGCTTTATTTTTCTATCCTGATTGAAGTATTTTTCACTCAACATAAAATTTTAAGTTGATGGTGTTTGTTTTTTGTTTCATTTGATGTTTTGTTTTGTTTAACATTAGAAATATGCCATTCCATTGTCCTCTGACTTCTATTGTTGTGGAGGAGAAGTCAAAGATGAGTCTTATCTTTGTTATTCTAATTATCCTCTGTCTTTTGGGGTAAGAGACTGATTTTTAGAGTTTCTCTTTATCACCAGTTTTCAGGAATCTGATTATGATCTTCCTTCATGTGCTTTTCTTTGTGTTTTTCCTGTTTGTAGTTTGTTGGCTCTGTGGATATTTGAGTTGATAATTTTTATCAGGTTGTGAGATTATTCTTTGAATATATTCTGGCCTCATTTATCTCCATAGTCCTTGTAGGACTTCAAAGGTATATATGTTAGATACTTGATATTAATAATGTCACTTGGTATTGTCCCATGTGTCACTGAAGCTCTTTTCTTCTTTTTTTTTTCTGGTACCAGGGATTGAACTCAGGACCTTGCACTTGTGAGGCAGGCTGGCACCCCTGAGCTAAATCCCTGCCCTTCTTTTGTTTTGTTTTTTTTCCCCCTTTTTTTCCTCTCTCCTATTTTGGTTAATTTCTTTTTTTTTTTTTGGTAACGGGGATCGAACTCAGGTCCTGGTGCTTGTGAGCCAGGCAGCGGAACCACTGAGCTAAATCCCTGGCTATTTTGGTTAGTTTCTATAATAATCATAAGTCTTCTCTGTGCACTGACTAATGTTAAGCCCTGTCAGGTAATTTTTTATTTGATACATATTTTTGGCTCCAAGAGATTCACTTTCTTCCTTTTTATAGTTTTATAAGTTCTTTTATTATGTTTAGTCTTCCCTTAACCCTTAAATATGTTTGTAGTATCTTTTTATAATTCTGTTTTCTGCTATACCTATTATTTTGTCATTATTATTTTGTACTATTATTATTTACCTATTTCTTTCTTCCTTCTTTTGGAGGCAAGATCTTGCTATATAGTTCAGGCTGGCTGTGAACTGAGTATGTAGCCCAGGCTGGCCTCTAACTTGTGCCAATCCTCCTGCCTCAGCCTCTCAGGTGCTGAAATTACAGGTGTGCACCACCATGGTAAGGTGGGGTTTTTTGGGGGGGGGTGTGCCTTTTTGTTTTGTTTTTTGTCTTATTTGGTACTAGGATTTGAACCCAAGACCTCACACTTTCTGGGGAGGCACTACACTGCAGAAATACATCCTCAGCCCCAGATCTGTTTCTATTGATCAAATTCCCTTCTTGTTAAAATTTCATTTTTCCCCTTCTTTGAAAGACTAGTAAGTTTTTGAGTATCCAAGGTATTTTGAATATTATTTTATTGATGGTTTGAATTTTGGTTTCTCTTGGTAGTCAGTGAAGCTGTTTGCAAATAAGCTTGATTCTTTCATGGTTTGTTTTTGGGGTTTTAGCTTTGTTGAGGGAATATCAACTTTATGTTTAATTTCACTCTGGTCTCAAGGCCTTATCTTTTGGGGTCTGGACTGAATGTCTCCATTAGTTAATGATGCCTCCTCACTGTTGCTGGATGGAACCAGAACATCTTCCAGGCTGGTGCTCTTTGGTTTCCCTGTTGGGATCTTATTCTATGGGTGCACAGCTTTATCTCAGGCACATTCAATTTTTTAAAGATCCACTTATGTATGTATTCTTTAAGTAATCATTCACTTAATAATATACCTTTAGTGTCTACCAGATGCTGTGCAATGGGCTAAGTGTTATGTACCCAAAGAGTGAGTAGGGTGTTCATGCTTCCTGCCTTCAGAGATTGTGTACTGTTGCAGTTCAGGGTGAATGGAGCATAGAGTGTCTAGATAGGGCTAATATTTGTGGGTAAGGAGGCAGGAAGGACAAGATAAAAACATATTGGGAGCTACCTTAAATGCTCCTCTTAGGGGTTAATAATTGTCCTGAAAGCCTTCAAACTTCTTTGACTGCACAATCTAGAATATTTTTCATATTTATTAAAACGTGCATAATCATTTATGAATAAACTATATATGTTGTGATATATACACTGTTGATATATATCCTATAAAATATACCAATAAAGGAACTGTAAATGGAAAGATGAAATCTTAGTATTCTCTTCCTGCATTCATGATTCATCTTGTATATCCTGGGTTCACATCCCTTACTTTGTAGACCACTGTGCAACAAGAAACTTTCAAGATTCTTATGCAGAAAAAGAAATTGATCACAATTCCATTTTATAGATTCTGAACAGAACTTGTTTTCTAGTCATGCTGAATAATGCTTTTAAAAGCAGAGGAGAAGCTGGACTAATATGATTCCTTCCAGTTCCAGGGTTAAATAGCTGGGGCATTTCCTTAGAGGAGGTTAGGTTGCTTTATTAAGATACAATGCACTGAACTGACCAAGTGACTTAAAGTAGCAAGTTATCCAATACAGGGCTGGCATTCCCTGCAGTGAAATTGACTTTATTATGTGCAAACCATCACTTAAAAGCAAGAATTATAGCAGACACAACCTAGCTGAGATCTAACTAAAGTTTCCCATGTAGATATTGTAATGGGATGTCTCTGTTTTCATAGATATGCTATGATGTTTTCTTAATGAGAGAGAGAGAGAGACAGAGGACACACACACAGACAGAGAATTGATTTGTATAAGTCAATACTTTTTCCATGAAAGTGGTAAATCTAACACTAATTTTTTCCTAAATAAACTTAGGCAAACAACTTCTTCTTTACCTGTATTATGCTCAGAAGTAGAGAAATAATGGCTGAGCACACTAGACAAGAAGCTGGGCTGAGGAGGCAGAACCAAGCAATCCTGGAGTTCCCAGAAATGAGTAGTACTGGCTAGTAGGAAAGCCAGAGTGAGGCACTTGGAGATGTCAGGCAACTGAGAAGCCACATGCTTCCAAAGCTAGTAGCCAGGAAGACAGAATTAAGATCTACCTGTTCAGGAACTTGGAGAATGGATGTGAAGAACCAGGCCCAAGGAAAATCTCAATGACTGACAAGGCAGCTTACTTCAGCTCAGCAATCACTGAGGTGGTTACCAAGGTAACCTAGGAGCCGCCAGAACTTAGCAGGGTAACTTGGGTACAGCTGAGAACCTGATTGGGATGGGACACAAAAAGGGCTGAAAGAAGGATGGTTGGCAAGTAGTCAGTGTGCCCCAAGTTTATTCTCTTAATGAAACATTTCCATCCCTTATTTTTGAATTCTCGACAGCTCTATTTATGGCTTTAAAAATATTTTCACATCGAATAAATGAAGAGTTCTTCCCAAATTACATGAGACTATATTAAATGTATCTTTACATATACATTTCCTATGAAATTTAAGAGCAAAGACACTAACTAGGTATGGTGGTGCATATCTGCAATCCCAGCACCCTGGGAGGCTGAGGCAGAAGGGTTGCAAGTTCAATTCCTGCATGAGCAATTTAGGGAGATCTTGCCTCAAAATAAAAAGGGCTGGAGATGTAGCTTAATGTGAAAGCTGGAGTTCAGTCTCCAATACTAGCCCCCGCAAATAATAAACTCTGTCCAGAATACTTATTTGTGTCAAGTATGAGAGAGTTGAGGTTGCTTTTTCCAGCTTTTTTCCAGATTTGATTTTGTCCTCTACCTGAATAATTGTTTTTAGCAAATACACCATTTTACCCCCTTCATTTTACCTAATCCATATCAAACAACTGAGCTAACATCACAGTAGAAGCTGAGAGCATTCTCTACTCTGAGTTTACCTGGCAATAGATAGAGCAGTACTCTAAGTTGACAGGCATTGTAGCAGGGAAGAGGGAAAAATTGAGTTACCAAAGTATTTGACACACTGCTGTTGAAAGCTGTCCGAAGGCTGGTGGGTGTTCGATAAAACCAAAGTGGGCCCTGGCCAGGGGCACCTGTAAAATAGTTAATGGCCATCATTTAGCTGTCATTCATTTTTCGGTTCAAATTATTTTAAAATACTTTGTTAGTTCAGAATGTGTTTGCTTAAGTCATTTTAGTAGTAATACTTTTCTCCAGGAGGCAATTAGGTATTCTTCATTTTATAGCTCTTGAATAATAGCTGAAAAAACTGCAGTTGCACAAGCAAATCACAGATAAACACCAGATTATCATATTAAAGTCCTTATTAGTCTGTCAGAAGAATTTTTTTGTACTGAATGCTTTTTAGTTTTTTATTATTCTTTTTTTTTAATCAGAAAAACTTCCTAATGTTATTTTAGTTTTAAAGAAATTATTCAAGTCTCCATTTTTATTAGGAAACTAGTCTTTTCTCTACCTCCTGCCCCCACATTACTTTCAAGTAGCAAATATTCCTTTTGAATTTTTAAATATGTATAACTGTTTTAATTGGGTTTTTTTGTTAAATTCTTTTATTGGTACATTGTAGATATACAACACAATTACATTTCTCATTGGGAACTTATACCTTTACATGATGCATCTTGGTTCTTATTTTTTCCCCATTCCTAGCCCTCCCTTCACGCCCTCC
>NW_004624738.1:26130032-26203150 GCF_000247695.1 Heterocephalus glaber
TTTTCCAGATCCCCTTTTGTTGCCAGTTCAGTGGGTCCAGGTGGTTGAGTATCAGAGTGTTCCCTTCTCATTTCCCTTTGGGGTTGTTGTAGGTGATCTGGAAGTCTGGTTTTGAGACTTATTTACATGTTTTCTCATTTCGACTGGGGGGCGGAGGGGTGCTGTTGGCATCCGCGCAGCTCTCTTCCTCTGAGCTGGGAGAGGTGGGCCAGGGGCCAGGAGCGGTGGTAGGGATGGTGGCCCAGAAGCCCCTTCCTTTGGATCAGGAGCAGTGGGATGGTAGCTCAGAAGCCCCTACCTCTGGACAGGAATTCTTTAAATGCTGAGAACTTGATTAGCTCCAGTACAGTGGTCTGGTGGTCCAGTGTCCTCTTCGTCTTTGTAGTGTGGAACCAGGTGGCTGTACAGAGAAGAGGCCAAAGGAGTGGGGGGAGCGGGGTCCAGTGGATTGCTGCCAGGGTGTGGGCTGATTCGGTGTTTTCAGCGTGACTGGTGACCTCAGGATCGTGTCCACAGACCTGCCTGTCTGCAGCAGGCTCTGTTTTAATTGTTTTTCTGAGATATCCAACAGCCTCTAGGCTTCAAGCTGTATTAGAAAAGACAAACCTCTTGTGTAAGATTGGGTGGTAGTATTAAGAAGCCTGTTAGTGATCCTAAACCCCGTACAACAGTAGTTGTTTAAAATAATGCTCTCTCCCACATATTTACAGAGTTTATTTTGCATTTGAAAAGCCATCAAGTTAAAATGTTCTTAAATTTCTATACATATTTATATTTTGCCTGTGGAACTATACTTTATTAAGTTGTAAAATTTTTATTAGTACATATTTACAGAACATAATAATTCCATTCCTTGTGAGTTGGTCGATGTACATAACACATCTTAATTTTTTTTCATCTGCTTCTTCTCCTCCCCTTTCCTCTCCCTCCATCTCCTGGTCCCCTTCCCATTTGAGAAATATCTATCTCCTTTCTTCCTATCATCTATCTTTTATTTTCCTCTTGATTTTGTTCTCATGTACTTTCGTTTTCAACTTTGGTCTCACCTCTGAGACAGACCATGTCTCAGATAGATATGTCTCTTCTGTTTCTTTCAGTATCCAGGGCAGTGCTGTGAAAGTTAGGTTAGCATTCAGTATTGTTCCATTTCTATTTGGAATAAGGTTTTGGGTTGCCAAGATTTTTAAAGTAATACACAGAACTCTTCTTCCAGCCCCCCACCCCATTGCTCAATGAAATCTGAAAGCTACTTTTCCTCTATTAAAGTCATTATGTCAGGTTAAAAACAGAAAAGAAGAAACTTAAGTTACTTCACAGTATCAACAGAAATTACTGAAAAGTCTAAAATCCTACCATCTGCTTTGTGTGAAAACTCCCCTAGAAAGAATCCAAGGCAAAAAACTGGATGTTTCTCCTTATTCCTCACAGACAGAGTATCTGTTGTCTTTCACATTGAACCAAGTTCTCTCACATAGAAGAAATACTCCTCCAAAATAAAATTGTAGAGTACAATATAATTTGTGATTTGTTTTCTTTTACAATAAAATTACACAACATTTTAACTGCCTGATTATTAACTGTAAGTCCTTCCATAAAGAATGTTGTTTGGTCCACAAGAGAAATAGATAAGTCGCAGGCACATTCCACTCCTTTAGATACCATCCGATGAGTTGCCTCTGACATTGCTTGACCTTTGCCTGCTCTGGCATATGTGGTCAGTGACTGAGGCCTTGACTGCTAGCTCTGCTTCCTTAGAAGGAAGCCCTCAAGTGGTGGAGAAGATTTTCTCTGGATTGTCTGAACTGCCACTTTCACTCCTTCAATGGTTTGTTCTGTAGCAAGTTTGATCTTTTGATTACATCCCCAAATACACGGATTACCTTTGGTTTTTGACATAAATAATATAGGCTCTCCCTGACTTATGATGGGGTTATGTCTCAACAAACTCATGGCAGAATGAAAATACTGGAAGTCTAAAATGTATTCAATATACCCAAACTACCAAATGTCACAGCTTAGCAACACAGTACACTGTAGAGTAACAGTTGTTTCTCCTCATGATTGCATGGCTGATTGGGAGCTACAGCTGGCTGCGACTGCCCAAGCATCTCAAGAGAGGATTGTACTGCATATCACTAGCCTGGGAAAAGATCACCATTCAAAATTCCAAGTACAGTTTCCAAATGTGTATCACTTTCACACTGTCATAAAATCAAACATCTTAAGTCGGACCATTGGGGACCATCTGTGCACCAGAAAACAAACTAAGACTGGCTCTCCAGTATTTAAGGAATATTTCAATCAAAACTACATAGGATGATTATATTAAAAAAGCTAAATTAGAGTATTAACAAAGGTAATTCAGGTCAGAATATGTAAGTGAAATGACCAGTTGGTGGACAAGCTAATTGGTTTATTGTGTTCATCTACATTTCCATTGGTTTGTATTAAAGTAGTGGATACAACTGACTATGGTTTGCTTGTTGCATAAATAGCAAATATCATCTTTCATATGTCCCAGGAGATTATATTCAGTTCTCATAAACAGTTTAGCATAGCAGTTAAGAGCACCAGTGCTGGTGTCAGACTGCGTGGATTTAAATGGCAATGGCCTCTTTCTAGTACTTGGGCAAGTTACTTAATCGCTATGCTTCAGTTTCCTCATCTGTAAAATGTGGATAATCGAGGTACTTGCTTCCTGAGGTGGCAGTTTGCACTTACAAATGACTTAATAGATTTATCAAAATGCTTGGGATAGTGCCTGGTAAGCGCTACACAAATGTAACTGTGGCAGTGGTATGGTTTATACATGAGATATATGTCATTAGGATCATTTGCAGCACCAGCTCTTATCTCCTATTTGGATATTGCTTTCTTTTTTTTTTTTTTTTTTTGTACTGGGGATTGAACTCGAGACCTTGCATTTGCAAGGCAGGTGGCCGAACCACTGAGCTAAATCCCTGGCCCTGGATATTGCATATTTTGAGGATATTTCAAAAATATTTAGATTCTGAGATATTTTGTTCTGTTCAATCAATTTCTCAGGTTATTTCATTTAACAAAAGTTGCTAGCACACTATGAAAATGCAAGATAATTTTATTAGTTATATAATGACACCAGGGTGATGCATTTGTAAATATTTGGGACTGGTTCATTCTTTGGCTGGCCTGAACAGGTTACACCCCACTCCAACTTGGTTGCCCCAGGGAACATGTGGATTTGTTGTGATCTTGTGCTTTTACCCTGTGTGATACATCTAACAAGCACCCAGTTTCTTCCTGTTTGAAAACTGAACTTTCTTTATGGAACACAACCTTCCAGTTAATAGCAGGATTCTGAATATTCACATTGAGCAACAGACAATTTAAGTCATTTTATTTTATTATTGATATGTCATCAAACTGGAATATGACTATCAATAATATGACTCTTGGTGAAATGGAATAGAAAGAGTACTTTAAATAGAAACACCATAAATGAAATGAATAGTGGTTCTTAATATTTTAAAATACCATTTTAATCATGCAATTCAAGAAATGTCTCCTATGAATTTGTTCCCTTTCATGTAGAGCTTTGCTCTGAAAAGTACCATTTTGAGTATCTCAGTGCCTGAAGTGCTCTGCCTGTATAGTTTCTAGGTATAAAAACAGGACTGAAGTACATGCTCACTGGGTGACATACAACAGAAGAACATGGGCTTAGAGTTTTGGCGCCTAGCTTTTAGTCCTGGACTTGGACCCTCACTAGCTCTGTGATGTGGGCAGGTTACCTAACTCTGTACACCTGTTTCCTCATACCTAAAATGGAGATGTCTGCCCCATACCAGTGTTGTGTGAATGAATGAACCAATAAAGGACACAACACAGTGCAGAACTCTGAGGACAGGTCACTTGCTGCTAACTAGTACTATTTTGTACTCCTACTGATAATGTCATTTTTCATACTATTGTACCAGTACTTATAATGTCATTTTTCAATCCAGGTTTTTGTTGGTAACAGAATTACTGTGAAGTGCCTTGTGGAGAGTACAGCTCTTGCAATGTGGATATTGAAAATCTTCCTTTAATGGCCCAGTGTTAATCTGTTAGCCATGAATTTGCTCAAAACTTTTTTAAACTTCTGAACATGCCCAACCAGTGCCACCTCATGGAATATTGACTTCCATAAGCTCATCTTGTTCTGCACAAACCTGACATAAAGTGACCAAGGTCCCCTGTTCTACCTTCTTACCTACCTTTCTATGTTTGGACTTGGTGAACGTAACACTTTTGATCTTCAATCACAGTGGGTTTTGCTGCTTTCCTTTAAAAATAAATCCCTGGGCTGGGGATTTAGCTCAGTGGTTTCGCCACCTGCCTCACAAGCGCAAGGACCAGAGTTTCATCCCCAGTACCAAAAACAACAACAACAAAAAAATCCCTGTTGTCTACTTTATTTCACTCACTAATCTTAAGAATCTTTGAAGTAATGGTATGAAAACAATTTTTTTTTAAAGACCAGGTTTTTCATTTCTAATTTTACTAGATTCTAGCATAGGCAACTCATGACTCTAATTTTTCTCTAATGTTCATCCTTTCAAGCTCCTTTCAAAGAATTATAGGGCAAGATGATCTTAGGAGCCTTTTCAATCTGATTTCTTACTTAGCCAAACATATCTTTCTCTATTAGGAGTAACAGTTTTTCCAGATGAGATCATAGCATAGCCCTAGTCTTACAAAATCAATCAGACCCAAGCCAGTAGACTCACGTATCTGACAGGCATTTCTTGTTGCAGTATAAGATCAAGTTCCATTGTTTAGAATTTTGTGATATATTTTTTCTGATTTCTAAAATGAACCAGGACTTTAGAAGAGAAATGCCATTCTTGTACCAATATTACTACCATCTTTCTCAGCATCTATCCAGCTATCCTTACTCATCTTTCTGCCTGGCATCTTGAAATTTTTATGAAAGATTTCTCAGGCTTATGAGTACTGATCGTAAAGTACTTAGGAGTACTGTTTCTAAAGGCTTGAGTTTTTTCCAGACCTCTTAATGTAATAGTTCATATGTTATCACACATATAATAGCAATGGTATGTTATTTTGTGTTTGCTGCCTCCTATGAAAAAAATGTTGATGGAAAATATTGGTAAGAAAGGATACCTTTATTTTTGTTGGCTAAAAGTCATTTGGAGTGCCATCTGAATAATGCCATGGTTGACATGGCAGACCAAAGGAAAATAGATGAAACAAACCTAAAGAATATGCACAGAACAGGCAGAGAGAAAATAAAAATGTAAAGGGAACAGAGGCTCATCTGGTGGAAGGAATTAAAGTGCCCTTTGAAAGTGTCTCAAGTGCTTCCTAGTGGCACTGGTGCTGTAAGACAGCTGTGTTGAGCCTCAGCCAAATGTCTTCTTGACCTCCACTGTTTCCTGGGGCTGTAAGGGTACAGGTCTTTCATACACATTCATTATGATTTAGGAAATCCGTGTGATCCAGGTAGCTGACAAGAAGACTGGTCGTCAGGAAGCATTCCTTCTGCTCGCCTACATTGTGTCTGTGATTATGTGTGTGACTCTGTGAGAAGTCTCTGACCTTCCTGTTGGGGAGATAAGGCACGCCCTGGTGAGGGTGTTAGCAAGCCTGATGAATGTGTCTAAACTACACTGGGGGTGAACCATGGGGGTGAGGAGAGTGTGTGCCCTTGGGTCTGGTCTTTCCAGATCACAGTAGGAAGTGACACTCTGGGATCCAGCTGCTTTGAGGCTCTGGGAAGGCTCAGTGAAGGATTTTATCCTGTGAATGAAACAGTTAATCTTTCTTTGTCTGAATAAACACATGGATTGTGTTTATTATCCATGGATGACTCTCAGTCAGAAGGCTCATGTTGTGTTTCTGCTGTGTTCATGGCATAGTAGTAAGCTTGATATATTTTAAGGTAGGGACACCTGATCCTTCCTCTGAAGGTACTGGCAGTAAATGGGCAAGAGAGAGAGACTGACAGAAAGAACATACACCAAACCCTATAAATGAGTACTAATGGATTCAGTCAGCAACATATCTTACTAACTTACTTTTGTTTAGTATCCAAGTAAATTATTTCCTATGAGTATATTGAAGGTGGTTCTTCCTGTTTGTTTGAAAAATTTCAGCTATTTAATATACCTTAAGGGACACTAGTGAATACAAGATATTCCAATCAATCAAGTAGATTTGGAGGCACCAGTAGAGCATGGAGAGGATGACAGAGGAGGGAACTCAATTCATTCAAATTACTGAAATGTCAATGACACACTGTGAAACAGTTAAAAAATATGAGAAGGTATGTGATTATATGCTAGTATAAGGAATGGACTATACTGAAGTTATTCAAAGGAGAAGAACAGTGTGATAGGTTGAAGAAGGAAGGGAGGGCTGGATAGAGGAAAAAGCTTGAGCCAGTTCTTAAACAATGTGTAGGAGCTAGTGGGTAAAGATGAGAAGAGAGGGCTGTCTGGCCAAAGGAAATGATAACTAAAAATTGTTTAAAAATTTTTTAATGGAAAAAGGCTATCCTCATTCTTATTTTTTACCTGGTGAGAAGAAATAAAATATTTCCCAAGGAATTTAGAAAAGTTGAAGGACATTTCTGTGTTTATCTCAGAAAAAAATAGGTATCCTATCTAAAAGTAACCTTTAACCCTTCTGATATGATCCAGATATGCTCCTATATTTGAACATCATTTTAACTACATACTTACACTTTCCCCCCTCTGAGCCTGGAAAGATAAGATGCTAGTATCATTCTGGGATCGCTTAACATTTCTGTAATGTATAGTTATGATTGATGTTAATACATTATGATCAAACAGACAAACTAGAGATAGTGTCAAAGTGTTGAGGTGGTGGTATTGATGAACTATTATCTCTGCAATAGCCCCTCTCATGTAGTGATCACCTTTTTGTGACAAAAGACAGTGTCTTTGTATTTTCTCCATTGCATGAATGTAGGTAGAGATGTTTTTAAATAACATGAGTATGATCATCTTTGTGCCATTATGAAGTTGTTCATAGAGATCAAATTGTACGAGTGTAGAGGAATCTGAATCCAATCTTGAGCTGTCAGTGGAAAATGTCAGTCATTTCAGTAAATCGCCCCTGTAGTGTCATCATGTATAATTCTTTAATTTAAGGTCTTAAAACCTATGAAAGAAATACTGTGTAAAATGTTCCAAAAAGTACTGCCTTGTTTAGTACATTCAGTATTGTGCTTGGCAATAAAAACAAACCTTCCAACACTTAAGTCTATAAGTTGATTTTGCCAAGGTACTCAGGTGGGATCGTAACCTATTGCCTAGGCCTGTATCTTCTTTAAAAGATTTATCACATTTTCAAATTATTCATTTAATTTAACCTATCTTAACACACAGAAGTTTTGATGTGGTTTCCTTTCTCAGTCAATTCCAAAGAGTCAAAAGTGATTATCAAAGCTGAAAAGGCTTTTTGTGTTTTCTTCAAATGGTAAAGCCATGTATGTGAACAACAAGGCTGATGAATTTGCTGTTTTATTTAGTTGACATTTTAATTCAAAGTGTAAACTGAAGTTTCTTTTCATTTCATCGCACTATTAATATTATTCTGTTTTTGGTTAGCTTGGGTAAAAATTGTTCACTGGTGTCATTTTTGATAATTAGCCTTTTATATCTTGGGGTTTTTGGTAAGCAAATAAATATTTTAAATGTAATTGGTGCAATTACTGTATGTGCATTGAACAACTTTATATTGAGCTTCATGTCATGTCACATTTTTATGCTAGTGGGTTTTTTATGATTTTTTTAATTGTATGTGGTATTCTTCTGAAGTATATAATTACCAGCTCAGCCTTGAGTTGGAGAAGCAAGAGTTCTGTCGTTCTTGCAAGCAGATTTGTATTGAAAGATACAGAAAAGCTTGTGTTTTTTTCTCCTAACATTCCTTCCCCATCGATAAAAGTAGTTCATTTCTGAATATTAATGTTATTTTTACATCTTGTGTAATCCCAGCATCACATTGTCCCAGTAGGGGTTCAAGCAAATAACTCAAGCCTAGTCCAGATTTCACTGGGGAGAAAGTAAAAAGTTGGGAGTGGAAAAGGAAAGGTGGTGGTAATTAGAGGCCAGGAGTAAAAGCAGGAGGGAATGAGAACAAAAGAATCATTGGCTAAACTTGCCCTGAGTTCATGGCATCCCAGAACACAAGCTATAAGATGGTGGCATTGCTCTGCTCCACCTGTCTCATATCCCAGCCACTGATAGACCAGGCAAAGAGGATGAGCCAAAAGTTAATGTAAAAGGGAGTGTGAGGAGAAGGGAAAGTAGTATACCCCTGACCTCTCAAAGGTTTTAGAATGTCTGGAAAGAAAGAAAGTGTTAAACAAAACCAAAAGTGAGTGGGAAAAGGTCCTTACAAACATCATCCATTACCCTCCCCCCCAAAAAAAAAATCTAAAAAGACTTAAAGCAGAGAATCAGTGGAAAAAGTGAACAAATTTTGGAACCCTGCTAATAACGTCTTCCAAAGGTTAGGAAGGCTGCCTGGTGAAGGGCAGCATCCTACTGAAGGGCCAAAGATGTTACTTTTGCTTGATATCTGACTATTGTGTCATAGAGCATTGTAAACTTAGTAACACATAGGATCACTATAACCTTACATGTGATTCCCATTGCATGTTTTAAGAGTTTGTCTACTTTAAAATACTAGCACCACCTTCTATCTTCTGCTCCCAACCACCTAGTTGGTTCCAAATCAAATATGGACTAGATTGAGGAAAATACAGAGTTTCATGCTAGTGAGCCTCAGTTGTGACATTGCCTGAATTATGGTAAAGTTGTTGGAGGTATCAGCACAAAAGGCACATAGTAGGAAAGTTATTAGCAGTGTAGCATTTCCAGTTTGTGTGAAAATATGGACCCCATCTCCTGAAGGGAATAGGTCAGCTCAGACTGGATATGAATGACAGCAGCATGGACTTCAGCTATTTCCTGCATGCTTATACTGTAACTTTAAAAAGTTAGGCATTACTGAGAGACATACGAGGGGGTTTTTTCAAAACAATATTGAATTCTATAATGGTTGTGAAGATTGCCACCGATGGCTACTGTGCTTGTGTCATGATGGAAAAATAAGGGGCAGAGGGAAAGAGAAACATGACTAAATTTTTTACAATTCCATTTCGTGATTTTTGAAGCTAAATTTTCACTGACTGGAATAAAACCCAATAGATAATTTCTTGTCTTTACCCCCTAGATGTATGAATCCTATCAGACTTCCCAACATCTGTACACTTTACTAAGGTGAACATTTATCCAGCATGCTTTATAAGCTAGCCCAGAAACTTTCTACCTTTTTTTTTTTCTAAAACCGTGGAATCTTTACAACATTACATTTATTATAATTTGGACATACTTTATTCAAATTACTTTAAAGAAAACCAACACCCAACATCAAGCAGTAAGTTTCCTTAGTGAAAAGCCAAAGATGCTAGATTCTCTAAGAAGGTTTATTTGTGCCTCTGTGTGTGTGTGTGTGTGTGTGTGTGTGTGTATTGAACCCAGGGCCTCATGCATGACAGGTAAGCATTCTGTCACTGAGCTGCATACATCCCTGCCCTTTTAAATTTCATTTTGAGGTAGAATCTTGCTGAGTTGCCCAGAATGGCCTCTAATTTATGATCCTCTTGCCTCAGTCTCTTGTGAGTGGCTGGCATTACAGTTGTGCACCACCACACCCTGCTTTTATCATGCTTTTTAAAGAGCTATATCTTGTCTCATTGGTAAATGATTTAGATGGTTTACTGTTTCATCTGAGAGAGAGAGAGAGAGGAGGGCCATGGAATCTGTTCTGTTCTCCAGCTGGATGAAAGGTGAGAGTCTCATGAAAAGTCTCAGTTTCACAGTAAGTCTAGCCTCTGTCTAGAGAGCCAGATCCATAGCTGCTCAGGGCCGTGGTTTGAAAGTGCAGGTCTATAGGTAGACCTGGGTTCAAATCAGGATTCAACATTTTTCCATCTCAGGATTTTAATTAAGGTTAAGTTCTTCGAGTTTTAGTTTTTTCATCTGCAAATCAAAAATAGTAAAAGAATCTGAAGCATAGAATTGTTCTAAAGGTTAAATCAGATATAACCTTAAAACTCAATACCTGGCACATTGTAAGTGTTGGGAAATAGAATCCATAATGATAATTATATTATTACTTTTGTATCATCACATTCACCATACTTGAGGGTGATGAAAAGAGGATTCTAGCATTATGTTTTATCAAATTTTCACTTCTGTTCTAATTAAAAATTTTAGTAATAATAAAAACACACAGATGTTCTTATCTAGTATACGGCTAATGAGAAAATGCCTTGGTGGGCAGAATTCAAATTCTGGATTAGATAATAGAGCAAAGGATTAGACATAATCCTTTAAACATAAGATTGAATTTAAGAGGTGTAAGGGAGGGCCAGGGATTTAGCTCAGTGGTTTTGCCGCCTGCTGCGCAAGCGCAAAGACCCAAGTTCGATCCCCGGTACCAAAAAAAAAAAAACCAAAAAAGAACAACAAAAAAAGAGATGTAAGGGAAACTCTGAAACTAGGTCTTCCAGAGTACAGAGTATTAGTACTTATAATATTAGTAATATGAAATTTTACAAAGTATTAGAGTACTAGTACAAAGTAATGCAGAATAGTAGAATACTAGTAGAGGATAAACATGATATAGTTTTATAACAGCATGGGTAAAAAATACTGAGAGTTTTTGGGTGACAATACAAGTCAAAAGATAATGCCATTCTAGCTACATTACTCAAAGTATTAGATCTCCAAATCTTTCCTTGCTTCTGGGCATGTTGGTCAATGGTAGACAATTCATGTAGCATGTGCAAAGCCCAGGGTTCAGCCCCATCGTCCAATCTCCAGCACCGCAAACAAAAACAAAATAACAAAAAAAAAAACTTCTTTGGTTTTCTATCATGGTTAGCTCACTTGTAACATGGTATTCAGTTCTGAGTGCCACACCTTAAGACAGATGTAGATAACCACTTTCAAAGTTACTTGGAGTTGATGGCCTCCATGGAACTTACTAAAAAATATTAACTTCCTTGCAGTCTTTATTTTTATTCTTTTTAAAATTGACAAATAACTGGACATATTTATGGGGTACGACATGATATTTTGATGCATTATACAATGTATATTATCACATCAGGGTAACTAGTATATCCATCACACCAAACAGTTATCAATTATTTGTATGAAGAACATTCAAAATCTCTTCTACCTGTTGAAACACACAATAAATTCACTTCCGTTATGATATAGAACACTACAACTTATTCCTCCCATTTAACTATAATTTTGTGAGCTATAGTTTTTAATGATATGGGACAAAAGGTCACTCTGATACCCCTTTAATGAGAATGTTACTTTTTTAGGGGACAATATAATAGTACCTATCAAAATAATAATACTAATGCACATTCTCTATAACTCGATGTTCCACATCTAAGAATCTATCTAACGGAAATATTTGAAATATGTATGTTCAGGCACTCCTCATTTTCCACAGTAGTGTGAGACTATAAAAACGGTAGTATAAATTGAAACCATGCAAAGTAATCTTAATAATCAATGGAAAAATTATAGTAATTTCTTGACCTTTAAAATTTTTGTCAAAAGCATTGAAAAATTTTGCTTTGTTTATAAATGCATAAGAAAATGGGAAAAACAGTAAAACTAATACTTATTTAGCTCACTGCAATTTAAAACATTAGAAATAAAATTAAATTTTTAAATAAATTAAAAATTAATATGTTTAATTCTTCACAAGCAAGTTGAACAGAACTTGCTTTAATAGTCTTGTATAATTTACCTTAAGAAGCCAGTATCTTTTCTATGCCTTGACAAATTGTCATACTCCTTTCTAGGTTTGGATCAGCCTCCCAACATTTTGTCCTTTGCACTTTGGATGTTGTAAGATATCTTCAAGAGTTCTTTAATATCTAAAGTGTTGTGGGGGTTTTTGTTTTTGTTTTTGGTTTTTTGCCAGCATTACCTCCTCTGGGATGTCTTCATCCTTTCTGTTATACCCAGTTTTCTGATTTATGTCAGTATGTTTGCCTTCACCCTTGTCCTCTAGCTGCATGCCAAAGGCAGCTCCTTCTCAGTACATAACTCGTTGATGTTCAATTCAGATTTCATTTCTACTGTTATCACTTGTTTCTCTGTTCTACTTTAATTTTTGTTGGCCATTTTCCTTTTGTGATTATTTTTTGTCAGGTGTCATGTGGGTTTCTCATTGGGAGACAGGAAGATAAATCAACTGCATGCTTCGCCCTCTGTGCATGAATTGAATAACAGAGGCACAATGAATAATTACCAACAGACATTGAAAGAAATGATGTGATTGGTCACCGATCATAATGTGCTTATATTAATTACAGAATGATTTGTGTGCTGGAGAGCTAGCGACCGGCTTTGTACTCATAGTTAATATACTGGAGTCTGAAATCTGAACTGTGTTGCTGGGGGACACTTGTGTACCGGAAATTTGCACATATTGGAATCACGAAAAGCAAAGATTACTTACATAAGAATGTTTGTCACACAATTGTTTATAATAGAAAAAAATGGAGGAGACAACCTAAATGAAGAAACAAGTAAAAGCAAATCTCTATTATGTAATTGTTAAAAAGAATGAGGTAGATCTTGTATGTATTGGCACAGAAAGGTAAGGTGTCTATGATATAATACTGAGTGAAAAAAGCTTATTGTAGAACATTGTAGTATATTATGTATAGTTTTTAAATATACCTATTCACATTTATATTTGTGTTTGATAGAAAAAGCTCCAGAACTCCCTTCTAATTGTTTTCCACTATTACTTACTAAGAATAGAAATTGGGACTGGAGTTTGGTGATAGGGGAACTTTCATGTTTTTCTCTCATACGCATATATAACATGATGGGATTTTTTTGTTTTGTTTTTGGTACTGGGGATCAAGCTCGGGACCTTGTGCTTGCCTGGCAGGTGGCGGCACCACTGAGATAAATCCCCAACTATGATGGCATTCTTTAAACACTGGAAAGACAGCCACTAGTAGGGTGATCATATTTCTATTGAAAGGTACTGAACTGCAGGAATAGGACCAAAGAGTACAATAAAGAGATAAAATATTGAAACTATAAAAATATAAATATATTTATAAAGACCAGATGTAGCAGGCCTGGAGTCATTTAAAGGGCACCAAGTTTTAAAAGATTGCTCTTAACAGTATGGTATGTTTGGCGCTGTGTTAGCTGTACTCAGCCCCTTTCTTGGGAACAGATCACTTATCCTCATGCGTGAGGATTTTGAGTCAATCTCCTTCTGCTAGTGGCAGTAGGAGTTAAAAACAGGACTCCGAGTCTTCTTGAGTATAATTTCTGTAGCATCACTTACTAACCTTGGGCATATTCCTTACCTTTCTAGATCTGAGCTTTCATATCTGCAAAATGGGTTAATCAAACTAATTCTCCCATCGAGAACAGTGACAACTTCAAGGTGGAGTTGGGCTTTCTGGTATCTTCCCCTTCCACATCCTTTATCAGCTTGTGCCCAGGCCACCCCAAAGAAACATGCAATCTAAGTTCTAAAATGCAGACCAGCTAGGTCAACACGGCTTTCAGACAAGTACTTTAGTCATCCACTTCTAACTAAATTATGACTATAAATCCTTTATTTGTAAAAAGTCATTTAGAGGCACTGCTGCCTCAGAAGGTTGAGGGGATTAAATGATATAATTAATGTAAGGCTTTCAGCATGATAATAGTAAATGAAAATTGTACAGGCCTATGTATCCCACTAAGTCATAGTGTTATTGTAAGTGAGGATATTTTGAGGAATCTGGGGATGTGTTTTTCACATTTTCCATTCAGTGAATGGGGAAAAGATGGGTTGGTAATTAAAAGTCTGGCACATTCTTGTTCTCCTGGATCCCATTTCAGTTTTCCTATTCTTGAGTTTCATTGACTTTTTCAGTTCAGTGTTCATTCACTAATCGTTTGTTGAGCCCCTACGGAGCTCCAGGTTTAGTCCTAGGTGCTGGCAGAACCAGATGAAAAAACAGGAGCTCTGTAATCAGGTTGCTCTAGTGAGGATTAGAAAGGAGAGCACAGAATTGCAGTATGATGTGATTCAGGTTAAAAATAAAGGTGTGCAAATTATATGGATGGAGCAGGCAGAAAAGTGTACCAAAGTCTATTTGTGGGAGTCAGAGAAAGCTTCATGAAGGAGGCAGCACTGGAACTGGACCTTGGAGGTGAAGCAAGAGACTTCTGGGTGGAAGTCTTTCGCAGGATGTGCGGATACACTGCTCGATGTTTGATGTGAGATTTTCCATGACTATTTATAAGGCTGAAATGACAGTAAGTTTGGTTTCTCTTCTTCTCAACTTGTGGCTGCAGTGACAAAAATCAAACATGTAATGGTTTCGATAAGTTAGAGATGTCCCGTTGTACCTAACAACATAGACTTCATTATACCTGCTATGCTAACCTTACCACAGGGCTTCCATTCTCAGGATCAAATGGGCCATTGGACCTTCAGCCAAGACCTGTTCCTCATAAACCTTAGTAATTTCTCAGGAAAAAATTCTAGTATGTTTCACTAGGCAGAATGGTGTCACACAGTTACCTTGAGTTGCAAGGGAGGCTAAAAATCATTTTGGCAGAATAAGGTAAGGAAAAGGAGATTGTGAATGGCGTTTGCCAAACGACAGTGACTGCCAGAGCAAGGAATACAATTTGTCCATCAGTAGTAGGTAGTTTGGTCTTATTTTCTATAGTTGTAGTCATTTGTATTAGTTTCCTAGAGCTGCTGTAACACAGTACCATACAATGGGCCACTTAAAACAATAGGAATTTATTCTTCTGCCATTCTAGAGGCCACAAGACCAAAATCAAGGTGTAGAGCCACGCTCCATCTGAACTTTTTAGGGAAATCTTTCCTTGCCTCTTTGTAACTTCTGCTGATTAGCTGGCAGTCTTTGGGATCCCTTCGCCTACAGCTGCATCATTCCAGTGCCTCCTCTGTGGTCACATCATGGTCTCCCTGTGTGTCTGTCTTCATATGGTCAGTCGTACTGGATCAAAGGTCCTCTCAATATCACCCTGCCAAACCTAACTAATTACATCTTCAACAACTCTATTTCCAAATAAGTTCACATTGTAAGATATTAAAGGTTAGGACTTCAACATATCTTTTTTTAATAGGAGGAATAGATACAACTTAATCCATAACATCATACTTTGCATTTAATATATAAATAAGAAATGCTCTATTTCCAAATTCTATTTCTTTATATATAGATTTTGTAATGAACTTTTAAAAGCCATATTTTTATTCTTGATAATTGTCAAGAAACAATTATTTAACTACAAAGCTGTGACAGAGAAATAAATTACTTGATAATTTCTTTTCAAATAACTAGTTACACTTTAGGGGAAAAAATCCATTCCTTACTATATAGCAAAAAATGTACTAATGTATTAGTTAAATATTGCATAGAGGTTCAGGAAGAAAGTGGTCTTTTGAATAGTGGTGCAGTTAAAAGAAACAGTTGAGATTATAAAAGAAAA
This sequence comes from Heterocephalus glaber, assembly GCF_000247695.1. The sequence continues at coordinate 26,145,635 of NW_004624738.1, forward strand.
GATCCATAAATTCTAGGCTGGGGATTTAGCTCAGTGGTTTCTCCACCTGCTGCGCAAGTGCAAGGACCCGAGTTTGTTCCCTGGTACAAAAAAAAAAAAATCCATAAGTTCTAACTGTATAAAAATGTAAAAAAGTAGGGATGGTGGTGCAGGCCTGTAATCCCAGCACTTGGAAGACTGACGCAGAAGGATCACAAGTTCAAGCCCAGGGCCGGGGATTTATCTCAGTGGTTTCACCGCCTGTTGCGCAAGTGCAAGGACCTGAGTTCGATCCCAGGTACCAAAAAATAAAAAAATAAAAAGAACACAAGCCCAGTGTAGGGCTGGGGATTTAGCTCAGTGGTTCTGGCACCTGCCTCACAAGCGCAAGGTCCTGAGTTCGATCTCCGGTACCAAAAAAAATAAAGAAAAGAAACAAGTTCAAGCCCAGCCTGTGCAATTTAGCAATCCTGTCTCAAAATAAAAAGGAGTGGGGATGTAGCTCAGTGCAAAAGCCCTGGGTTCAATCCCCTGCGCTGTGAATACTACTAATACTGCTATTACTACTGTTACTATTAATAATAACGATAATAACAGTGTGTAAAACATTTTGTGCAAGAAAAAAAACCACAGTGGGGGAAATGATAGACCGAGGAGCATTATAACAAATAATTAAAACAACAAATTAAATAATTCATATAACTATTAAGATCCCCAGTAGCTAGATGGTCAAGTAGCTGGATGTGTCCAGGGTGTAAGAACATCATATTTGTTAAGTAAGCACGTGGAAGATCCTCAGAAATCATTAAAATGTGTGATTTAAACTGCAGTCCCAATGATAAATTATGCATTGTTGACAGTGATATAAATTAATACAATACCTTTGAAAAGCATTTCACTACTGTATCCAGAGCTATAAAAATATCATACAATTAATATTTCTGGAAACTTAGCCTAAGCAAATAGGTTAAAGAAGAAAAAAAGCTACATAAAGTTGTTAATTGCAGAATCATTTGTGGTAGTGAAAACTTGGAAGCAATCTAGCTGTCTGATAGTAAGGGAACAGTTGACTGGATTATTATACATCCCTTTGTTGGAATATGCTGTCTTTGATAGGTGTGATAATGGCATATATATACATATATACATATATATACATATACACATATATATATACATATATACATATATATACATATACACATATATATACATATGTATATATTTATATATATGACAGCCATTAGGAAGAATGAAGTCATGTCATTTGCAGGAAAATGGATAGAATTGGAGAATATTATGTTAAGCAATATAAACCAGACTCTGAAAGATAATTATTACATGTTTTCTCCTATATGTGGAATCTAAAAAACAAAACAGAAAACAGACAGATGACATGAAAGTAGAAAAGAGACTCTTAGGGAATAATAAAGGAGCAAAGTGGATAATGAGTTGGGGGAAATGATCAAAGTATGCTGCACACATTTAAGAATCTGCCGGAATGAAATCCATTAATCTGTATAACTGATATTCACTAATTAAAACAAGAAAAGTGTAATAATGAAAACCCATGGCACCATGAAGAAATATTTATGTTTTAAAGTTATGTGTTTTTTAAAGTGGCGAATATGACTATTATAAGCATGTAAAATTTAAAAGAATGCCTTTGGGAAAATCAGCCACAGTGAGCTAGCAGAGTATATACAAAGTGTTAAGGGACACAGAGTTGCTGGAAGGTGTTATGGTTATGAGTAATTTTCCCACTATTTTTCAGATTTTTTTAGAATTAAAAAATATTTCAACGTATCCAACTTACTATGCTTTTAAAAACCTTCAGGACTTCTTGCATGTTAATGAAACTCTTGGAAAGAAGAGAATTTGATGAACTTTCAGGAAAAAAATGATTTTACTCACAGTAGTTGTAAAAATCACACAGATGTTTTTCTTTCATAAATAAGTGCAGTACTAAGTGGTGGGATTATTCTGATATGAACAAGTGACATTTGATGAAAGCTTTTAAATCTAGTATATGTGCATTATATAATTAATGGTGATGTTTTTGACTAGTGAGATAATTATTTTAATCCTAGCTCATCATTCACTTTAGTTTTCATTTTGTAGCTGAGACTTAAAAACTATGTTTGCAAAGAAAATAACATCCACAGGCTGGAGAGAAATAGTTTTACTGGCACCATGACAAATGATCTCTTCTAACTCTGTAGTTATGACTTAATGTGGATTTAATGCTAGGTGATTAATACAGTTGATAATATTTTAGCAATCTCTTTATTTGCATTCTTAAAAAGAGGACTTGCCCTTCCCTTCTTAGAGGCAGAGTTTGTAAGGATTGTAAAATCAAGATCACACTGCTTGTCTCTGGGGAGGTGCCCTAGCTTGTTCCTGAGGCTTGCTGGACTGCTCACTACCCTCAAAGAAACAGAGGTGCTGCCTGTCTTTGGGGGTGTGAGAAGTAACCAAGGATGACAACCCCTCTGGGCTCTCTACTGCTAAGACCTGATTAAATTATGCCTCCATGGTTGACTGGGCTTTGCATTCACTAGTCTAAATTTACTACCTGAGGATTAAAGTTGAGTGGTAGTACATCTCCCCACTCGCTTCCCAAATAACACACACACACACACATACACACACACACACACACACACACACACTTGAAGAGGAGGAGTCTGGTGCAGTGGGTGTGGGAGTGATGATGGAAAGGAGTTAATCCATGTCTCCAAAGTAAAGACTAGACAATGGGGATCCATGCAAAGCAGTGCTGGACTATTGACATCTACTGACTCCCTAGTGAAATGCAGCCCGCCCTCCACCATTCAGGGACCAGATCGTCCAAAGTGTATATTATCCAGGCCATATGCTTCTCCTCCTTTGCCATCTGGCTGTTTGCCTGCTTCCCTTCTTGATACATGGAAAATATTCAAAATACTTCAGTCCAGTTCTGCCAAACTGTTTCTATTCCCTTTATCAACCCTCCCTTTTATGCTTACTCGTGCACTTCCTGGTCAAATGTGGTCACTTGGCGTATTCTGATTCCTCACAGGACATATTGATTAGTTTCTAATGTACAATCTTGCGCTTAATGATCCTTGCTTTGTAAGAGTTCTTTAGTATCTTTTGTATTTATTTTTTAATCACTTCAATTAGCTAGTGAACTCCCTTAAAGTAAGAGACATCTCTGCCTTTAATATCCTCTTCAACTGGCCCAGAGAGCTCCACTTCACAAGGTGGGTGTGGAACAAGTGTTGGCTGAGTACTGTTCATCTTCATTTCAACCAGGTGAGGTATGAGAAAGTCACAATAGTCAAGAAGCAATAGCTGATTAATTTGTTGATTTCTATAAAAATCAACAAAAAGGAGAATCCCATGCTTTTGGAATTGGAAGGAGCATTAGAGACTGTTTTATCTTCTTGTAGAGGAGCTTGAGCCTAGAGTAATAAATTAACTTGTCTTTAGTCACCCAGAGCATTTGTAGCAGCACCAGGATTAGAATTCACATCTATAGAGCTCATTTTTGTTATCCTCCAGACTTTCAAGGGCTGTGTAGAAGCGGACTTATATAAAAGGCAGAAAAAAGTGACTTAGATTAGATTGTTAGAAGAAGTCTATATTAGTGCTAAATTAACAAGATTAAAGAAAATTTATCCCCCTTTTGTATAATCCTTTTGGGTTATAGGTGTCATAATAATTATTTATAGTTATTTTATTTTATTCTTTTTGCGGTACCAGGGATGGAACTCAGGACCTTGTATTTGAGAGGCAGGCAGCAGCACTACTGAGCTAAATCCCCCGCCCCTAGAGTTATTTTTATTTATTTTAAATGCTGTTCTAAGATAACATTGAAAAGATCTCATCCAAGTGCCTAAAACAAAACTGCCACATGGTATGTAGGCATGGATCATTATTTGTTGAATGGGAGAATGAATACAAAACATTCTCATTTTCAAAAGAAGGAGTGTTATCTATCTCTGGTGTAATCAAACCCATTTATGAAAAACATTAGAGTCTTTCTTTGCATCAAAAGTTTCTTAGTTTGCTGGGGATTTTAATTCACTTAGGAAAGTTCAGACACAAATCACAGTGAACTTACATATCTGTTTGTAGATGTTATAAATTACTAGAGAAAGCTAGTCTGGTCACGTACAAATCAAATGTCCATTGAATATTTTATGATCTTAGCTGGCACATTTTTGATATGACTAATGTAAATTTCTAAAATAAATCTTAAATGTCACATAATATTTCCAGTTCTAGTTAGAGAAGGAAAAAAAGCCTGATATAATTTCACATAGAATTTAGGTTTAGAATTCTATAATTCATGAACCTTTACATGAAGGCAAAACTTTATTATATTGCTTCCTCTAAAAGTTTTTTACATTACTCACATAATACAAGTTAACTGTAGAAGAATTGGAAGATAAAGGTTATCATAATGAAGAATAAAGCTACTTTCAATCCTAGAAGCCAAAGAGTAACTGTTAACATTTAGTTGTATACTCTTTTGGGCCCTTTTCCTATACATAATCATCCTGTCTTATAGTGCAAACCATTAAAACTTGACTTTTTCCTATCTCATAAATATTACTCAATGTCAATAAATATTTCTGGGAGCCATTTTTAATGGTTGCAGAATATCTCATCATATACACATACCAAAACTTGTTTAACTCCCTTTTTGGGGGATAAAGTTTTTCTCCTTTTTGTTCACTATTATAGATGCTGGTTTGGTGAGCTTTCTTATTTATACATCTTGACTCACATGGAATGAATTCTCTTGACTTTTTTAAAGGTAGAAAACAGGAATTTTTAGGTGCCAAAGAGATTACTTTCATATAGACTTTGAAATGTTAGTTTTGGGAGACTTAGTATTTACTCTTGGTTGTTCATAGCAATTAATATACACTTTCTTATTATGCATTAATACAATTGGATTTCACAAGTGATAAACTTCAAAGCACATAGTTTTAAATATTTAAATGTTTTACATAGCATTCTTCTTCAATAATAATAAGGATAACAATAAATTATGCTGTCCAGTTTCCTCATTATTTTCCAAGCCTAGATGCTTTGTTTGGCTGGTTGACACGAGGCAGTTTCCTGCTGGAGGCAAAATGTCATTGGACCATTCCCTAATCCCCATCCCCACCCCCACCGATTTTGCCCCTTTCTAGGCTGATTATATAAACAATAAGGTGTTGTCTTTTTAATTAACAAAAGTAGCTCATTACAGGTGCTTTTCAACCATCTGAACTTATCTCCTAAATAGGTCTTGGATTATCTGTACCCAAATGAGAATACGATTGTTCAGGCAAGGCTACTCTAGGAGAATATTTAAAACAAAGTGCCAAGAGTCTTCTCCAATTTTGCCTGTGATAGGATGTAAGAACGGTACCATCCAATTAGGAGAGAAGACACAAGGGGACAGGAGAGAGGCCACACTTATGCTTCTCAACTTGAGCCTATTCAACATGGCGACATTATGCTTTTCTTGATAAAGTTTGCAATAACCTTTATCTTTCTGTATTTAATTTAATGGCCTTGGAATCTGGAGAAGCCAGCAGGACCTCATTTATCATGTAGCAAACATCAACCTCTTCTGGTACAATTTTTTTTGTGTGTGTGTGCTAACTAAAAGAGGCATGAAATTAAAAGTAGGTCAGAAAGCTTTCCATTCCAGTTTCGTTGATATAAGGGGGGTGGTGGGGAGGGCAGGCAAAACATTAAGTTTCTTTTAAGTGATGTTATGGACAAAATAATCTATTAATGAGTCAAAAGAGATTAGAGCACTGTGAAAACACTGAAGATTATGTTTTATGAAATGAGTTCTTTCTAAAGCATCAGAAAAGTATAATTACCAAAACTATTTCAAATTATTTATAAGTGGTTTTTGCCTGAAGGAAATCAGAGAATGTTATTTACCTGAAATATTTTCATTTGTCTTTATGTAAGGCTATGGTGTAAAAGGTGAATGTGTATTTTACTAAATCGTTAATTCATTCAGAAGACAATAAACTTGAATCCTATGAGAATTTTTTTAATGATTTTTTTCTTTAAAAAAGCTGAACAAAAATATCATTACTTCTAGAGGTATATTTGGAAAGCCTCGGCTATAAGAGCGGATAACAAATGTGGACTCAGAGACATTATAGCTTTTCTCAAAAAAAATGTTTTTCTCTGGGAAAAAAAGAGACATTAAACGAAACAGTAGTTCTTCTTTTGGTTCCTCTAAAAGGCCTGTGTGTAGTTTATAAGAGTGGTTAATGTAAATTCGGGGACCCTGTTGCACATACACTGTGGTTTGGATATGGCGTATCCTCCAAATGTTCAGGTACGAGTGTGGCAGTGTAAGTATAGAGAGGGTAGAACCTTTAAGAAGTGGAGCCTAGCAGGAGATGGTCAGGTTGTGGGGGCACTAGAGTGGGTTATTATCAAAACAGCAAGTCCTGCCTCTCCTGGTGTTTTGCTTCCTTTCTCATCATTTGATCTCACCCTCTTGCACACACTCCCATCATGATGCTGTGCACCATGGTGCAATATAGCCCAAAGGCCCTCACCAGAGCCAAGTAGACACCAGTGCCATTCTCATGGACCCCCAGGTTGTGGTGCTAATAAACCTTTTGTATTTATAAAGTACCCAGCCTCCGGTGTTCTATTAAAGCAACACAAAAGTGCTCCAAACACCTGACGGTGTGATTAAAGTGAAACAGGAATTACAGGAACACAGATAGCTATTGAAATTCTAGGTGAGCTATTTATCACTTGTCCTTTCTGCTGTGAGTTTCACAGAGCACTGTGACACCCGTTATGCCCTCTGATTACAATCCTAACAAAGGCCTCCAGAAAAGACTCCCTTTTCTTTCCCACTATGTAACAAGGCCCTCACCATTAGCCCTCACCAAGAAAACAAGGCCCTCACCAAGAAAAAAAATTATGACAAATCTGAATGGACAGAAATCTGAGATGAACTTCTGACAGAAATAGTTCATATTTTAAATGGCCTTGAACACTTAAACCTATATTCAAATGATTTGATAGCTTTCAAATCACAGGATAAATATTTTTCTGTCACAACAAGCAGGTTGGTAAGTAAGCATTCTGCTAGGTTGTAGTGCCACAAGTGCTCTTGAGAAGCACCTGACATCTTTTGGCTAGTTACTGTCAGAAACAACCACAACATTAAATTGATTGATTTTTGACAGAGACATTCTAACACTGGGATGGGTAGCGTTAATGTATTTACCAAATTAACTCTTTCAAATATCTGAGACATCAGGCAGTTGCTAATTTGTATTAACATACTGATCCGAGTTAGCCCTACTGAATCCAGGAGAGCAAAGGGAAATACAAGGTGGTGCTTATAAGAAGGGGACGCTGGGTGCATGAGGGTGGTGTTAGGGTGGATGACCGCTGCCCCGCCCAGGGAGCTGAATGGGCTGGATAGTAGCGTCACCTCTGAAGGCCAGTTGCATGCTGACCCTCTGAAGGATTTCTTTACAAAAATGTGATTTAACCTTGACAGAATTAGCAAATTGGTTGTGACACACACTTCAGAGTCACAAAGCCTTAAATTCCCATTTTGGCTTTGATACTTAACAGCTGTACGACCCTGGGCAGCCTGTTTGCCCTCTGGTAGACTCTGTTTCCTCAGTTGTAAAGTAAAATATCTTGTGAAAGTCCTTCTACAAGGTTTCTATTGCTTTTATTCTCCTGAGGACTCTTAATGAAAAGAGTCTTATGACAGATTACTCTAATTGTCTTCAGAGTTCAGGTCTCCAAGAAAGATTATGCCTTCTAAAAGCCAGTCTATTTCCTCCCAGACAGTGGGAGCCATTTCATTCACACCATTTTACTTTCCACTTTGCTAGCAAACATAGAGCTAAGTACTCATGTTTAATTGTTGTGGCTTGCCTCAAATAGGGCTTCTTAATATTATTCGCCCCAATTCCGTTCTCTCCTCCATTTCCCCTTGGAGAACGACTAAATTTTGGCCTCTCGTCCTGTGTAGTTAGTTGTTGATCTTACTGTTCTTGTGGCTTTATTGTCAGTTGTTTCAGTCATTTTGACAGTAGGTGGAAACTAAATAAATAAAACATGAACAAAATAATAAGTCTCCTTTTTCTTTAAGGTACTTTATAGTATTTCTTTCTCTTTTTTTTTCTGGTACTGGCAATCGAACTCAGGACCTTGCACTTGCCAGGCAGGCATGGTGCCACTGAGCTACATCTCCAGCCCTTATAGTATTTATTTCTATGGGTGGCAAAATTCCTTTTTTTCTCCTCAGTTTACATGTCTGTTTATAGTAGTATTTTTTTTTTTTTGGTACCAGGGATCAAACTTGGGTCCTTGTGCCTGTGAGGCAGGTGGCGGAACCACTGGGCTAAATCCCCGGCTGTTCCTGGTAGTATTGGACCTTTATTGTATCACTTGGGAAAATATGACAATATTAAGATGTTAATTTACCCAAAATACCCACCCACCTCTAGAATTAGTTTAATATAAATTATTTGTAGTTTCTTAGCAAGAACCTGAAGAGTAGTAACACACATTGCTTGATTTCACCGTATTATTATAACATGGTGCTTCTCAAGATTTTTTCACTTTTAAAAATTATTGAAGGTGGTTTTGCTGCCTGCTGCACAAGTGCAAGTACCCAAGTTCGATCCCCAGTATCAAAAAAAAAAGTTAAAATGGTTAAAAAGAAAAGTTTAGAAGGGCTGGGGATTTAGCTCAGTGGTGCCATGCCTGCCTTGTAAGCGCAGGGTCCTGAGTTTGATCCCCTGTACTGGGAAAAAAATAAATAAAAATTATTGAAGACTCCAGAGAACTTTATATAATATGTTATATATATATTAATATTTATTATATTAAAAAGTAAAAAAATTTAAAAATGTTTACTTATGAACTTATTTAAAAATAACATTGGGGCCCGGGATTTAGCTCAGTGATGCCACTGCCGGACTCGAAAGTGCAAGGTCCTGAGTTCGATCCCCAGTACCAAAACAAACAAAAAAAGTCAAACATTAAACCTCCAAACATTAACATAAATAACATATTTTTATGAGAAGTAGTATTTTTCAAAACAATATCAACACATTTAGTGAGCAGAGTAGCCTCACTTTTGCAAAGCTCTTTTAATGTCTGTCTTATCGGAAGACAAATGGACTTTCTTATCTGCTTTTGCATTTAATCTGTTGCCATATGACACATCAGGTACACACGTGGCAAAATGGGAATGTAAAGAGCAAATTTATTATCATTATTATTATTACTATTATTATTAAAATGGCTTGGAGTTTATGATCCCTCTGAAAGGGTGTTGGGGATGTCCATAGTACCTGGGCCAAATTTGAGGACTACTGCTAAAGAATATTATCAACGAAAATAGCAGCATAAGAAACAGAAATGGTGTTTTCCCGCATTTTTTTTTGGCTACCAGGGATTGAATTCGGGACCTTGCGCTTGCGTGGCTGGTGCCAGAACCACTGAGCTAAATCCCTGTCCCCTTCCCGCATTTTAATGTTTAATAATTTCAATGTTTTAAAATGTGCTCTTCTCGGTGGTCCCACCTCCTGCCTCGCAAGCTAAGGACCCGAGTTCAATCCCCGGTACCAAAACAAACAAACAAACAAAAAAAAACCCCGCAATAAAATGTGCCTCTTAACCTTTCTCCAAAAGTTGATAGAAACATCAAGGTCAAATTAAGGTAGGAATGTTTAGATTTTTCTTTCCATGCCTGAAAACTACTAGTGATATATGGAGTCAGTATTATTGTTTGGCAACAGGTGTTCTTTTTAACACGTATGAACAGAGATAATGCTTTTACTTGTGGTACATAGAAAGACAGCTTTTATTTTACCCTTTCAAGCTATAACAGTAAAACTAGTTTTATTAAATCTTATTTTTATTTGTATGTGTTGCTTTTTATATCATCTTTATATCACTCAATAATGAAAAGTAGAGCGAATTGATTTCTCTCATTCCTGCCGTGAGGTGGTTTGTAATGAAAGGGAGATAGATGGTGTGCTTAATTTACACAGTGGCGTCAGGTTCAGAATGAGTTAATACAGAAAGATAACACAATTTATTTTGTTTTATTGTCATTTTCCCTTTTTAGGTGATAGAAATAATGGCTGTGAGCAGCCTGTAAGCCTTGGTGTTTCCGTAAGGATACACTCCAGAGATCAGCTCTCCTTTCTGTGCGATGGAATCTCTATTATAGTCAGATTTTGCTAGTTCCAAAAATACTTGAGTTTTCTGTTTCTCTTTGCATGAAAGAACAATCTCTAGCTCTCAAGCATTTCGACGAGAGAGACTGGAGGCTGGCATGCTACACCTTGCCCAACACTGGTCTTAAAGTTAGGATTAAGATATTCTGAAATAACATAGGTTAAAAAAAACTGGACAGTATTTTTCTTATGAGACACACTCCAAATCTGTTATGGTTTCAGATGGGTAGTGGTAAAAGAAAGTTGAGAAGTGCCGACTATTACCTCCAAGGATGAAATTCTTTGCTGGGCCCTGTGAATCACCTTTATATCACATCATTGTACTTTTCATAGAGACCAGATTATACCTTCACCTAAAAAATAGCTTGCTTATGTATGTAGGTATCTATCACCTTGTATGTCACATCATACTTTCCCAAATGTTTTCAGAGATTAAATTAGGTAGTATAATTTGTTTTGGTACCAGGGATCAAACTCAAGACCTTGTGCTTATGAGATGGGTGTGGCACCACTGAGCTAAATCCCCGGCCCTAAGCTTTTGACATTAGAAGGGGATTTTAATGATCTATTCCACCAGCACCCCTATTACCCCTTCTCTTGTTGAAGCTGTTCACAGTATCATAGATGAGTCATTGCTCCAACTTTGCTTGAATACGTCCAATAATAGAAACCTCACAATTCCTAATGCAAACTCTTGTGGTTTTGGAAAGCTCTGACTATTGGGAAAGGTCTTCCCCCTTTTTTTGACCTGAGACAAACGATACTATTTCTCTTATTATAACTTTCCAGCTCTCATGGTTCTCCCTTATATCTGCATGAACTTTCTCTTTTCAAGTCTCAACTCTAGGTCTTTCCCTGAAAATTTTTTCATCCTCTCTCTTGTTCTTGTTCTCTCTCTTATTGTCCTACTTCAGTTTTCAGTCCCCACCTTAGAAGTATGATCCCTAAAAATGACACAGCATACTTCCAAGCTGAATGACCTTTACAGAGGATAGCAAGGCTACCTGCTCTCCTATTGCCATTGTTCGCTATGGAGCCGATTACCTTCTGGCTTCCCTGGCAGGTCTAGAACATGGGCTTCCATTGTGCTCACCATTAGTGGGAAATGTGACTTAGGCACATTGACTTGTATTATTCTGTGGTTTCTTTTTCCTGCATTTATGACAAACTCAATCCATTGAAGTTTGAAGAGAAAGTGTTCTTTCTTGATTTTCTCTTGGCAGGGGAAATAACTTTTTACTCAGGTATAATTTAAAATCTACAGAAGGTTTAAAGAATGCTTCAAAGGATTCCCATATTACTTAATTTATCATTCTTTAGACAGAGCCATAGAACTAGATAGGTCAGATACAGATGTGAATAGTTACAGATTAATTTTCCTGGACAATTTGAAAGTAAAGTGCGACATTATTTCTCTTTAAATGTTCCAGGGTTTTTTGTTTGTTTGTTTGTTTGATCAAGAACAAGGATATTTTCCTCAAAGGCTGTGGTCTAGTGAAAAACATCATAAAACCTAATGTTGATATAATACTTATCTAATCCATGATCCACTCTCAGATCTCACCAGTTATCCCTATAAAGTCCTTTTCAGTCTTTTGAGAGGCAGAAAGGCTCCTGGTGTAGGACTCAGGCCAGGATTGTGCATTTCATCCAGGCTTCTTCTGGTTTCTCCACCTGGGAAGAGGTCCTCTTATCCTTCAGAAGTTGAATAGCTGTTTTGGAGATTCCCCAAGGCTTTGTCCATAGTTTCCACATCCCTGACTCAGAAACATTCAACTACCATCTTTAAGTAAAATAAAAATGAATAAATAAATCTGTTCCTCTTTGAGTTTCCCCTTCTATGTTATCTTTTCTAGTATCTGGATGACACACATTTCAATGTGTACATTAGAGGGCAGTTCCTTTCTGAAGCTCTTCAGTCTCTTGCCCTATGAGTTCATTTTTCATAAGCTTCTAATTCATCGAGCCTTTCCTCCCCTCCTGGAGACACGGCGTGACATCAGATGGGTCTTCTAGCCCTAGACCGTACCATGTCTGTCACACCAATGCCTATTCTCGGGAGGTTTTGCTTACGTGAAACATCTTGGTGTTTGCTCTTGTTAGCCACCATCTTGTTTGGGAATCTTTCCATCTATTCATATAGCAAATGTGTATTGATCCCTTCCATATGGCAAGCTTTGTTCTCAGGTGCTGGGGGCACAGCAATGAGCAAAACAGGCAAATTTACATTCTAGTGGAAGAAGACAGTCAAAAGACAAATACAATTTATAGCAAATTTTATGGTGATAACTCTAAGGAGGGGAAAAAATAGATAAGGGACACAGGGAATGATGGAGGAGGTGCAGTTTACTTGGGGTGACCAGGAAAGCCTGTGCAAGTAATTACTGCATCAAGGCTTCTAAACTCTGCTTTCTCAAAATCCTTTCACCTATATGGTAGTTTATCTCAGTAGTTAAATAATTTGGTCCTAATCATTTCATTATAATCAGCTTATTGAAAGGAACAGAGTGGAAAGCACTTGGATTCAGCAATTATACGTAAGTCTGAATATAGTCTTAGTTACCATGTGAATTTGGATAAACTATATAACCTCTTTGTAATTTTTGTGTTCTATAAAATGAGGCTAAAGAGTCTTTATAAGTTTGTTAAAAGGATTAAATGAAATAGCAAATGTGAGGCACCCAACATTGCTTGTCTCATAGTAGGTATTTAAGAGATCTTAGTAATCTCCTTACTGTCTCCTCTACGTAGAATGCTTCTTTGGTTTCACCCACAGGGCTATCCCAGTGCTGAGCATAGAACAGATGTGCAGTAGACACATTCATTAAACTGGACATGATGGTGCACACCTGTAACTCCAGCACTCTGAGAGGCTGAGGCAGGAGGATTGCAAGTTCAAGGCCAGTTGGTGACTTAGTGAGATCCTGTAGGGAGGAAACTCAGCGCATAGGCCCAGGGTTCAATCTCCAGTACAAAAAAAAGTTAATTAGCCAATGTTCTTTTATTGGTTCAATTTTCATTTTATTAATTTATTCACATAACACTTGCCAAGCATGTATTATGTATAAGGTGTTATATTAATATAATCTTAAGGTGTTTATAATTTAATAGAGATAAAACATATATAATGTAAGCTATAATGTAAAAATAGAGGTAAAGACAAAAAGTAAGAGAGATAATTGCAAACTGATGTTGGTATTCAGATGAAATTATGGCCTCAGAAGAGGGAAATTTCAAGAAGTGACATGGGAACTGTGTCCTAAATTCCTAGTAGGATGTTAAAGGAGATTTCAAAAGGAAGAGTAAAAAGTAAACAGAGGCTAAGAGGTAGAGAATGAACTGCAGAACTCAGCCCTGGCTGTAGAGTAGAATTACTGGGGGGAACCCTTTAAGAAATTCTGATGTCCAGGCCTACAACCAGGAATTCTGATTTGATTGGTCTAGGATGGGGCCTAAACATTTTTAATTTTTTTAAGTTCTCACAGTGATTCTATTGTGCAGCCATGGTTGAAAATTCCTAGCCTACAGTACAGAAAAGGTGGAGGAGGGTTAAAGTCAGGTAAGAACAATATGCTCAGGCCACATTGTGGAGGCCTTATTTCACATTAAGGAGTTTCATTTTAATTTAGAAAGTCATTGCCAACCAATGACAGCTTGAACACTTAGGTTGTCTGGGTTCAAACACCCAGATGGTTTAAAGTCTTGTATCAACTTGTGTTCCCTTAATGTCTCTGAGTACAGTCTATTACTATGATTTGGTTACATTTCTTATATCCTCTATACAGCATGTTGAAGGTAAAAGGGGGGAATACTTATCCTTCTGTCCCAGTTGGTATCTAGTATTATCATGCAATCACATACCTGGTAAAGGATCATTGGGTGACTGAATGAATTAGTCAAGGTTCAGAGCTACAATTCCACTTGAGGTCTGTATGTCAAATTAGGAGACTGTTGGAATATTATGGCCTGAGTGAGAACATTGCAAGGATGAAGAGAGGATCCATGTGAGACTGCCTGCAGAGAAAGCTTCTATTTTGTTTTCTAAAGGTGGCCAAATCACTCATGCATCAAACTAACTCAAAGAGGACTAAGAAAAATGTGGAGATAGCAGAAGACATAGGCAAAGCATGTGAAATTAGAGACGAGAATGTTTAAATGGTTTGCCCTAAAACTTCAGAATTACATGTAGATTAAGCTGTTTGTCAGCCAGTTGGAGATGCAGGTTTGGTCATTGGAAAGAGGTTGATATTTAAATTTATAACTGCAGGTGTGAGGGAGGAAGAAATGTTAGGGAAAAAAACTGCCCAACTTGAATAAGGGAGGTGGGAGGCATTGGTTCTGGGCAGAATTTCAAACAGATTAATCAAGTCATTGATTTTCTAAGAAGTAAATACTGTAATTACTTTGGGTTTTCCAATGTTCTTTACTCTAAATGTGACTAAGTTCTGCCCCTTTTCTTTATCAACATTCTCTCCCTGCACTGCCTACTCAGAGTGTGATGAAATGGTCTAAAGCTCCTCCTGGGTTCTCCCCCTCCATCACACTTGAATGAGATAAGCATACTTGGCAGGGCCTAGTGTCCTCAAGCTTCTCTTCCTACAATCAGGGTGGAGAGATAGAGCCCAAAGTCTAAACACAGGAAGGGCGCAGTTGGACCCACTGCCTTCTCCAGTCCACTGTCACCAGTAATAAAATTGACCTTGTTGATTGATCACCTATCCCTAGTTTCTCCATTCCTCAACTTCATCTCTGCCATATTTCTTTTTCTCCACACCGTCCTCACTAATATAGTCATACCCTAGACTTTGTCACTATTGCTAACCACATCACCTCTAAAAGTGCCAGGTGAAGCATCCCATTCTCTGATCTCTACCTTCCTTTTCAAAAGCTCAATTACTGAGATAATTCCACTCCACATTGTGTGATTTTAGACTTCCACTCCATTCACCCTGTATGTTTGTCATTGCCTCTCTCTCTCTCTCTGTCTGTCTTCCCATGCTCATGACTGTATAATTCATCTTCAACATACATCCTTCATACTTTCTCCTTTCTCACTTCAACAAACTCCCCCAGCCCTACTTAAACTCTTGAGTCTGCACTTGAGCAGCTGACCACAGCACTCATCCCTGTTGACTGGCTCAGCTTTTCGTCTGTGATCACAGATCTCTGAAGAAATACTGCTGTATCTCTAGTAAATTTGCTCTTCACAAACCTTCCAAATCACCTCTCATCATTTTTAACTGATGACTTGGCCAATATTTCACTGAGAAAGTAGCAATTACAGTATATGAGAACTACTTCATCTTCTTATCACCAAATCTACCCACCCACTTGTGTCTGTCCGTTTGTCTCTTTCTTCCCTTTGATAATAAAGGATAAACAAATTGCTCTTACTCCTTCCCAAAGCAATTTGTCCCACTTGTATTCTGGAGGACTGGGTTCAATCCCCACTATCACAAACAACACAAAATGGGATAAAGGTTTTTATTCTACTATATCTTTTTCAAAACTTGGTACCATCTGTGACTTTAAAGTTTTTGTTAGTCTGGTAGTTAGGTGGTGACATCTCATGGTTTTAATCTGTATCTCTATTTACTAATCAGATACTTTTTAGTAATTATAAGCTTTCATGCTCTCTCTTCTGTGAAACGCTTACATATTCCTATTGTTGATCCATTTTTCTAATAGGTTCATTGTCTTTTTCTTATTGACTTATATAAGAATTCCTTACATATTCTGAATACCAGTCCTTGGTCAGCTATGTTACAATTAACGTCTTCTACAACTATCATCTTCCCCCTTTCAGGTTGTCTTTTTTACCGCTGTTATGATAACTTAATTAATAGTTCTTTTGTTAATGTATTAGGTTGAACTGTAAGAAGTTGCAGACCATGTAATAATAAGTTACATTGGTCTCTAAGACCAAAAATAAGAAGTATTTTTGTACCCATTATTACACAAATAATTCCATTTGCTTTCTGTAGTGTTCATTAAAACACTGATTGCTATGGCTCACCTTCGAATTTTCTGATTCACTAGGTCTGGCATGGAACCTCATAATTTGCATTTTTAATAAGTTTCCAGGTGATGCTGCTGATGTAGGAGTCACACTTAGAATCTTTGTCTCAGTTCCTCTGTCTTCTCAGTGCATTTTAACCAATCCTCTTTCCGTGGTTCCTTAGAGCTAATGCTCCAATGCCTAACACTTTTGCTCATCAATGCAACCATTTTGTCAAGGAAGTTCTTGACCTATCCATCTTTTCCAGCTCTGGGTCACCTTAATTGACTCTTTCCCAGGCTTCTCAGTCCCAGCTGCAGCTAGCTGCCTAGTGAAAGCTTGCAGTATTAATAAATGGTGCCTTCTCATTCTAAGTTAGCATGTAGCTTTTAAAAGTCCCAATATTGTTGCTTAGAGGATTTTGTGGTCTCCTATAGGCATATATTATGTGATGAAGTTATTCTGACACAGTGTTAAATCATGACTCAAACACATTGTCTTAGTACCAAGTCTTCTTCCCCAAAACCCTACCTATTCTTTCCCCTGCCTTAAAAATTTCACTTAAAATATACATTTTTTCCTGTTGCCAGTTAGTTCATTATAAAAAAAAAACCTGTATGTTCATATCCATATGTTTTTCTGGGACATTTGTAACAACTCAGATATCTTAATAATGAAAGCTCAGATGAGTAATAGAAATGCACTGTACAAATTAAAACAGTTAAACCTTTCCTGTATTTAGAGCCAGAGTTCCCAGCAATGACACTGTTGACCTTCAGGCAGCCTTCTTTGTTCTGTGGCTCCACCCTGTGCACCAAGGATGCTTAGCAACATCAGTGGCTTCTCACCCCACCTGGAGTGGCAAATTTAAATGTCCCTGGACAGTGCCAAATGTCCCCTAAGGCCAAAATCTTCCTGGATTGAGAGCCGCTGATTTGGAGATGTCTCTTGCTTAACTTGACTTTTCATGGATTGTTTGAAAAAAATATAGTCAGCTTGTTTGGCCTTTTAAAATTCCAAGCCCAAAACATTTCTCATCTTTTCTATTTCTTTCCTATCACACATTTTTCATTTCGTTCCAGCCAAATGAAGGATTATATTTTCGTGATTGTTTTTCACTAATTCTAGACCACATTTTGGTAAGACAAAAGGCAGCCCCCACCAAACACACAGTGGCAGACCCCAAGACAGATTTCAGATTCTTTTCCTGCCCTTCTGCAAGTATTACTCTCACCATAGGATGGTGGTAGTTGCTGTGATTAATACACTTTTAACTGTAATGCGATTAGAGAAAATCATGCCAAAATTGCTAGAGCTAAAACTTGACCTGCCCTGACCAGATGATGAAAACTCAATACCATTCTCCCTGACCCTCCCCACCCCCACACTCCCCAAATAGTCTTGCTTCTTAATGAGTAAGAGTAGTTTAAGCTGCAATTATTTCCTCTTACACTGACTGTCCTTTTCACCCTGATTACTCTTTGGATGTATAATGGGGAGATAGCTGCTTGCAGGCTAGCAAGGAGGTCTGGTGAATGGCAGCAATACACACTTAGTGGAGAAGAGTGCATTCCACTCTCAGAACAACCTGCCCAACTGAATGCCGCTTACAAGTGGAGTGGGGAAAGCTTTTTACAATTTTGATTTGCAATGCCAATTTTCCAGTTTCTGTGGCTAAAACAGTAAATAATTTTGTGAGGTTTTTTTTCCCCCAGCTGTTCTTAGTCGGACATTTGCTGAGCCCCTCTTGAATTTACTTTTGCAGAACAAGACAACCATTTGTACCATTAGGCCACTGCTCCTTTTTAGTTGTGTTTAGGGACCTTCTCCAGTTTAGTCTGTTTGGACTTGAGCAGCGCACCTATTCATTCAAAAGAGAACAGCGTGACACAGTGGGAGACAAGGCTCCCGAGCGGAGAGGGCATTGTGTCTGTGTTTCCCAATTTCAGAAGCTTTATCTGCCTGACCATCAACCAAGTTCTGGGCTATGGGCCACTTTTGTACATTTATGGCTTTGTCTTAGTTGAGATAAATAATAGCAGCACTGAAGCACTATAAGATCTACAAGTGCCTTGCAAATCATTAAAAAAAGAAAGACTACACAATAGCAACGTTTTGTATAGTTTGAGGGTTAAGTGAATTCTATTTTTAGCTTTTTAAAAAACAGCTGTTCTCAAAAAGAGATATTTCAATTTCATAACCACTAATAAAAAATAAATCAATGCCTCAGTTATCTGTAATTTTCTCTTATAGCAATTGTAGGCACTAGAATAGCAATAAAATGAGAAGTAATGATCTTAATCAAGTATATGTTTCGTGGTGGATTTCAGAGTGTCTCTATATATATGATCTTGTTTGCCATTAAAAATAAGCACTATGGGCCAAGAAAGAACCCAGAGGGCAGTGAATGGTCAAACAATATATAGCCCAAGACCTATAGAGTCTCCCCTGGCCAGTGCAATTGGTTGGTTTCACTAATCAAAAGGAAAAGAGGGCTTCTGAGTTTTGTACAAACCAAAGCTCTTGCTGCAAAACCCAAAAGCCCTGGAAAAATACAGATAAAGGAGCCAGGCAAAATGAGAGTGAAGGAAAGGTAGAAGAAATACAGAGACGGGAGGGCCAAGAAGGGAGGTCACTAGAAAGAGAAGCAAAGATTTAAATACTGCTAGGAGAAAGTGAGAGTACTGATTACAAAGAAATTGAGAAAGGTTAAAGACTTCTTCAGAGTTGGAACAAACAGCCCAGCAGCTGTTAGCCGCCTTTTAGGACACCCCAAGGGCTTAGAGACCCCAGGGATGAGATAGTAGATGCCTGATCTTCAGAGCCAATCCCCTTCACAGTGAAGGAAGAGAAGCCTGAGTCATGTTTGCTGTTTTTTCATGCACTAAAGCCTTCAGTATTACCTAAAGAAAAAGGAAGTTAGTAGAATTATCCTAGTAACAAGAAGTCTGCAGAATCACTTTTTGGCAGGGCTCACTAAATTTGACGTTACTTTCTTGGATTTATTGGGATACTCCTTTACTCCACCTTACTCAATGCATTATTGTTTGAATTATTTAAGAAAGAAGTGTTAATAATCCAAGATGGAATGGAACCCATTGTGATTTATGGTTCTTTATTTATAATTGTATCTTGGTGTTTTGCATTACCTCCTTTGTATTGTACTGTTCTGTTTACCTGTTACCTACACTATCTGGTCCTTAACCGTGGGGACTGAAACACAGTCTCTGGTACATAGCTGGAGTTCAATAAATGTTAGCTGATAAATGATTGAAAAAATAGATATATCTGATTTGAGAAATCACTGTGAACGAAGTAATGTCTCCGCACAATGAAAACACACTCAGTAACACCTGGAAAGCTTAACTACTTGTCTCTCAGACTGCTGTGAAGCCCCCAACCTCAAGCAAAGTGCTCTACTGTAAATCCCTCCCTAGAACTGCGGAAGTGGTTAAGTGTTCAGGTGTCAAAATGCTGTCCTGCTGGGCTGCAGGCCACATACAAAGTTATATTACATTGAGTTTGAAATGCTAACAAAGCAAGTAATTAAACTGAGTAAGTGCTAACTTGCTTGAAAGCAAGATTTGAAGCTGATAAACCAAAATGCTGATAATTAAGAGTTGATTATACAGCTTTGTTGTTTCTCTACCCTGCTAATAGCCTCTCATTCCTGGCATGTAATGATTTCTTCCCTACAAGGGAAGAGGGAAAAAAAGTATCATTCTTCTCCACTTCTCTCCCATCCTGAGTAAGCTGTGACTCCCACTTTTCCTAAGCCAAATCCTCTACCTGTGATCTTGATCCTATTCTCGCCTTTCCAGTCTATCTTTTGCATCTTATCTCTCTCCTTTTCACTAATTTCTTTTCTTCTGTTTACAAACATGCTCAGGATTTACCATCCTTAAAAAAAAAAAAAAAAAACCCAGCAAACGATAGTGTGGGAATCTTCTTTTACCCTCTATTCCCTTAATTCTCCCTCATCTTTCTCCTCTATATTCTCCCTAACCTCTTGGAAAATGAATCTGCGTTCCTTGCCTCTTCAGCTTGATTGCTGATTACTGCTTATTCCCTTAAACTCTTCTATGGGTTTCACTAATCCAATAAGCTCTTTCAGAAGTTTTCAGTAAGTCTTAATTGTCGGATTCTAGAATCTTCTTTTTCCTCTGTCTTGGTAGTATTTCACTTTGTTGACTTTCTCCTTATCTAAAAATATATCCTTTTTTGACAATTTACCTTTCTGGTTTTCTCCCATTATTTTAGTCTCAGTCAAATCTCAGTCTTTTCTCTCTCTCTCTCTCTCTCTCTCTCTCTCTCTCTCTCTCTCTCTCTCTCTCTCTGTCTCTCTCTCTCTCCCCTCCCTCTCTCCCTCTCTCCCCCCTCCCTCCATTCCTCCTCTTTCTCTTTCTTTTCTTCCTGTCTTTACAGTAAGAGAGAAGAAACTACTATTTATTGACATTGAAGACAAATTATATGTCAGGCATTGTGCCAAGTTTTCAAACACTATCATGTGTTATTCTCACATCAACCCTAAGATATACAATATTCTTAACCCTATTTAAGATTTTGTTTTTATTTTTAATTATGGTAAATAGATACAACAGAAAATACCATCTTAGCCACTGAAGTGTACAGCTCAGTGCTAGTAAGTAATTTACATCATTGTACACCCATCACCACCATCCTCTCCAGAACGTGAAACTCTGTACCATTACACAGTAATTCCTCATCCCCCACCCAGCCCTTAGCAACCACCATTCCACTTTCTGTCTCTTTTTGTCTCCTCTGAGTGACTCATATACATAGGATTGTATAGTGTGTCTTTTTGTGGCTGTATTATTTCACTTAGCATACTATCTTCCAGGTTAATCATCTATGTTGTAATTGTATATGTGACAGAATTTCTTTCCTTTTTAAAAACTCCATAATATTTCATTGCAGGTATAGGCCATCTTTTGTTTATCCATTCACCCATCTGTTATCTCCATTCTATAAATGGTGTAATGGTTAAGTGAGGTAATTCATCGAGATTACACAGCTTTTCCCTGTGGGGAAACAGTCTCTACATTTTATAATTGTATCCTCCATCTTAATTCCCCCTCCTCATATTTTTAATAATAATCTCCATGTGATATTTCTTTATATCCTACATTTAACCTTTGCACTAAATCGAGTTCCATATTTTCAGTAGTCCCAAACAGAATATCCTCCTAATGCTTTCAACTCACCATGTCCAAAAACAAGCCCATCGTCATTTGAGTCTTAAAACGGGCTTGTTGTTCAAAAGTGCCTGTTGTTGCTCATGACACCACACATTTTCTAGTCACTGGGACCCTAAACCTCTGAATTCTCCTTGAGATTTTTTTCTCCAGTGGACCCAAATTCAGCAACTCATGAAATCTTGTCAGCAAAAATAGACAGTACTACTCAATAGCTACCTTAGCGGCTCACAAGTTACCTTCTGATGTTTTGTGCGTGTTTATGACTTAAACTGTAATTTCAGATACTTACATATTTTCTAAGTGTTTTCTACTTCCTGTAGCCTTTCTTCCCATCTCTTCTCAACCTTTCTTTTATGAGCCCTGAATGCCAGTCTCTTGTTTTCCCTATGCATGTTTTGGGGAAATGGCAGACTCTCCTACTCATTTTTCTTTACCCATACTTAACTATCTTGTCCCAAACCCCATTTTCCTCTCATTCTACTTGAGAATTTTGGTTCTCTGGTCTCTGCAGGGAGTATAAAATCCTCAGGAATCCAGTAGCAGACTTGGGTTGAAGTTCATTTGGTCCCAACAGAACCTTAACAGAATCCTCCTTCCATGCCTTTATGATTTGGATTTCCCAAGTTGCTTTGCATAACATCCTAGTTTTCCTTTGACTATGAGAGTGGAGTGAAGAAATTCAGGATGAAAGTATAAACTCATATAGTTGAACTCAAGGGGTTTGGGGAGGTGTGGGTGAATAAATTCTTTAAGAATATTACAACCATTCATCTGGCTATTCTCTTTTGCCCCATCTCAAAACCCCAATATAGTCAGGTTAAATCTTATGAATGTGAATCAAACTTTGGCAATTACTATGTGTGATATTTGATGGCTGCCACACTGTCGGCCAACTCCATCATCTTTTTCCACTCTTAGTATTTTGCCCCAGAGCAGAAGGTTCAAGAATAAATGTATTACCAAAATGAAGAGAAGCTGTCTTTGAACTTCAGAGAGAACTGTAAAGTGATAAAGACTTTGATTACTAGTCAGGCTTCTAGATGGTTTATTAAAGAAGCAACACATTATCCACGAGGGGAAAGAAATGCCATTAGTGTTATACTCTGGGCATGGAAGTTCCTATTTAAGGAAAAGTAAATGCATAGCATGTGCCGTATCAGAAAACTCATTTTAATGTTAACAATGAATTGGGTATTCTTATAGTTATGAGAAAATATTCCAGCCTTCATTGCTTTCCACAAATAAGTTGCTGGAAGTAAACGAGGTGTGCTATTTCAGTACCAATTTAGCAATACCTCTGCTCTATTATCAGCAACATGCACAGTTGGTTTGTGGCAGAATGCAAGCCACTCTTGTCTGTGAATAAGCATCAGGCTGACTGTGCAGGACGATAATTGCTCTGCCTGCACTTCCTTTGGCACCTACTGATCTCTGCTAAGTGGTTAGTAAAACATATTTTTGAAGGAATGTCAAGCACTTTTAAAAATTTGAAGGACTCAGTTTTTGATTGTTCTTTTTCTTATGTTCAAGTTTGAGGAAAGTCCACACAAAGCCATTGCGCCGCTGCCATTACTACCAACAAATGTCTTAAATGGTAGGGTGCCAGTGTATCTGCACTAGGCATCTTTTAATCAATGTGTTTTCTTTTGCATTACACTGTGACACTGGCTGGATGTGTTGGGATATCAAGTGACTGACTTCAAATGGATGGCAAATTCACTAAAGTGAAAATGATTGTGATAGTTCTCTCATTTCCCCCCACAGTGTATGTAAAACTGACTTTTAAAGTGTTTAGTAGATAATGGATCATGTAAGGTCAGTACTAGCCATGGCGGCCATGGCTATTATTTTCCCTTTTCATGGGAGGGTGCTCAGCAAAATGAGATTGTCACACTCTTTTTTTGAGAGGACAGCGACAGACAGTTAAAAGCCTCTTCATGTAAGGATGTTATTTCATAAAGACACCAGCACTGGATTATCCCCTTCACTTTAAACTTCTGCCAGCTTGTACAAAGAGATAAAACAAAATAGCCCTGGTCCCAGGGGTGGGGAAGTGCTGGCCAGCTCAGCCTGGGTCCACAAGCTTTCATTTTGATTAGTCACATATGAGGAAAATTCACTTAGGCTGAGAGGTAAATTTAATACCAGTTATGCCCATGCTGTTCATATCACAACCATTTTCACATGATGCCACTTAATTCCCTAAGAAGCAGAAAGGTAAATCGGTGGCTAGCTAGCAAAGGTGTCACAATGCATTAAGACCAGGACTCGCTGCAGGGGATAATGGTTCTGATTGCTGTTGACTCATGTCTCCACCAACCGCCTCATGTAAAATAAGTGACATTTAAAAGACATCAAGACGTGAGAAGAGGTAAGGGAGAGAGAAAGAAAGAGAGAGGAGGGTAAGAAGTATGTGCTACTCAACTTGCCACCAGAGCATGCAGCTTCTTTTCCACCCTAAGTGGTAGGAAATGATAACTCGACATGCCATGAGTGACCTGCACTAAGCTTTTAACTTCCTGTCTTGTGTTTTTAGAGAAAAACCTGTGAAATTGCTTCTGGGAACTGCTCCAACATGTTATCATTTATTTCCAATTTAATTTTTTTAACTTTTATTCTTTTGCCCTCACATATCAGTCTATTCATCTCTTTAAAAGCTTTAAGCTGAATCAAGTTAGGCAGTGGTAGACAACAAGAGGCAGTCTACTTTCTGAAGGCCCATTTATGTCTATTTTTATAAAGAGAATCAAATTCCAGTTTACAGTAAGCATATGCTTCAGTTGACATCTGTTTCTAAGACTTGGACGCTTTGTTTGCATAACAGTCACCAATAAATGGCCTTGTTTTAAGTCTGCTCACTGAGTTGTATGTGGGTTGTTCAGCTGGGGATTTTAGTCGCAGCTGATCCCCTACCGCTCATAGCTGATAGGAAGGGGGAAAATCCGAGAAGCCCAGTCCTATTTATTAATGCAGATTTTAACATTCTCAATGAACCACTTATCCAGTGTGATTCCGCAACCAAATCCTTATTTGCTCAGGCAGAGGAGGGGGTGCTCTTCAAAGGGCTGAATTAAAGCTTACCAGCTTTTTTTTTTTTTCCGGAGGGGGAGGGTGACAGGGAGGAAGGAGAGAAAGGAAGGTCTTTTCTTTAGCCAGTCTGATAATTCACAGCACAATGAGATGGAATCTTTAAACAGGACATCATAAAACAAGCTTATGTTTAATGAATTTTTTGTAAACTAAGACTCTTCGGTGTTTGTAGAGCCCTTAATGCTGCCCTTTTGTACAGAGTCTTGGTGATTTTTATTCAGTACCACTTAAATATCAGTCTGGAGTTTGATAGAACAGGGTTGTGTTCCCTTCATTCATCTGGTTGTTTCATTTTAAACCCCATCTGATTCCACGTGCATGTGAAACAAGCACAATATTCAAATATTTCAAGATGTGCATGTGACTGTTGTTAGGATCCTTACTGCTAATTAAAGAAGTTACTACTTGTGTTAAGCTGCTTCAAATACAAAGCTAATCCACAGTCTCCATAAATCTGCCCCTGAAAGGCATGCCAGTAGTTGAAAATACTAAAGTCCAAGGATAGGGTCTATGTGCCTTAGAAAGTAAACCTGATTAACAGAGGGCTTCCTTTTAATTCTCAGTTTTACATGGAAGAGATCTAACTTTAATGTATTTGAAAATATTGTGTTCCTGACTTGAACACACTGAACTTTTCCCCTGAATTATTGTGTAATATTCAGTAATCGTTTATGCAATGTGTAACATTTTTCAAGGGGATTTACATATCAACTTTTCTTGGTGGAATCAACAACAGTCGTATGAAATGTATCTACTCCATTACTCTTATCCAGTGCACCTACTTTCTTTTCCCCTTTAATTTTTATATATGGTAAAAATTTCATTGAAGAGAGATTTTAGATGACAGCACTGTAATTTTAAACCCAGTAGAAGAGGTGTAAGCAATTTGAGCTTAGCAGAAGCATAATCTTAGGTTGTCAAGAAGAAACCCATTCTTCCTATGCTAATCAATCAGTATATCAACCAACCAATCATCTCTTCAGCTTAGCATATATCCTAAGGTTTGATATATCTATTAACTGCCCATCATGCAGCTGGTCTCTGGATGATGAGATTCCCCCTATCTTGGCATTTGGCAGCGGACGACTGAGCTATCACAGACTCAGATAAATACCAAAGTGGAGATTTCAATCCTGTTCCTGAGTGCAGAGACAATCCAGAAATATTGAAAATATTCTTAGAAGAGAATGCACTGAAAATTACATTTCTCAACACTCTGGTGTGTGCAAAAATTGTATATATTACAAGATTCTCCCTCCCTAGACACAACAATGTAAAATAAAATGACTCTTTTAGTGAGCTTGGGATGTTGGTAATCAAAAAAATTGTTGGAATCTGCTATGAACGCTTAATTGCAAGGCAAATGACATGCAGATATTTGAATAAGACTAGTTTATGTGATAAATTTCCTGAGAACAAACAGAAACTCAGTTCATAATCATTGTAATTCCAGAGCAGAAGTTACTATTTTTGAAGATTATATGCTGCTTCCTGGCCTCAATTTGGAGATTCTGATATTGCGTGAGGTGCAGCTCAGTTTCTCTATAGCCTTTTCTACCAGCTGTTACTTCCAGGCATGGAACAGAGGCACTGTTTCTATAAAACTATTCATTGAGAAATAGAAACCAAAATTGACCTAAATTTAGTTGCCGAATATCTGTGGCTATGTTGAAATTGGAACGAGTAGGATTCATTTCTTCAAAAACTGACTTCCACCTGAGAAGTTAAAAAACAAAATTCTCCACAAGATGATGTTGTCTTTCCTACACCACTGCTCAAGTGTCTTCCTCTGAAAAGAAAACTTAGATGATATATTTGGGAACTGAAGCTTTAGCCCAAATTTGATCATTAACTAGCTGAACTATGTGCTAAGAAACCTGCCTAATTATATAAGCCTTACTTCATAAACTGAGATTTCTCTGAAGCACTCTGAAAAGTAGTAATTGATTACTTTCATAATATGTAAACAATATTCTACTGAAAGTTTTTTTCATGTCAATCATGGTAAGAATTTAGACTTCTACTGTGGTATTTGTTCAGCCAAATCTCTCAATGCTGTTGGGCAACATAAGCAGATGAGAAATAAATTCTAACCTAGCTAGATACAATGCTCTGGGCTGTAAGGCATTGTTTCAATCTTTCCTTGAGGGTGGGGCAAGGAGGAGGAATGATGGAGTTCACGATAACATGAACTCTGCGGCTGGAAAGAGAAGAAAATCTGTTTTCTGTCCCAAGAAGTCCAGCATGAGTCCATGGGCACCATGATGACTTCTTCGCTCTCAACAACTCAGCCCATGCACTTTGATCTCAACTGAAGAACACTCCTGTGTCCTGGTGTGAAAGGGCTGGTAACATTATAACAGCTCTAGAATTTTTGTGTTTTTTCCAATGGAAAGATAATTGTGGTGTCAAGCTCAGAGCAATGGTTTGGTTTAAATAGTATATTTTGAAGCCCTTCTCAAGGAGTTATGATTCTCCGAGAAAACATTTTGCTATATGGCTTAAGGTTACAAATTTATCATAGCAAAGAGAACAGGCAGGGGAAGCCAGACGGAGAATCATTTTCTTTCTCTCGATTCACTTAAAGGACCCATTCTGAACTCATTCCAGGCTCCTATGATTAGAGACCAACCCGTTTATTGATATCCACAGATAAGCCCCATATATGAATACCTATGACATGGGCTATGCTGAACGAAGCAAAAGGATTGATTTAGAAAAAGATAAACCTATTGAATGTGGATGCTTTGTTGCTGGCCTGGAAACTTGTAAGCATGGACCTTTCAGCCCAGGACAACCTTACTCCTCGGAGCATCTATCCTGTCTTCTTGTGATAACTGTCCTGCCAGGTCACTAGATTGTGGATACAGATAAGAAAGTCAGTGAAAGTGGATTGAAGACAATTAGAAACTTACCCACACAAGAATTGACCTGTGATTGTATTTACAAGTAGATTCAGGTCCTCAGTCGATATAGCATATAAGGCTCAACAAATAGATCTTGCAAAAAAAGAGAGATTCACGTTTTATTGCTGAGTTCCATCCAGGTTTAAAGCTGTTTGCTACTCTTCTACATAAACACAACACAGCTTCTTCCTATATCACTTAACATGTCCCTGAGGAGGAAGCAATGAGCTCCTTCTGCTCAACAATTTATGTTCAAAAGCAACATAAAGAAAGAGATGAAAGAATTTTTATGAGACATTGAAGGGGATAGTAGCAAAATTTCTTTATCAAATTATGAATAATGATTGCTTTTTAAAAGAAAAGCTCACTTTCAATTATGAGTTCTTTTAAACAGAATAAAGGGAACATTAAAACTTAACACTGGGGTGAGGGTTAAAGTTAAAACTAGAGAAGATGAGATGCATCTAGGGGAGGCTGAAAGAAATAAAGGACAGGAGAATTTAATAGACAAAGTGAGAGGCTCTTCTGGGGCCATTGTTGGGCTCTGTTCTGTGGGTCCTATCTACATTTTAGGGAGGGAGTTCCTTAATTTAGAATATGTTGGCAGTGGAGAGGGAGCATTCACCAAACATCAGGCACCAATGATTCACCACCAGTTGAAGCTAGTGAGACTCTCCCTCAGGCATCTTTTCCAACTTGCTGTTGGAAGAATCACCATTAACCAGTACCTAGCCTATGAATCTCTGCAGGATTTTGGAAGCACTATGCTCAGCCATTAAGCAGTGGGGCAGAGGATGGAAAAAGCCGGCACAGAAGGAGAGGGTTCATAGTGAATGCTTTATAAACACTCTAAATGGGTGAAAAATAATGACCCCTGACTTCTTTGTGGTCCTTAACTCATGCTGCCACAAGATTGGTTATAGGGTCCATATCACACTGTGATATGAAAGTATTAATTGAATAGGGGCAATCAGAATTTTCTATGTGAATAATGACTTAGAAATAATATTCTGCTGGATTTGACAATGGAATGGAGAACCAAGGTTTCACTTGGCTCTGCAGTTCTCTTGATGAGGTCAGATTTTTTTAAACCGCAAGGGTACATACATTTTGTGTCCTGTTTTTAACTCAAATCCAATGTGAATTTCTTTAAAGTAACAGGAAGAAGGAGGAAAATTAAGGGAAAGATGAGATACCAATATTGTTCTTCAGATTCTCTTTGTGACTTTCTGACAGATACCTTCTACTCTCATCTTAGTAGTAATCCTTCTGTTCAACAAACCCTTGCATTTAGTTAGTAGTAATAAATCAATATCAGTTTCTTTGTTTTAGGGTTTAAGATGTTTACAATGGAAGAAACTCAGTGAACCCCAGGAGCTCTCTCTACCATCTTTGTAACTATTCTATAAATCTAAAATCATTCCAAAATAAAACAATTATTTAAAGAAAAAAGCTGTAAACATTGTAGATATACTTTGCAATGAGCATGTTTAAATAAGAAAGGCTTCAGCTCTACATTTGTGGGAATATTTTCTTAATGTTTCTGCAAGTGGATTCTTGTTTAAATTTGATATCCTGATAAATTGATGGCTAACCTTTTATTCATGTGTCCCACCAGACGAGTTCCTAGCTGATCATGACGAAATGCTCATTTATCCAATATTGAATCAGAAAAAAAGAGGATTTAGAATTATCTAACTTCTTGGAATGCCACCTATCGCTGAAATAAAATAATCTCTTGGCACGTTTTTTAGCTGTAGCATACTGTAGGACACTGTAATTTGTTGAAAAGTTTGTATTTTCTATTTGGCTTACTGTGTGGTGTATTTATGATCATGTAAAAGTCTGTAATGGTTACTGTGAAATTAGAGGTTGTCCAAACAAAACTTAAAATCCTAAAACTTTTCTCTCCAAAATGTGATCATTCTTGGTTACATTAGTAAACAGTTTGACATGTGTTTGAACATAATTTTTTCTGTTAGATCGTCTTTGCTTAAAAGTATGTCTAATGAAGTGTATGACTGTATAATAGAGGCGATAGTATTTGATTTTTAATTTTTACACTAGTTTTCACCATGTTGTCTGCCCATTCGATTTTTTAAAATAAAAGACTAATAAAAAATAGGTATCTATATCACTGAGCTTACCGCATTGTTTCACTTATGTTTTTGTGTTCCCCTGAAGAGTAAACTCCTTGAGAGACAATCTGTAGCCTTAATATCTAGCTTGCTGCAATATATATAAGGATTCAGTAAATATTTGTTTGAATGAACAAATGAACGAAATCGTATTTAAATGAATGACTTCCATTTTGAAGGGCACTAAATAACCGCCCCTCGATTTACTCTCTTCACTGCCCTTGTTTTAGGATGGCCTCACAGTTTGGTCTGTTTCTTATCATTGCTATCATTCAGCTACATATACTAACCTTTCAAATCTGTAAAAAGTATTTAAAAGAAAGAGAAATTGTTTGTGTTTCAAACTCTATCATAATGCATTTTCAAATACGTCAGACACATCTTTGTTAAAATTAAACCAGGGATTGGTTTTGAGCGAATAGCCCTATATCCTTACAGATGCTGTGGATGGATGCATCTAAGCTGCTTATTATATTGATGGGTTTTGCTGCTCTGCAGCAAATGAAAACAGGCAGCTGCTTCCTCCATCAAAGCAAAAAGCAGCCTGAGTTTTTATTACCCGAGTGTTCATTTCTTCTATTGCCAAAATTCTTACACAAAACAAAAGAGCAGTTTTAGCACATTATTGCTTAACTAGACATGAACAACTGACAGCAAGTGATAAGCCTGTCTGCTTTTCACAACTGGTAATCATTTTTGGAATAGATGTTTTAATATAGTTGAATATAAATTTTGTAATTTACATCTACAATGGTACGTAAATTTATAGATCCAGTTTGTTGCAGGAGAATGAAGGCTATAATCACAAAAGGCTTTTCTCAGTGTTGTTTAATTTTTAATGACTATTTGAAAACTGGAGAAGAAAAATGAAATCAAATTCATTTCTTTAAAAAATAAAAAAGAGGTGTTAAAGACAATCAGACAAGTTGGTTGGAGACATTTGTAGATGGCCCTGACAGAGCAAGACTGCTGTGTTTACAGCCAGGATGTGCTCAGCACTGTATTTCCACATTAGTCAAAGTGAACTGCCCATGTTTGTGCAGCGGCAGAAATTTCTGGAGAGCAGACTATCCTTTTACCTTCACATCATTGAATAATGAATGGAGAGACAGGAAGGACAGACAGAGAGAGCCCTGGCCATTTTGCAAGGCTGAGATTCTCAGCTCTCATACTTATTATTTCTTCTTCCTCAGCTTCTCCTTCTCCCTCTTCTTCATAACCTGAGTATCTTACATTTAGTTTCAAATGGAATGGCAGAAGGATGTGTTTGATGTAGGTTTAGACTGAGCCTCAATGAGATGTTGCCTTATTTACCAAATCAGTTTGCTGAATGGTGTTTTACCTCTTGGAACTTAGTAATGCCAATTCCTGCTATAGGAAGGGGAGGCAGTCCTCCTACCCTGTTCCCCACAGAGGAATGATTCTTTCCTCAAGGCTGTGAGAAGAAGATCTTGGAATAAGGCAGTTTTGCTACACTAGGGTGCACACTTTCCAAACAACATGCCAAAGCAAGTTCTTTTGTTGAACTAGCATAATGCCAGGGCAGTTTAATAAATGTATGGAGTTTTCACCCCATGCCATATGCCTCCTGAATATCATTTTCTGCCCAGGGAGGCTTGCATAGGTGCATGAGCATCTACTCTGCATGAACCATGTGGCTTGCAACTTGTTTAGAGTTCAGCCAGTGTTTACTTGCAAGTGAGAAAAGTTGGACTCCAAAGCAGAAAGCTGCTTTAGAAATCAAATTTCTCGGTCATGGGTAACTCCAGAGAAGCTCACTCTTGATATTCTGGTATGCCATCAAACAAGTGTGTGTCTATGTTGGTGAACTGTCTCCATACTGAAGGTAGGAAACCATAACAATTCTTCCTATTGTCTTCTCTGTTCCATTCCATTTGACTCATTGCTGCTCTACAGGTCTTTCAAGGCACATCAGAGCTCAATTTTTAAAGGGAGCAGGGTGATTTCATGGAAATTATGGCCTGATCCCTCCATCCTGAGGACACTGAAGTACAACAAGACCTCGGGGAAAGATGTTACCTAGGGCCAGGGATTTAGCTCAGTGGTTCTGCTGCCTACCTTGCAAGTGCCAGGTTCTAAGTTCAATTCCTGGTACCAAAAAAGAGATGTTACCTGGAGGAAAAGTGGCAATGCAAATCCTCCTCTTCCTCCTTTTCACTAAAGGAAGAATGTGCTGTGCTTCTGGGGGAAATCCAGGCCATGTTTTCTCTCCTTCTAGGAGCTCTCTGGTCTGATTTTCTGGGTTCACTTTTCTTAGAAATTATTCTTCTCGTTTTCTAACATCTTCTTTGAGCAACAGAGATGGAGCATTTTCTCAACCAGGCCCCAGAAATGTTCTTCAACCTGTGCTTTGAGACTTCAGGAATATCTCTTCTGCCCAAAAGGTAGTCTTGTTACCTGAAGAGAAAGAAAATTCATTGGAGAAAAGCATACAGCAGAAAGCTGTGTGCAATATTGGAGAGGGAAAATTCTGCTTGGAGAGGCTTTCTATTTTTGATATGAGCAATTAACTATATCAAAATGCCACTTTTATATCCCATAACTATATATAAAATTACTATTTGTCAATTAAAGATAAAACTAAAAGAAAAGAGCTTTCACAAGAAGTATATATAGTTGTAGAGAAATTCTTTTTTGGAAGCTGTGAGATGTGACTTAAAAGGGCACTTCTGATGCAATTAAAATAGCCCGTTATAAAGATTTGGCTTCAGGACCATTTTGAATCCCCTATCAAAGATTTCCTGTTGGAGGTTTAAATTTGAGATTATAGTACAAATAAAACATTTTAAGCAATCTAATTTCTTTAAATTGTCATGGGTTAGAGCCCATTGACAATTTTATCACTTCTTGGTGGAGGAGGTAGTGGAGAAAAGTACAAATATAATGATCTATAGCCATTGGATTTAGAGTTGGAAGAGCCCTCAGAAATCAATTTGACCCTCCATCTTATTCTTGAAAATAGAGCCTATATACGATCTGTCCAAAGTCCCCAAATTAGTTATTGACAGAGCCATGAAAACTAGAAACTAGCCCTTGATTCCAGGATCAGCCACTATTATTGGGGCAACATAGTGTACCTTGGGTTCCAGAGAGAGTGCGGGAACGCAAATCCTGGCCACAGCACCTCAGCTCGAACCTCTTTGGTGCACTTCACTGTGCCTGTAAGCTGGCTATAATAAGAGTACATGACTTATGGGGCTGTTTTAAGAATTCAGTGAAATAATCCAAAGTACATAGCCCAGTATTTGCCATGTAGTAAATATTCAGTAAGTGGTACTGTTGCCTCCTGTAATAAAAATAATAGTATTCATAATAGCAAACAGGAATTGAGCACTTATTAGATACTCTTTTAATTAATATTCAGTCTATATTCTGGAGTGGACATTATTATCACTTGCAGATAAGGAATTGAGGCAAGGAAAGTTAAATAATTTACTAAGGTCACAAAGCTTTGTCAGAGCTGTCTTCTAAGTCCAAGTCTTCACTGTATGAGCCACTGCAGCTGTGGTCAGGGCCATAACCCGTCCCTTTTCTCATTGGTGCTTCCCATATGTCACTCACTTGCCTTCCCAATGGCTGCTCTAAAACAGACCGTAGAGCGCAGGCTGAGGCCTCTGGGGATATTTCTCAAGCACTGTCCTCCCGTCCCTGCCTCAGTGTCAGGACAGGGCTGGGACCCCCCCACCTTTCCCATACCTCATCAGCAACACGTTAAGAGGCATCTGAAGTCAAGTTTAAGTTTTAAATATTAGTGTGTATTTAGCCAGACCACCTCCATCAACAGACCACACCCTGTAACCTGGGAAGAATGTCTTGTGGAAAGACTTGACTAGTTTTTGTGCCCCTTCACATCTCCTCCTTGCAGATGTTCATTCTTTGTCCCACTTGTAGTGGACTTGGCTTCTCCAGGAATAAGGGAAGAAACAAAATTGCAGAACAACTTATGTGGCCCCCAATTTTGTAATTTACTATAGGGCAACATCACCCAGAGGTTAAGAATAAAGTCTCAAGTTGGGGAATCAGGAGGGTGTAGGTTCGAATCCTGCCTCTTGTTCTTGTTCTTTTTCACTGTGTGACCAAGCGACAAATCCCCTCTGAGCCTGTTTCCTTCAACATCCCAGGGTTTTTCTGAGGCCAGTAAATCTTTGATTCTTAAAAAAAAATAAATAAATATTTGAGTCTTTTAATGAATGAGAAAACAACAGTTTGATGAACAAAATATTTCTGTGCTGAGAGGCATGGTTTCGAGAGCATTGGGAAACTTCTCTCCTCATCCTTGAGGCTCCACCCTGCTAGTCTCTCTCACCCTTCCCTCATCCTGTGTATAAAAAAAAGAATAAAGTCTCAAGAGTCAAATTAACTAGGTTCCAGTTCTAACTCTGTGACAAAGTGTCTGTCTGATTTGGGTGGAGTTTTCTTAACCTCCTTCTCCCTTGGCTTCCTCGTCCATCTCCTAGTGCCTGGGCAGTGCTTAACATGTCGGAATGTTCCAGGGCAAGTGTCTGCCTGCTCACTGTCCTGACCTATGCAGACATTCTTTTCTACCTAGGGCACTGGTGTGCTCTGTAACCCAGTGGCCAAAACAGAGGAAGGCCTGCACGCCTGTACTTGTCTGTTATTGGGTCAGAGCAGGAGAATAAGTATTGCATGTGTGTATATATATAGTATAATATAAATGTGTGTGTGTATATATATATATATATATATATATATATACACCTGCTTTAGTGAAGATATATAATTCCCTGGCTTGTATAATTCTCTGGATAGAAGCATTTCAATGTGATAATGACAGCAACAGCTCCAGTGACAATATCCACTTAAAATGATACGTGCCGAGCACTTTTCCAAATACCTCACCATGCCTACCTCATCCTCACAGTATACTCGAAGAGGGGACAAAGGCATTGCTTGACGGTGCTGGCTAAAGAAGCAACACCTGAGTATTTTCTGTTTCATTGACATGTTTTATTTTCTTCACAACCTAGTTAGTATCTGAAATTGTCTTCTTTATTGTCAATTGCCTCTATTAAATTATTTAGGGAAAGGTTGTGGTTTATCACTGCTATGTCCTCAGCTTCTAGAACAGGCATGATTGCTAATAATTGTATGTTCTACAAATGAATGAAGAGGCTTAAAAAATTAAGTACCTGGCTAAAATCACAGAACCATAAGAGCCGTATTCAAGCTGAACTCTAACTCTAAAATATGAGATCTAATTTTCTATTGTAGTTTTGTATAGCCTGAAAGCCCCCTAGAAATAATCTAACCCAAGACATAATCTAACCCAAGCCTATCATTTTTCAGTGAGGCTACTGAAGCTCAAAAAGGCAAAATTACTTCCCAATATCTCACAATTTGTTAGCAGCAGAGATAGAGTCAGACTTCAGGCTCCTGGGTGGTGTTTTTTTGCACCATGAATTCAGCCTCCTCAGCTCATATGAAATTGAAGGAAAATCTTGTATGTCTGATGTACATCATCTGCCTACTTATTCATGCTGCAGACCTGAGTCACAATTGACACTTCCCTCTCCCTTACCACCCCCTTCATCTAATTAACTAGTAAGTCTTGTCAGTGTACCTTCTAAATATATCACAAATTGTTCCACTTTTCTTCATCTCCACTAACCATTTCCCAAGCCACCATCACTTTTACCTGGATAATTGCCGTCACTTCCTACTCTGCCTCCTCCTGCCTCTTTGCAATCTGTTTTCTTTAGAGTAGCCAGTATGATCTTCTAAATGTAAGTTTTAACATCCACCACTCTGCTGTTTAAGACATGTTTATGTTACAGTATGATTTATTATTCTTAAGATGGCCTTTGAGCCTACGTGTTATGATTTGTTCCTAGCTTTGTTCCAAAGCTTCGTGCATGCATAGGCAGGCTGTTCCTGAGCTGGCTGGTTGTAGAGTGTGTGATACTGGGATTAAGGGTGCTGAGCTGGAATTAGCATAGTTCTGGGTGTGGCTGAATGGATTTACAGAAGACAGACCCTATGGGTTCTGGCCCCTTAATTACCTCTCCAAACTCATCTTGTACCACTCTCTTCTTTTCTCATCCATTCTATTGACCTTATTTTCACTCCTAGAACATCAAGCCCTTTCCTTCTTCAAAACTATTTCATGGAGTTCTCCTTCGATGGACCACTCTTTCTATCTCTGTCCCCCTCTTCCTCCTCTATTTGGTTTTGCATCCACTAAATCTTAGCTCACATGCCATTTATGCAGGGAAGTGTCTCCTCATGGGCCCCTCCCACCCTCTCCCCAGCTAGATTGGGTCTCCTGTGATATGCTTTCTTATGCAACCTCTATTTTTCCTATGTAAAATTTATTATGGTTGTAATGGGTACATTATTTGTGTGATTATTTAATGGCTACTCCCACTAGTTAGATGCTCTCACAACTATATTGTCTCATTACCTGCTGATCAGCAGGGCCTGAAACATAATAGATACCCCATAAATATCTGTGGAGCATTCTGTAGTTCTCTTTTTGATTCCCACTTTAGACTGACATCAGTGATAAAGCAGAAATGTGAGTTAGGCTAAAGGAAGAGGAGACAGTACAAGCACTGAAAATAGTCCAGGAAACTTAATTACCTATCCCAGCATGAGCAGCTTTTCATTTTAGTAACATCCACCAATGCATTACTCTTCTGAAAGGCTCAACAGCTTAGCTGAGGGTATGCTGGCCTCTTCACTTGAGTCTCAGATTTGAGAGAGGCCTTACTTCTGATTCCCATGCTACACATGGTCATTCTGTTTGAGGGAGGTGGAGAAAGTTGCTGCTTTAGTGGACATCAGCTGATCACAGAAAAGCCATATCTCTGCTGTGAAAGCTGGAGTGTTGTCTTCATGGAGCGAGTACAAGCCATTAGAGTGAGAGGAGGGAGCCAGCAGGGCTCCTTGTTGGATGCTGTCTGTCAAAGCCTTAGGACTTCCCCCTAACCTGAATGATGGGGAAGCAAAAAGCTCTCAGGAAGTGATCTAGAGAGCCCCATGCCTAGCTAGATATTCATGTCACTTAATTTTAGGATTTGCTCAGCCTTCAGGTCAATAATGGATGTGTTGTTTCCAGATTAACAAAAAAAAATGGCATTTAAAATAATTCTAAACTGGCTACTTCACTACAAACAACAAAGTAGTTGCATACATTAAACAGATCACATTGCCAATCTTCCTGTCACTGGGGCTACACAGACAGCTGACATTTCATGTTTTAGTGTTGGCTAGCTGCAGGCTTCCTACAGTCTACCAAGTTCATCAGGCCCAGTTCTGATAGAAACACTTGCAGGAACCAAGCCTTTGTTGGACAAAAAAATGTGACAAAAAGCAAATACCCATGGGAATCTGAGTATAACACAATATTCTTCTTTTTCCCAAATGGCACTCCTGTCTAGCTAATGCTCTTATGGAGGCCCAGTGGATGAAGAAGGCCTTTTCTCTTATGAAAGAAACATGTTTAACTTATACAGAAACCACTAAGAAATAACAAACAGCATGTTTCTGAGTAACATTTAAGGAAGGGCCCTAATTTGTGTCACGTGTTTAGAGAAAGTTATCTAGAAAAAAAGTGTTAATTAAAATGTTTCGTGATGCTTTTTCTAAATCAATACTCTACTTAAATGACACTTGGGCATTCAGCTTAATCTCATCGGTTGATGTCAAGAGTGTAGTAGGAATGCCTATAATTGATTGATAGAAGCCCAATGAATATTTTCAATGAAATAGTCAATGAAACAAAAAAGTCTTGGGACATTACCATTAGTGTTCTTGGCTTATGTGTTCCATAAAAATTATTTTCATTACTTTTCCAATGAATTTCTCTCTATCTCGTGGCACCCTTCTAGTCACTATTCCTGATTGTATACTGCAACTCTACCACTCAGAGGCTTAAATGTATGGGAGAGATAAGAATAGTTGTCACATGTCTTATATTCTAGAAATATCCCATAATGTTACATCCAAAATTGATATATTTCTTCTTGGGTTTCAGGTAAATTTGGAGATATAACAATGCAGTAAAAATAAATTCCTTTGAGAAACCACACTAAACCATTTTAATGGGATGTTTTTAAGACATAAACCCACACAGATATAGGATGGAAAAATATACATCAGTGTAATTTTTGAAACTGGAAGGCAAATGGATTAGAAGTCATTAAGTTAGCAGATATGAGAAAGCCAGCAGTTAGGAAAATGAGACTCAACTCAATTGATATTTCTGAAATCTTGAAGAGCTGAGAAATAGGTAGCACCAGATACTTGTAAGAGTAGGAAGTACAGGAGACTAAAATAGGATACTTCCTTGAGAGTTGTTTAAGAAGAAATTATATCCTCATTCCAGGTTCCTGGGCAACTATCTCTCCTCTATGACAATAGAAATTGGAGGAGGTTCCAAGTATTTAGAAAAGAAGAGTCTTATTCTTTGGGGAGAGTTAAACTTAAGTTTTTGGGGAACACCAGAAGCAGGCTATGGAGATAAGTGAATTTATGCAGACTGAATGCTGAGCTCCTGACTCCCACCCCATACATAGCTCTTTTGACTTCAGGTCAGCTTTTTACACTTTCTACACTTGCATTTACCAAGACAACAATGGATTATCAGAAATCTGAGAAATCTTTTGATGTGACAAACACCAAAATCAATAACCAGGAAAAAAATCCAACTTGAATAAAACACACTATATCGACATAAAAAATTAAAACAAACTATAATTACTATTTTCAAATAATTAAGAGAAGACATTGCATTTACAAAAGAATAATAGGGTGTTCTAAAAAAGAACTATTGAGAGGGCTGGGGATTTAGCTCAGTGGTTCCAACACCTGCCTCGCAAGCTCAAGGTCCCGGTACCAAAAAAAAAAAGGACTATTGAGAGACCTGCCATCAGCAACAATAGAACAAAGGAAACTAACAATAAAAAGACTGGAAGATGAAGTTTAGAACATTGTCAAGAAAGTAGAAAATATGAAAGAAAAAAATAAAATCAGCAATATATTCAACATCCAAATAATAAGAGTTCAAGAGAAAGAGAGAAAAGTGAAAATAAAGAAATAATCAATGGAACTTTGCTAGAAAATTTTTAAGAACTGCAGAACATGGAATCTCTAGATTTAATTACTTCCTGAATCATGTAAATTCTCAAACAGTTGCCTCTCATACATGCCTTTTCAAGAAACTCCTAAAGGATGTGTTGTACTGAAGTGAAGGAGCAAGCCAAGCTGGAGGGAGATGAAGGATGGAGGGAGTAAGAGCTAGAACACAAGAGAAAGGCAAAGGAGGCTGGTATGGCAGTGAAGATGGAGTCTAGGCTCTCAGCTGTGGACCAAGAAGAGAATGCATTCAGTCCAGGCTAAGGCAGGCCAGATGGGGCCAGCAGAGACTGCTCACAGGGTTGGTAGAATCCCTGATGTGAATGAATGTGTTGAGAAAAGAAACTGACAACTGGAGTTTGTGGCTGAGTAAAAATCTTAGCAAATGAGAGAAAAGAAGAGACAATTATAAACTCCAGAAAAAAACCAAAAATTTACACTTGAGAGAACATAATTTATTGCATAACTCAGCTTTACCGCATGGACATACTAAAATCAACAGTGAGGAATGATCTAATAAAAAAATATATACTATACCTATAATTATAATATTATAATACAACATTACACAGATGGTGGAGTGAATAAAGAGCATGGGAGAAGAGTATAGATAAAAGCAAAAAAAAAGTGTAACTTTCACTGTGGGGGAGTCACTAGATTTTTCCTGGAAAGTCAAGTAGTAGAAAAACAAATGTCTTATGGAAAAATATGAAAGTAATTACCAGAAGAATCAGTTCAATGAGTTCAAAGTAGTAGTCTCTGGAGAAGGAAAAAGACTAGGAAGAGGGACTGGATAATACTATTTATCCTACAATCTTATAATATCAAAAACTTTGAAGCTAACTTAAATGTCTACCAAGAGGACACAGGTTAAATGAATTCTAATACTGTGTAACTCAGTGGCTTTTAAAACTATGTCTGAGTAGCATATATTCTTCAAAAATAAAATATTTTTAAAGACTGTTATATTCCCACAAATAACAATGAGAAAAATGTGTTAAAAAGAACAGCTATATTACAGGTTTAACTCACATACAGTTTACCCAGTGAATTTGAGTACATTCACAGAGCTGTGCAACCATCACCACAGTTTTAAAAGATTTCATCATTTCCAGAAGAAATTTCATACCCATTAGCAGTCACTGCCCACTTATACCTCACCATCCTACCCCTGGGCAGTCTCCTGCACTATGGATATTGCCTGTTCTGGAAACATGCAACATGTGGTCCTATGTAACTGTTTCTTTCTTTTGGCATAATGTTTTCAAGTTCTGTCCATACCACACTATGTATCAATAATTTATTTCTTTTTATTGTCAAAGACTAATTTGTTGTATGACACACCACATTTTATTTATCCATTCATCAGTCAACAGACATTTTAGTTTTTTCCATTTGGGGCTATTAAAATGCTACTATGAACACTTCCCACACAAGTTTTTGTATGCATGTGTTTTCATTTTTCTTGGTTATACACCTAAAGGTAGTATTTCTGGGTCATACACTAATCTAAATTTTAACTTTTTGAGGAACTGCTAGACAGGTTTCCAATATGACTGCATTTTACATTTTTAAAAGCACTACATGATAATTCCAATTTTCCTACATCCTCACCAACATTTGTTATTGTCTGACTTTTTTGTGATAGCCAGTTTTGATTTGCAGTTATATAACTTTTAAAAATTTAACAGATTAATAAAAATAACAGGTTGACAGAACCCTGTCTTGGCAAGGGCTTGAAGAAACAAAATTCTTATTGGGCTTAGTACACATCTCATTAGCTTGATACAAATTTTAGAATGATTTTTTTTTTTTTTTTTGGTACTGGGGATCGAACTCGGGTCCTTACACTTGCGAGGCAGGTGGCTGAACCACTGAGCTAAATACCCGGCCCAGCTTGATTCAAATTTTGCAGAAGACAATTAGGTACAGTTTGAATATCTCACATTCTAAATACTTGGGACCAGAAGCATCTTAGATTTTGGATTTTTATAATTTTTGGATATTTACATATATGTACTGAAGTAGCTTGGTTATGGAACCCAAGTCTAAACATAAAAGTCATTTACATTTCATATGCACCTTATCAGGTAGCCTGAAGTTAAATTTATACAGTGCTGTTAGTGTATCTTCATTTTCACTGCAACCTATCACATGAGGGCAGGTGT
This sequence comes from Heterocephalus glaber, assembly GCF_000247695.1. The sequence continues at coordinate 26,186,494 of NW_004624738.1, forward strand.
AGAATTTTCCCAGCATTTGGGTGCTCATAAACTTTCATATTTTGAATTTCAGATTTTTTGGTTAGGAATGTTCAACCTATGTTTCAGAATGTGAAATGTACTTGATCTTTGACTAGACTTCCTATTTCTAAGTATTTGACCTAAGGATACAACTATTGGGAAAATGTATGTCCTTATTGTGTCACTATTTATAATCTCATAATATCAAAAACTTTAAAACTAATTTAAATGTCTACCATGGGAACACAGATTAAATTAATTCTGAGGTACATATGGATTGTCTGGGCAATTATTACAAATAATAATGTATTTTGATTGCTGTGGGAAGCTACCTACCATGTATTGAGTAGAGCAAAAGCAGATTATTGAATACCTCCATGAGAAGAATCCAATAATGTAAAATATTTTTATGCAAAGAAAAGTTTTTTTGGAATGATGTCCAAAATGTTAACAGCGATTATATTCCTGTGGTGGAGTTTTAGGTAACTTTTTTTTTTTTACTTTGTTCTTTGTATTTTTTGAATTTAATTTAGCTAAAAATCAGTTCCTGTAATTTTTAAAGAAAATTATAAAACTATTTGAAAAGACTAAGCATTTTAGAAGTCCCATTTTTATACTTAATCAAGGCTTAAATTTTAGTTAAATACTCTTCCCCTATCATTATTTTTTTTAAACCTCGCAGCCATCTACTGAAGGCATAAAGAAATCCATTCTTGAGGTGATTATATCCTCTTAGTGTAGAACACTGTCTTAGGCTCGTCCTTCAGAGAATTTTATTATGTACTTGAGTCTTTGTAGAGTTCTTTTTATGAGGAGGAAAGCTGCGTATTAAGACTTTGGGGTCATGCCAAAGCTCAAGGGTAGGAGCATATAAAAATGGTTCTTTGTCTTTTCTGGTTTGGGAGATAATTGTTTTGGGTTCACACATTCTTTCTTCCACTCCTTTGAACCCCTTTGCAGGATAATGATATCAACAACTTTTTTTCCCCTTTGGGCTTATTATCTGTTAGGAACTGGACTAAATATATTACATGTAACCCTCAATCCTATGAAGTTGATAATACAATTATGATACTTTACAGATGAGGAGCCTAAGACACAGGAAGGTTAAGTAACCTAGCCAAAGTCTCTCAGCCAGGGAACGGCAGAGCAGGAACTCAGCTCAGCAAGTCAGATTCCAAAGAACCTGTAACCCTAACACTCTACTTTCTCTCTCATTTTCCTCCTAAATATGATTCCAAACACTTCTCCCTAATTTTCCTCGTTCCCAAGCTGTCATTTCAGAAATGCCATGGAGACTGAGGTAGTGAGTTGCCCTGCCTGAGCTTCCCTGCAGAAAGTGCTGTGTGGAGTCATCTCTTTCCTACTCTTTTATTTTTCAGTTGAATCTCTTAAGTTACTTACTACATCCGTGACATCTTCTCTGAAATGCTTGGGTTTCTTACTCTTCAAAGTTGGAGATTCATCTAGGGGGAAAAATTAAGTCTTTTTTTATGTGTGTTTCAACTTTCCACCAAGACCCATCAGGAGAGTTCTTAGTGCTGTTCTTTCCTATCACTGCGTGGATCCTCAGCTGAGGCAGGACAGGATGCCTGTGGCCCATCTGATTACTTGGGGCAGGTATAATTTTTACTAGGTTATAGCTTATTCTGACTGTCAGGGCAATACATGCTCAGTGTAAAAATTTTGGTGAATACAAAAAAGTATACAAAAGAATTAAAAGCATTTATAATCTTACCATCCTGTGATAACCACTAGTAACTGTAATTTCCAAATATATCTGACTTTGCTTTATGCAATTCATATCCACTCATGAAAACTAAGTCTTCTACATAAATTTATAGGCAATAATTTTAGAAAAAGCCCAACTATGCAATTTAGTGTGTAGGATTATTGTTAAAAGGTGTGCCAAAGTTGGTAAAATTAAAATTTCTTTTTTTAATTATAAAAAGGAAATACTTGCAAATATTATAAAACATTAATATGAAAAGACATAAACAGATATAATGGCCTCAGTGTTTTTATTTACTCCTGAAAGTGACATTTCCGTTTTTTTTTTGCCTAACAGGCTATATATAGTGTAGGCCTTAAATTTATGCTTACTTTATGTGAATGGGTTAAGAGCTACCTAAAATACCATCATATCTATAATTTTAGTTTTTACTGTTTTTGCTATTTTGTTGTGATTGGGATTTGGGACATTTTATTTAGGATATTTTACTATTACCCTGGGGCAAAAAGGTTATAAATCTCACCATTGTAATAGCAATAACAATAACAAAAATTTATATGACATAACATATGACAAGTAATAACTCTGTTAAGTTTGATTGCAGTTGAAATAGCTTGTGCTGAGCCTTATTTTTAAAATCTATTTTGTATCCAAATGACTTCTGTAATCCAAACATCTATCCTCTTGTGTTTTCTAGGCATCTGGCCATCCGAAGAGGTTTTGGCTTACTACTGCCTCAAGCACAGTAATATATTCAGGTACAGAACTGCACTTAAAAGAGATTTGTTTATCCCATCATGGATATTGAATCTGCATATTAAAAATGGCCTTGTTTGCATTCTTCAAATTAAATTGTTAGAATGAAAGACAGAGGAAGAAAGGAAAAAGTTGAACAGTTGAACACATGTTGCTTCTGAAAAGAAATCTGCATTTACCTTTGGGTACTAAAATTGCACACCAAACTTTTTGCTATATGTCAAAGTCTTTTGATTTCCACTCAAGGCATTTTATTTCACTTTGATTTGGGAGAAACAAAAGTGAAGCTCCAATCAATCTTTACTGATTGCAGAGGTCAAAAAAAAAAAAAAAAAGCAAAATAAAGACTTCTTTAAATTTCTACTGGGAAAGTCATTACAGAATATTTTATAAATACCTCATAACTATTATTTAAGGGTTTAAAAAAAGATACCATCCTGCTGTGATTTTTAAGTATTTTATGTACTTGGCAATATTTATTTGTGAAATATAAATTACTATAGGGAGTCATGCTACAGAAATAGATGTTTTCAACTGTTAATATGAATTATAGATCAACTCATGAATGGGATTAAGGAAAAGAAAAACATGCTTTTATTTTAAAATTCTAAATATGTTTAGCAGACTCAGAAAATACAGGTTTTTCATTTTAATTTTCATTTTATAAAAGTTATCCAATATATACTTCCCGAATAGTCCATTATGATTCCAGACAAGCCATTAGTGATCATGGTGTGTATTTTAGCAATATGTACTTACAAGATTGGGTCAATAATATGCATTTTTTGAAGCTTGATGGGTCCATATTTAGCCACAGTCTATAATTTCTTTGAACAACTAAATACTCATTAAGTGTATTTCCAAATGTGAATGTCCTATCCTGGCTTCTTCTGCTCCCCTCTCCCCACCCACCCCACCCCTTTTAATTTTGCTTTTTTTTTTCTCCTCTTGAGGTAATAAACTTCCCGAATTGGGAAGAAGGAGCAATCTCAAGAGTCTAAGCAAATAATATAAGAACAGGGCAGTTTTGAATTTGGGCTGCAGAGCTGCCCTGGAAGTCTGGCATTTGCTCATCTCGCTGTGCTTAAGCTTGACTGGAGCTCCAATCAGCGAGCAGTGGGCCAGGGCGAGAGTGTCACACGTTGAGGGCTGATATTTAGGCACAAAGGGGAAGGTAAGTGCAGAATGGCACACTAGACTGTCAGCTTTAACTCTGAGCCGCTTTACTTTCAAGCAGTGAAGCCAAAGCCCAGTCATTACTTCAGCCTGGGCTTGCTGGCTTAACCATATTATGTCCCTGCATTGTTTATTCGTGGTGTTGTGTTGGGGTCAGTTGTGATTTAAGTGTTAATTGCTAAATGCTCTTTGTGTAATTGTGCTTTATGGGGACGGTTCAGCTTTTCAAAATGTTTCGGTTTGTTTTAGATTTTAAAAAAAATTCAGGGTTGCATTTATTTGTGTGTTGTGTGACTATAATGTAGGTATATACACACATATATTCTTCATTTACTTGTCTAACTGTTTTTGAAGGCATGAATGTGGATTAACAGTGTTATCCTTTCCTAACAATTATCTTTCGCTACTCTAGCTAGTTTAGTTCTAAAAGACAGCGCCATTGACAAGGGAAAAAAGGGAACCTTCTCAGATTTTTCAGCTCAGCGGTGGTAATGTTGCAGTGAACACTAATGAGGGAACCCCCACTGATTTGCCTGCTTTGTGACTTTTCTATTTCATAATTATTTTTAAAACGCAAAACGACATGAGGTAGCCTAGTCGCGTCTCCACAACTTCCTGGTAGCGCCGTCCTTACTGCAGATGGCAATTTGTTCTTGTAACATATATATCTCTCTGGCCATTTTCATCTAATTTGTATGGGTTCTACCATTTCTTTTCTCTCTTTCAGGGGCCTTGCTGTGTGTGAGCTAGGGGGTGGCATGACATGCTTGGCTGGGCTCATGGTAGGTCTTTTCTCAATTCCAATCCCATTCAGAGGGAGGAACAAAAGGAAAAATGTTCCAGGGCCTCCAACTGCTGGGTCAGAGAACCGTCAACAGCATCGGCTGTGGTCAAAGCTGCCAGGCCTTGAGAGACCTTCTAGATTGACTTACTTTCGGATCATATTGATTTTAGGGTTGCCTCGATGAGCAGAAACATTTTATCTCCGTGTAGTCAATATCGCTTGTTGTGACATTCCAGGCCTCGCAGTCTTTCTTTGCCATAGCGAAAGCATTTCTTTCTTTTTTTTCTTTTTCTTTTTCTTTTCTTTTTTTTCTTTCTTTTTTTCTTCAGATTATAGTCCCATTTGCTAAGATACAGGAATAGCCCAGCAAATCACAGTTGGAGCACCATGATATAGCTGCTAATGTTTTGCCTGCATTATTACACCAACAAACATGATCCAGAGCGCTCAGTAATTAGATTCTTTTGAATTAGATTGGCCATTCAGGAACGTCGTTCCCCATTCTCTGGGTTCTGAGTCATGTATTCAGGAGATATTATGTAGCAGCACAGTGCATTAGACAAGTTTTTATGTCTCTACAAATAAAAGCATATTGTTACACTGATTGGCATTTGACAAACCTGTCGCTCTTATACAATGTGTCGAGGTTACAGCCCAATGTGCGAGCATGTCAAAGCTCACAAAAAAATTACCCTCACAAAGCCATCTGCCTGCAATGCAAAGTTATATGAAGGGCATCAGGCAGTCAGACAGAAGCAGGCTGAAAGGCAGAGTGACAGCCTTGTATGATGGCTCTACTAGATAAACAGAAGCCCACAAATGAAAGCCTCTCAGAATACCATCATCCGCTGTCACAATGCAATTACCGAACAGAATGATAGCAAGATAGAGGCTCCCGCAAATGGAATGATAAAAGTATTGACTGATTTGATTGAATGATTAAAATAATGCAGACATAAAATGAAAAAAGATTGAAGATTGTTACAGAGAAATAGGTGAGGAAGCATGATACTGAAGGCTTGTCACTCCTGTCTTCACTTCCACACAGACAAGCATATTTGCTCATTGTTTGCTGTACTCCTTTTTTTTTTTTCAGGTTGCTATTTCTGCAGATGTCAAAGAAGTTCTGTTAACTGATGGGAATGAAAAGGCCATCAGAAGTATCCTTATTCAGATAGAAAACGGGTTTGTTGTGCTCATTCCTTTTTCCCGGCTGAGTAACAATTGATATAAAGAAAGACAGCATGGGGTATTAAAAAAGAGTCCCCCCGCACACACATGATAAGTAATTAAGGAAAAGTAGAAATATATCAATTCATTGCTTTTGACCACATAGGTTTGGGTTTTTTTTTACCTTTCGATAGATTTTTATAGACACTTTTTATTAAAGGAGCCTGTTTTAATGGACCAAGGCAATAAGAAAATTTATTTCATAATAATTCTCAAGCATTCTTATGCTTATTATCATTAAGATTTACCAATATGAAATAAATCATTTAATATTTACTTTATTGGGTATTGCTCACAAATATTAACTTCTACTTTCAGGTTTGTTATTATGTATTTTTGTGGCTGATATTATATGTAGCTATGTAATATTGTGCACATCCTAGTTGCTGAGGAGTTACCTATATTCCCCACTGGAAACAGCTATCAGTTCTTCATTATTTCCTTTTATTTAGGATTATAAGAGCTATCTCCTTTTTTTTCTCCTATGCTATTATAGTTCAAACCCCATTATATTAGATTATGCTTTACTAATATGTACACAGAGTTCATGAAAATTGAACTGTATTTTAACTAAGAAAGCAAGCATAATTTGTGGCTACTTTAGCAGTCAAGCTGATTTGCTCAGGGGCAGTTAGCCGTTAGAAATTGAGAGGAAAAGTGGAAGATATGTTTACTTTGGATTTTTTTTTTTTTTTCTGGTGTGCCTTTCGTTTCTGTGATGAGGGAGGCAGTCCACTTACTTGAATTTTAGGCCCCTAAAATGCCAAGCAGCTTTGATATTTGCAGAATCACACCTAAAACTGTTTTTTGATTTTCTTTTTCTACCTCCACTCTGTAATTTTTTGAAAATAAAATTCACTGCCGCTCAATCAGGCTGCTCACATAGGAGGAAGGAGGTACAAGAAGCACAGTAGCTAATATTGTTCAGCAGCACTTGTGTGCGCCACAGAGCCCCACCCAGCTAATTGCCTAACAGACCTAAAAAAAAAAAATCAGGAAGGAAAAACAGCCAATCACAATCTTGGCCTTTCACACAAGGGAAAGAGATGACAAAAGGTGCTTCCTTTTTTAAAATGCAGGATTTTAATCATGATCCTGAGACTGTTGAAAGTTTTTCAAAATATTCCTGAAGATGAGCTGATGTTGCTTCATTCACTCTGCCTTATTCACAGTTATTCTCTGCATGTATCATTTCACTGTGCTCCTCCTCCTTATGTCAGGGAATACAGAGAACAAGAGGAAGCTCAGGTATGCCAGCTCAGCCCCCAAAGAAAGTCACTGGGGGGAAGAAAAACAGAAATAGTGAACAAGAGAAGGCTATTCTGGCCACAGAAACTTTCAGATTGAGCCCAGCAAGCTGAGATTTTTCTCAAATCAGCAGGTGTCTTATTTAATAGCATCAGAAACTAATTAGAACTTTTATCAAAATATGGGAAAGATCTGTAGTCAGTATGTAAATAAAACTGTACTAAAATTATGACTGAGCTAACAGAGCGTCCAAGATAGGAAGAAAGGCCAATGTCATTAATTACCACACCTTTGCTCCATACAGCAAAGATGTCATGCCAGCTCTTGAAACCAGAGAGGAAATCTCAGATTCTGCATTCACTCTGCTGGCCTTTCAAAGAAATGATTGGTACAGCCCCCTCCCAAGAAAATGGATTTTTAACATTTGGTCCTCAGAAGCTCAGCCCTGAGAGTGCTTTATTGTGCTGGGTTTTACAATGGGTTTAATATAGCAGGGTGCCAAAGGGCAGGAGGGGAAGAACTTTACAATGTAGATAAAGTAGGTCCTTTCAGGATGCAGACCAAAACTGGTTGTGTGTTTTATTTCATCTCTTAGGACTTTACTGATAGAGTTCAGTTTTTATCATGCAGTTGTTCTACATTTGTGTGCCTTTTTCTGTTGTAACTAGATCTAATTTTTTTTAATTAAGAGAAAAAAGCATGAATCAAACCTTAAAATTGGCAATGTGTTTTTTCCTGCTTTTAATACTAATGTTGTTCTTGACTTGCTAACAGAGCTTACAATAGGCATCTGTTGTAATCTGTTTTACTGAGTGAAGTTAATATGAGTGAATTTTTCTCCCTTCTATGTGCCCACTTTCTGTAAGAATAACTAATTCACTGAATCACATACTATTGATGCATATAGATTGAAACAAACTAATTTAAAAATTACTGTTTATATCTTTCTTTTAAAATTTTAGGAAGCCTAAATTATATAGCAGTTGTAGGATATTATCCAAAAATTACTTTCTAAAAAGTAAAAGTGGATGTCAACAAAAAAGGGGGAGAAACATTGCCAGAAGCCAGAAAATCTCTAAGCAAAGCTGCTAATTATTCTTAATGGGCAAGATGAGCACATTAAGAAACAAATGAATACATCAGTGAAGTGTAATTGAAAATCGACCTGGCAGTCACACATCACATCTGAGTATTGGCCTGTATATTATTTTCATCATTTTAAAAATTATTTTTGTTGTTCTTGGCTTCTGAATTTAATGAATCCAACTGAGTCTTACTTTCTAGTCTCTTAAGCTTTTAAGATTCTGATTTTTTAAACCTTTTTAAAAGACAAATAACATTTTCTGGTTTTCCTTTTAATCTTCTGTTATTTCTATTTTTTAAATATGTGAGGTGGTGAATGGATTGGTTCTGAATCTTTATATCAGAGAAGCTTGTCAACCAGTTGTGAGTTTACTTATTATCTTCCTAAAATGTATCAAATGGATTGGCTATGTCTTCTAGAACTCTCTACCTTGACCCTGAAAAGCTAGATGTTGATCTGAGATTTATTAAGCAGAGCCATCTGGAAAGAGATTAAGAGTTGAGGTAAAATGAATTTTCTAAGTCTTAAATATTTTCTCACAATTCATGGGTAGGACTCCTGGAGGCTCTGCTTGGTCCTTAAACCGTATTGCTCCATATAACCCAGAGTTGCCTGGTTGAGAAATGTCTCTTCCTATAGATACAATTTTATCTCTACCCAAAGAGATCAAAGAATAAATTGGAAATTAAATCATTTGGTTCATCCAGTTCTCAAATTTATTCTAGAATAATGTGAAATGTATTCCTTTTTCTTTGGCATTCTTTTAGTATAGTAAAGAAATCTCCAAGCACCTACATATAATAATTACTCAATAAGGTTTGTAGCTGGTGAGGACAATGACATAACTATTAGGAAGAAAAATGGTATATTGAGTTCTTATTAAAGTTAAACCTTTTCCAACTCATAATGAATAAAGTAGAATACCTAAAGGTGAGCAAACTTCTCTGGCTCCAATCACTAACTCACCCAGTGCATGCACCCTGCTATGATCCATCCCTAGTAAAAGTCTAGTGTGTTATCTGAAGAATATTTCCATATTTCCCGACCCGTTTCTCTGTATTCTTAACTCAGGCATCTTATTGTCACAGTGCAATGTCTACATCATGATCTGGACCTTAGGATTCTACAAAAACATGCAAATCTCCTATACTTTTAAAAGGAGATATTCCTGGCTTAACATTGTTTTATTAACAAAATCCTTGATTTTTTTTTTTTTTTTTGGTACCAGGGATCAAACTTATCCTTGCACTTGCGAGGCAGGCGGCAGAACCACTGAGCTAAATCTCTAGCCCCATTATTTGTATATTTAATAAGTGAAGCTTATTAAATGGATGGTTGAGAACTTGGGAATCCCAAGCCATTATCCTGGGCCCAAGCCCTTCCTCCAATAGTGATGCCAGTTGTACCTCTGTCTACTTACCTCTATCTACTAGATGAGTCATAAGTAAACTCTATCTGCTTCATCTCAGGTAGGAGCTCAACAAATATTTTTTTAAATTAAATTTAAATCAATTCAATGCATATTAACTATATGCCATTTCAGGTGCTAAAGATACAGGAGTGGACAAGAAAGATGTAGTCCCTGTCTTTGTGAGGTACAGATTTTGCTAGGGCTACAATGCATTTACACATGAGAAAGACACTGGAAAAACTACAGGGCAGAAGTTCTTTGATTCAGGGCTTGGAATGTGGCTCCACACCTGCCTGGCAAATGCAAGGTCCTAAGTTCAATCACTGGTACCAGGAAAAAAGAGAGACAGAGACAGAGACAGAGAGATTCTTTGATTCTCTCCATTCATTTCAATTTTACAATATAAATATTCACATACTTAGCTCTGAGCAGCAAAGACAGAAAATAAAGCCTAACTGGAAAACCTTGTTTTAGTTATTATCACTAATCTTTTTGTCTTATTAAAGCTTTTGCCCAAGTTATTCAAATAAGATAATGAATTGGTATGAAGTAGGCACCTACTATGTGCTGGGCTTATCATATGGAGCATCCCATTAAGTCTATAAAATAGGTATCATTATTTTGTTTTAGAGATGGAGCTCAAAGAGGTTGTTTTACTCAAAGCCACATAGCTAGAAGCCAGGTTCATTTGCTTCAAGGTGTGATTTTTCCCATTAAACCATCCAGTCTCACCAAAAATGAGAATGATTGGCTGAATGTCATCTTGCACTTCCTCAGCACTCTCTAGAAGAAAAGGCCTTTCATGAATAAACGTAACAGTTGGTGTTGCTAACAGAGAGTTCATAGACCTCTGTGTCATTCTCGCAATTCTTTGGAGTAATAAGCGCAGTTAAGAATAGTTTGCAATCTTAAATCAGCAAATATTGCCACAGTAAGCATTTTTAAAAATGCTTTAGAGATAAAAATTAACAGGATTTATATTATAATCTTATAGTTTCCTATCCTCACTTTTAATCCCCCGATGAATAAAGATACCAATAGAGTAATGCATTATATTCTTATTTTTGAAATATTTTCTTACTTAAAGAATAATACCAACTGTCAGAATGTGTGTAAAACTCCTCATAAATAATTACAGGAAGAGGCTAATATATGAAACAATATTTTATACACAAGTAACATATATAGTCTGTTTAAATGACTATTATGGCTATTATATACAATTATATTTTTAAGAATAAAAATGGAGCCCCACTCCTGAACCATGCCTTGTTTGAGAGGAAAATCTAGGGGCAGGATTCTGGTTTCCTTTTAGCCCTGAGCATATGTCCTGCAGCTCTGGAAGTCCAGTTGCCCAGACAAGGGGAGCAGAGGTGATTGCTGTGTCCACTTAATCAGAAATCACATTAAGGCTGTCTTTGCACCCAGCCCCTCCCACTGAAGTCTTCCATAAGGTAGGTGCAGAGAGCGTGATTTGTGTTGAGCACTATTCTGGACATATTGACTGGATTTGATTGGATTTCCTTCATTACCCTGAGGTGACATGGAAGGATGATAAAAATCTATTATTGGACACAATGCCATCCAGATGAACCATCAAAATCTGACCTAAAGGAAAGGGTGAGGAGCAGAGTATCAGAATTTATTTAAGGTAATATTTAAAATATGATTGCCACTTTTCTCTTTGTACTTGTTTTAATATTAAAAACGCCTTCAAAACCAAAAAATATATTCCCTGCCCAGTTCTAAAAATAAAGCAGCCTAAATACTGCTGTGAATTTTTTCATTAAAAAAATTTGCTTCCAGAATATATAAATACATACACTTGATTCAGCCTGACCACCTGGAGTCACAGGTTTATAAATTGTATGAAAGTATATAGTGTTAAGATGTTTACTAAAAATTATTAATAGGTCTTCTGAGTTATATAATTTAACTTCCCTGTGACTATTTTATAAAAAGTATTACTTCCACTAACAAAATAATATGTTTTGCTTGATAGATTAGTCATGTACTCATGTGACGCTACAGGTGTACCAGGCACATTATAGCCTGTGGTTGGATGCCATGGAAACGCTGAGTAGGGTGTGGTCTGATGTGGGGGGAAATTAATCAAAAACAGTTGTCAGTTGACTCTTTACTAATTTTGTTCTTCTCAGAATAAAGATGTCAGCTGTCCTTTTCTGCCAGGCATTTCATTTAGAAGACTTTCCTGAAATACTTTCTTCCTGAAATAGACAGAACTGTAGGCCGATGTGTCATTTTAGTTAATCAAAACAAGTAGGCAAATTAGTCTCCTTTATTTTTTAATGAATGTAATTTAACGGTATTTAATTTGCATACAGGGAAGTTCACCCCAGAAAAAAAAGTCTGCATTATAGCACTTTTGTAAACCTCAACAAAGCCCTTCATTAGGAGACCTAATTGATTTTTCCTACCCACTCCTGAGGGAAGAAAGCTATCACAGTACCTGCTTATTCACTCAGAGAAGAAATGGGTGTGCTTGGTGGTTCAAGCAGAGATTTGGGTTAAAAAGTCCTGTGGCTCTGTTCTTGCAGGGAGATCTTGGCCAATGCTTGCTTTGAGTATTCAGGAAATCTGTTTTTCTGAGCAATAGGGGAACATCGCTTGTCTGCTTGGTGTCCTCCCCATGGGCCCAATTTAGTTCAGCTTGCAGCCTTCACTGGAATTATTTTATTTCTTGCTTTTTTAAACCTGCCTTGTTCCAAATGGGGGATTTTGAGGCTTCTTGCAGTAACACATGGAACATACCATGAACAATAAATTCGAAAGTAAGAACAATTGGAATTAGAAAACCAGAAAAATATGATGAAACCAGAGTTAGGACGTTAGGTCCTGTTGTGCACAGGGACAATAGCAAAGACAGAGCAACAGTTATGAGATTTTTAGTGCCCAGAAGTTGAAGCATAGTCAGTTGATCTGAGGTCCAGCTTTTCCTGGTGTTGAAACCTGGTATTTTCCCATGGGGCATGCCATGTCCCTTCAGTGAACATGGGTCTTTAACCATGGCTCAGTAAACAAGTCCTTCCATGCCAGGAGATGGCCAAAGGCCAAACCATACATCTGCAAGGACAGTTCTTCGAAGGGCCTTTCACTATACTGTCTTTCTTATTTAGTAATTCATTTTCTCCCCAAGATGCTCTAAGCTTTTCTTCACCTTTTTCTCACTTGACCCCACATCTCTCCCTGCTGCTCATTGCCGCCTTCCCTGCTAGAATTTAGGAGACTGGAAGTATTTCAACTTGGTTGGCATTGCCCTCCCCTCTGACTTGAAGGCCATTGAACTCCTAGTTATTTCCCAGGAAATGGGGCCTGGCACCTGTGCAGCAGTTGTTCTCCACTGATCCCCCGACTCTGGGACTTGCTAGGATGCTACCCAGATGTATATTTCAAGGGTGACAAAACTGCAGCCTACAGAATGAAGATCTTGCTTATGGCAAGTCAGCATTTGGTGGTTGAGGCAAGGCTATACTCTTCTGCCTCATACTCTATAGCTCTTCTCTTTTTGCTTGTGAATCCCATTATAATAAGAAGGTCACTGTTGTGGGCATTTTTTTTTCTGAGTCTATTGCCAATCACTGTCAAGATTTTCTTAACTGTGTCCTGTAGATGTGAGAGACATCATCGCAAGGAATCAGAAGGCTGGTGTGTTTAAGACTCAGAAAATATTAAGCTGGTAAGATACCTTTCTACATTAAAACATTCTAGTTGAAACTGGATATACTTTTTTTAGACAAGTGGTGATTATTAAACATAAATATAGCTAACATTTATTGAGCACTTTGTCAGGCATTGTTTTAAATCTTAGCACTGTACGAATGGTATCTCATTTAATGCTCATGAGAACCCTGAGCAGACAGATACTCTCATTATTTCCAGTTAATAGCGGAGAAAACTGAAGGTAACTACATTAAACACTGGGTTGGGGATGATTTAAGGACTGAGGTTGCACAATATGAGGTTGAAAGAAGCTCAGTGTTGGACTTTCTTAAATTACTACATTCAGGGCCAGGGATTTAGCTCAGTGGTTTTGCTGCCTGCTGCGTAAGCGCAAGGACCTGAGTTTGATCCCTGGTACCAAAAAACCCCCCAAAAAACAAAACCCAAAACTTAAATTACTACATTCTAGTGATCATTCTACATTCTAGCAGTCAACTACATTCTAGTTGTCAACCTGGGGCGGTTTTACTCATCAGGGGATTTGGGGTTCTCTGGAGACAGGTTTTGCTGTCAGAGCTTGAGAAGAGAAGGGAGAGTGTTGCTACTGGCATCTAGTGGGTAGAGGCCAAAATTATCACCCAGGTCATTCAGTGCACAGGACAGCGCCCCACCCGCTGCCCCCCAACAGTATCTGGGCCAAAACATCAGTAGGGCTGGGATTGAGAAACTTGCTCTATTCTATGATTTTGAAATAATCTGTGTATCCATTCCTGTAAGGATTCTCTTCACTCTTATTCAGACTAGGAGAAATCCTTGCCCTCAACCAAAACAGTGGTGTGTTCCCTGATGCTACATTTTATTTTTACCCTTTGACAATAGACTTAGAAGCAGTGAATAATCATGTAATTCTCACATGAAATATCTGTATTTCTGCAATTTTCTCAAGTACATTTAATTCTAAACTTTTTAGAAGAACAATTTTATTTTAAAATTTTATTTATTACTGTTAATCTGTCATCCTTTGGTATTTTACATCTTCCCTTTTGCTAAGGACACTTTCCTGCCCCGGTTGCCCAGTTTGTGATGAACTATGCTTAAAAGCCAAAGTGGTAGGGCCGGGGATTTAGCTCAGTGGTTCTGGCACCTGCCTCGGAAGTGCAAGGTCCCGAGTTGGATCCCTGGTACCAAAAAACACCCCAAAGTGGTGGATATACTGGTATGAGGTTATGGAATAGCAATAATCTGTTTCTCTTGTATTAGTTGGTGAATTCAATGAAATGCCTATATATGTATATAGTTTTAAATCCTGCATTAGGATGTTCTATACTGGTTGATGGCGCAAGGGAAGGCATTATGCTCTGCTTTTCTTGTGTAAATGGACAAACTAGTATCCCACAGAACCTCAGGCAGGTCCAGAGAAAGAAAGAGCCTGCTGTCCCTATGCCTTCCTCCTTCTCCATCCAGCCTTCCCTCTGCAGTACAGATGGCCATCCATTCTGGAGAGGACTCTTCATTTTGGGACCTGATTTTCAACCTAGTCTTTTAGTTATCAATCAAAAGTGCATTTTCTATGTTGTCCTCATTTACATTTATTTAGTGCTTAAGGTCATTTGTGACCATTTGAGTGTGTTTCAGCATATGGAATCAGGGAATAATAGATTTCAGCTTCATGCTGTGAAAAGAGATTGTGTTTTTACAAGACAAAATGTTGTTTACTGGGTGTTAATAATCACTAATTAATAAACATATCTAGACTTCTAAAATGTTGCATTTTAAGGAATAAAAATGTCAAGTGTTTAACTTATGGTGTGTGATAATATTTTCTATCATCTCTTTTTCAAATAATTAAGTTATATGAAGCAGCAAAATGTTGTTCAATACAGGATTCCACATGCTTAATACATGGCCTTTTTTTTTTTTTCTGTTCTTAAAAAAATGCAATTTCTAAGTATGTGGCTCTATTATGTACTTGGATATACAGTCTATATTTCAACACTCATCAGGAACCTCTAAGATGAGAGGGTTTTTTCCCTCAGCCCCCACCTTCCCATCTTTATCTCATTCTATTTGTGGTCAGTTTCTCCTCCTTAAGCTACTGTAAGCATTTCGTCCCAAGTCTACTAAAGCACTTGCCAGAAAACAGGTGGATGAATCAGTCCTTGAGATGCCTTGATCTTGTATTAAGGAGCTACTTGACCACTTAACCTTCAAACAACTAAAGGAAACTGCCAACCAGTGATGTAATAATCAGCATTCCTCTTCCATCCACTGCTTTCCCACCCAGAACCAGTACAATGTGATGAAAGTATTAGTTCCATGAGAGAGGAAATAAAAGGAAACCATTCACAAAAGAGCTAAGATATAGTTCAATATTCTTTTTTAGTGCCTCAATGCATATGCAGAATTTCTCCTCCAAATTGGAGGTGTGAAATAACAGTAGCGACAGATAACTAAGAGGTATTTACCATAGCTACAAAGCCCACACGTGAGCCAAATATTTCTGCTATTAAAAAGCACTTCAAAGCTTGACATGAAGTTTGTAACAGCTGAATGTCTCTTGTGACTTCATTTGCAAAGGAGATGTAAAAGCTGAAAGGAAAGTCGTGATATGAGAACTGTGAGCCTAAGAAATAGCATTTTTAGAAAAGAAGAAGCTGCCCAGAAATTTGACTGGCACCACCAAGCTCCTGTTCCCCTGCTCAGACAGGGTTCTTAGTAACTGCCATGGTTTGGATAAGTGTCCCCCAAAGGCCCACATGCTAAAGGCTTGGTCCCCAGCCTGTGGTAATACTGAGGGGCAGTAGGACCTTCAGAAGGTAGGCCCACTGGCCCCAAGCTAGGTCATTTAGAGTGTGCCTTTGAAGGGGATGTTGGCACCCTGGCACCTTCCAGTCTGTCTTTGCTTCCTAGACACAATGAGGCAAGCAGTTTCCTCTGCCATGCACTCCCACCATAATATACCGCCTTGCCACAGCCCCAAGAGCAATGGGCCTCTGACCATGGACTGAAACCCTCACACTGTGAGCCAAAATAAACCTTTCCTCTTGATGGGTTGACACAGTAATGGAAAGCTTCCTAGTTTCTCCTGCCACTGGCCTTTTCCTACCTCTCACAGGGCCTGACCCAGGTTGTGTGGGGCCTGAAACTTATTTTGAGGCTCTCCTTTAGGAGGATGAATTCAGTTATACCTTACTTTGGTGAATTTTATAGGAATATACGACCAAATGAACACCTTCTCAAGGCTCCCTAGAAGGGGCCTTTCAGAGGGAGGGGCTCCAATGTTAAGCTTCAGTAGGCTTGCAGTAAGTCTGCTCTGCTCTCATAAAAACCACCATCCTTGCCCAGAGTAACTCCTTTCCCTCTCATACTGATTCTTCATTCATTCATTCATTTTCTTACTGAGTCTCATTCTTCCTCACTCTATTTTGATCCCAGTCTGATTTTTGCTAAATATGAAAGACATGGGTTTTTTTTTCCCCCATTAAGTTTATTGGTACATTTTCGGTATACAATACAGTTACATTCATCATTGGGATCTTGTACCATTACATGAGT
>NW_004624738.1:26206102-26237026 GCF_000247695.1 Heterocephalus glaber
ATCTGAGTAATTATTTCTGATTTCATTTTTCCCAGATCCTCTTTTGTTGCCAGTTCAGAGAGTCCAGGTGGTTGAGTATCAGATTGTTTCATCTCGTTTCCCTTTGGGGTTGCTGTAGGTGATCTGGAAGTCTGTTTTCAAGGCTTGTTTATGTGTTTTCTCATTTCCACGGGGGCGGGGGGGTGCATCTGGTGCCCACGCGGCTCACCTTCTCTTGCCCTAGGAGCTTGGGATGGCTGTGGGGGAGCTTCCTTCTGGGTGCTAGGACCAGCTCGCCTTCTCTGCCCTAGGAGCCTGGGATGGCAGCAGGGGAGCCTCCTTCTGGGTGCTGGGACTGGCTGAGCTTCTCTGCCCTAGGAGCCTGGGATGGAGGCGGGGGAGCTTCCTTCCAGGTGCTCAAGAACAGAGTACTTTTTAAAGTTTTTTAGGTGTTTTACTAGCACTTTCATCTTTTCTGTTGTTTATTTTGGGAAACTATCCTTTTTGTTTGTCCTATCAATGCAGTCTTTTTATCCATTATGTTTTCTAACTGGTTGTATTTACATAGATATATAAGTGCTATAAGGTTTTGTGTAGTAAATGCTTAATCATTTATGAGTCTTGGTTATTTCTAATACCTTACCAGTTTATCCTCTTGAGTTTTCCAAATAAACAACCATATCACCTGCAAGTGATGACAAATTTTACTTCTGATTCTTCTATCTTTTCTCTCTCTTTTTTTATTGGATAAAGGTGTCCATATGATTAACTTTGAGTCCAAGTTTGTTGAGAATCCTCTAATATTTCACTCTTAACTATGCATTAGGTTTTGAGTTGAGATATTTGTGGTACTTTTATCTTGTTAAGGAATTTTTGGTTTGATTCCTATTTTGAGGTTTTATAAATAAATATGGAACTTTAACAGATGTCTTTACAGAATCTTTGGAATTGACCAAATTGCTTTTCTTATTTCACTATGACAAATTGTATTAACAGGTTTCCTAATTGTAAAGTATCTCTGCAGAGCTAGTACCTTGGTCATGGTGTCTTAATTCTTAATTGAGATGTACTTTAATAATTTTACCTGGGATTTTTAAAGAATTTTATTGATATATAATTCATATACTGTACAATTTACACATTTAAAAATACAATTCAATGGCTTTTAGTATGTGCAACCATCACAACCAATTTTAGGACATTTTCATCATCCTCCAAAGAAACCCTGTGGCTGTCAGTAGTCATTTCCCATCCCTTAGCTCTCCTAGCTTTCCTCTCTCTCAGAGATAAGCAACCATGAACTTATTCTGTCTCAGTGCATTTGTTTTTTTCTAGTAATTTGATATAAATGGAATGAAACAGTATGTAGTTTTTCCTTTTTGGCTTTTGTCACTTTACATAGTATTTGGGGGCTTCATCCATGCTGCAGCATATATCAGGACATTTGTCTTTATCATTTTTGCATGGTTGAATAATATTTCATTATTCTATATATTGGAACATTCCATAATATTCCAATATACCATATTTTATTTATCTATTCATTAGTTGGTGAAAATTTTGTTTGTTTCTATTATCTGGCTATTATGGATAAGGCTACTGCAATTATTTTTGTCTATGTTGTGTGACAAACCCCGTGGCTTGTACATGCTAGGCAAATGCTCCATTACTGTGCTGCATCTCTGGCCCCTATGTACAAATTTTTGCACAAATTTCTTTTTTTTTTTTTTTTGGTACCAGGGATCAAACTCGGGACCTTGCGCTTGCGAGGCAGGTGCCAGAACCACTGAGCTAAATCCCCAGCCCCTCAAATTTCATTTCTTTACTGTCATGTGATAACTTTATATTTAATGTTTTGAAGAACTGCCGGACTGGCTGGACAGTATCATGTTCCTGCCAACAGTATGTTATCTGGGCTTTTTGTGTTGACATTCATCAGTGAAATTGACCCATAGTTTCTTTATTGTACAGCTTTTGTAATACTCCATGGTTGCTAACAGGATAGCTTCACAAAAGAAGCTTTTCATATTGTTTGAGCCACCTCTTTGTGGGTCACCCTACACTGCTGTCATAATTCTATATCAGAACTGTTTACCCCATTGTTTTATACATGATAGTTTGAGTTATAGTGGTAAGAATAGTGAAATTCTTATGTTAAAAAACATGCTGCAATTGAAAGTACATAGACTTGGAATATAAAGAAAAGGAATGAAAACATCAAAATGCAATAATTTTATATCAAATGGCACATAGTTGTAATTTCCAATTCATTAGTTCTAACATTTTGTTGTCACTTTATTTTGCTGCTATGTTAGTTAATCAGCTGTCATAATTACAGAATCAGAGATATTTGGTATGTAAAATATGAGTAAAATAATTAATACCTTTCATTCCAAGTTCTTAAAACCCTTACCAATCCTCTTCAACCAGTCACCAATGTGACGGGGGTTTGAATGTTAGACAAATCTTTATTCCTTTTGGACCCTGAAATAAGTTTATTTCAGCTGACTTCCAGACAGAAACATAGAGCTGCCATCAAATTTAAAATTAGTCCAGAAACAAGGCCCTCAGGTTCAAATTCCCAGCACCAAAAAAGTAAATAAATAAATTCTGTCTTTTGGGCCACTATTAGTTTCCTAGAGTGACACCCTCTCTAAAATTTCTCATTTAAAAAAACATGATGCTTTAAACTAAAGACTAGGCTTGTGGCTAAAATATATTCTAAATCTAACTACATATGGGTAGAAATCCTGTGGGATAAGCTTTCTCAATGTGGTCCATGGCCCATCCTCGTGGGAGTTACCTTTGGTGCTTGGTTTAGAAACCCAGGCTTCCGGGCATCAGACCAACCTTGAGGAATGAGACTCCATGGGGTTGAGGCTCCTGAATCAGACATTTTAACAGCGCCCTCCATTGATTCCAGTATGTCTGGAGCACAGACTATGAGGTGTGATTTAAAAATATGGTGAATGTTTAAATTTTTATAAACTTATTACAGTAAAAGACACATTACCATTAATCCCCCTCAGTATACTCTCCTTGCTTTGAACATACTTGTCTCACTGTTCTTACCACTTGTTGTTATTGTTGTTTTAAGACAGGGTCTCACTATACAGTTCAAGCAGTTCAAGGTGTCAGGCTGGCCTTGAACTCATTATGTAACCCAGGTTGGCCTCAAACTCCCAGCAATTTTGCCTCAGCCTCCTGAGTGCTGGGATTATAGGCATGTGTCACCTGGCTATTGCCACTTTCTGAAGCAGTTCTAGAATTCCTTTTCAGTGAGTGTGTTTAGTTGTGCTGTTATGGTACTGAATTGTCCACATGTTCTGAATTGTCCACATGTTCTGAATTGATTCAGAACATTTACCGTTCATGGTCATGCTGACTTTGGGGAAGAACCAGAAGTCATATGTGCCAGATCCAGTGAATAAGGTAGATGAGGACACACTAGTGTTTTGACAGAAATTGCCATAAATGTTTGATCAATGAGGGCAATCATAAAGTGAGGGCAAGGAAGCTTCATAAAATGTTTAAATTAAAAAATATAGCCCACTAAAGACATATTGTCATTAGTCCCCCTTAAAGTATTAAAATACTCCACCTTGCTTCAAACACACTTATTCCATCATTTTCACTGTATCTTTTGATCACCCCTTGTACATTTTGATGAGCACATTTTATATCCCTAGATTGCTGCTCAGATTAGTAAACCAAAGGTACAAAGGGAAGTCTATGGATCTCCTCTGCTTGTCTTTAGGGAAGAACAAGTCTTGTTTGATTTCCTATATGAAGGAGCCCTTTATTTCCCACTTTGGACTCTGAATTTTTGTTATGTAATCTTATTGAAGATGTATATGGCAGTTGACAGGGAAAAATTATATAGATAAGAGCATAATCTGAGTAGTTTCTTATTGACCAGAGGCACATATCAGAGGTGGAAAAGGCCTTGGGGATAATCCAACAGCAGTTCTCAACCAGGAATGGTCCATGTGTTCACCTCTGTACCCTGTTTGTAATCATCTGAGACATTTTGTTTGGTTTTCACAGTAACTAGAGATTATTACTAGTACTGGGGAGAGCAGAGATCATACACACCCTGCAATGCAAGCAGCAATTCACTGAATGAAGAATATAAAGAATTGCCCTCTGTCAGCTGCTAATATTTTACTGGTTGAGAAAATTAGTTCTAGACTTGGAGAGAAAATGGAGGCCCAGACATATTGCTTAAATTTCTTTTATAGTATTGCCTTGCTTCCTGAACATATGTATATGTGGTGTGTGTGTCTGTCTGTCTGTCTTGCAAAAGTTCTTCAGGGACATGGAATTTGTTAATAAATAACTTTCTGCCTAAAAAATTTTCTGAGCAACTATTTTTGTCCGACATTATTCACCCTAATGAAATAAAATGTAATTTAGTGTTTGCTATGTGGAAGACACTGTGATGGGCTCTTTAGGAATTAGGAAGACAAAGCAAAAAGGGAGGTGAAACAGTGTCTACTCCCACAAGAATGTTGGTGGCAAAGGCAAAGGGAGAAAAAGAGGAAGCTGACTCAAGCGAAGAGTTGAGCAGAAAAGCCAGTACAGCCAAAGAAGAAGAGGTCAGTGAAAATAAGAAAGAGGGATATTTCATATTTGAAATGTTTCATATTTCACGGGGCAAGGACCTAGATTGGTGCTTCTGAAGCTGTGGTCCCCAGCCAGCAGCAGCAGCAGCATCAGTTGGGAATATGTCAGAATGGCAGATTCTCAAGCCCGCCCCAGAGAAACTGAACCTGAAACTCTGGGCTTGAAGTCCAAACATCTTGTGCTTTCACAGAGTGAAGATTCCAATACATGCTCAAATTTGAAAACCACTGACCCAGAGGGAACAGAAGGGGTGCTCCCAACAACACACAGGGATGGAGTGTCTCCTTAATGACCCTATTGCCTTTTAGACAAGAGGAAAGGAGAGAGATGAAGAAGGCAAAGATGATATCAGGTCATCTTGGGCTTTCTGTAGGGTCACTGCTGAGAATGAAGACCCAGGAGGTTTTGGGAGTTCAAAACATTCATGTATTATCCCAGCCTTCAAACCCTTGCCTCTTGTGGAACATCTAAGGTGCCCTCCCTCCTCTCTTCCTGTCCGAATCCTACCTGTGAGGTCACATGCAGTTAGACCTTCCCCAACATGTCCAGTCCTCCATGATGAGGCTCCTTTAGAACATTTTTCTCACCTCTAATCCTTTTGTTTTGAGTGTGTTTTCTTCCAAATAGGCCTGAACATCCCCTTACAATTATAAAAACATGCTCTCTTTGTGCTACTGTTCATACCACCCAGTGAGGTTGTAACAACACTCCATAGGTGACTCACAAGTTAGGAAGTCAGCAGATTAGTATCCCCTCTCATTCATTTCAGTTCTAGATTTAGATGGTGTCCTTCTTCCTAAGTGTTGGAAACACTTTATTATAGAGGCTTGTACCATATGGCAATTTAAAACTCTATAAAGAATCAGGAAAAATGGAGAGACAAGTGGCAAATAGGCAGTCATTTGAAAGAGCAGCAGCGATTCACCAGTTTAGGTAAACACTGTAAATGACTTAAATGAGCCCTCTGTTAAGGGTGAGCTCTGACAACGTAGACATGGACAAGAGAGATGAAAGAAACTGTGGGGAAGGCTCCTGGAATCCTCTGAAAAGAAGAATGCCTATTATGTCCATGCAGAGAAAACTGTTGCCTCCCCTACTGCTGGTAAGAGAGCTCATTTTTGAAGAATTCTAAGTTGTTTGCATTTAGCAGGTGTGATCAAGAATTGTTATCAGGGGCTGAGGATGTAACTCAGTGGTAGAGGGCCTGGTCAGCATATGTGAGGCCCTGGGTTCAGTTCGCGTCATCAAAAAAAAGAATTGTATCAGTACACTACTTTTGCAAATACACGAGGAACTGCTTTTTTGCAGTATAGTTTCAAACCGCGACTCACTGACCAGCCAGCAAGTGTCCACAAATATAAAGGCAAACAAAGAAATATTATCTGTGGGAATGTGTGAAGAAAACTGCTGTAAATCTCTTTGGGGAAAGTTCTCTGTGATCACCACAATGAAATACAAATTGGGTTGAACCTATTTGGCATTAAGTTTTATTATAAACTTGAAACACTTTCTGTTTGAGACATTGTTTTAGTGTGAGTTCTGCATCACAAAATATAAACCCTATCAGAAATGGACTTGGTTTTGTGCTCTGGGTTGAAGCCCTAAACTCAAAGCCAGAATGAGAAGATATGATACATTAGTGCAAGAGTAAGGGAGGAGAAACTGCTATTTATCAAGCACCTATTTATAATACATGTTCCTAATGTAATGCTTTCATATACTCTATCTCATTCAGTGCTTAATCCTACAGTACAGTTATTATTGTCTGTTTTACAGATGAGAGCACTGATACTCAGAACACCTCTCAGTATTGCTGGCTTGTAAGTGGTGGAGCTGGTCTTTGAAGTCAGAGCAATCTAGCTCCCAAGCCTGTTCCTCCTTTCTGCCACACTGCACCTGTGAACCATACTGGGTGTGGCATGCCTGTAGCTATCAAGATTTTTCTAGAGCATGGGGAGTTCAATATAGATGATTAGTTCTGTAATATTTCTATCTGTAAAATTATAACAAAATTCAAACAAAATACAATTTTGATATCATGATGAAATAAAATGGAGATAACATAAATTTTACTTTGGTGTCAGTATAATTACAACTAACATGTTGACACGATATGGGTATCTGGTAGACTGTCCTTTACATGTCTTTACACATGAGCATTATGCCTTAAGTTGTCAGGGGTCTAGTTATACTCGTATATGTACACTGATTTTTTTTCCAGAAAGTTTTTTGAAAAAAAATTATTTGTGGTAAAATTGACATTCAATAGCTGGACATTCAATAACATTATAAATTTTGAAATCTGTGTACATGCTTGAAACCATCACCACAATGGAGAGAGTAAGCATATCTGTCACCTCCCCAAATCCTTTCTTGCTCTTTTTGGACCCCAAATTTTTCTCTTTTAAGTTTCCTCCTTCCTCTGGAACCCACTGGTTTGCTTTCTCTCACTAAAAAAGTAGTTTCTACTTTCTAGAGTTTTACATAAACAGAATCATTTAGTGCATGCTGTTTTAGTCAGTCTACTAGTCAGTAAAATTATTTTACAGTGCATGTATATTGTTCCTTGTATCAATAGTTCTTTCCCTTTCACTCCTGACTACCATCCTATTATATGTGGGATTTGTTTGTTCTATCACTTGCTGATGGACTTTTTGATTGCTGCCAGGTTTGGGCTATTACAAATAAAGCTATTATGAACATTTCTATACAAGTGTTGATAGGTGAATATATGCTTTCTTTAGGTTTAATACCTAGGAGTGAATAGATAAGTCATAGAGATGCATGTAGTAAACTTTTTAAGGAACATGCCAAACTTTTCAGAAGTGGTGTGCTATTTTATATTCCCATCATAGTGTTGGAAAATTCCATTTTCTCCACTTTATTGCCAACTCTCAATATGATCAACCTTTTAAATAGCCATTCTAATAAAGGTCTTTTAAATTACAGTCATTTCTAATAAGAAAGAATTCTCATTGGAGTTTAATTCAAATTTCTCTAATGCATAATAATGTTGGATATATTTTTATGTGTTGACTTGAGATTCATATGTCTTTGGTAAAGTATCTTAAAATTTTTGTCCATTTTTCAAAAATTGGATTGCTTATTTTTTATTATTGACATACTCTGATAGTTCTTTATATGTCCTAAATATAAGCACTTTAGAAGATACATGATTCGGAAACATTTTCTCCCAGCCTGTGGCTTATCTTTTCATTCTCTTCGTAGTGTCTTTCAAAGTGCAAACGTTTTTAATTTTAATGACATTCAGTTTACCAATTCGTTCTTTTATGGGTGATGCATCTTGTGTGTGTCTAATAAATCTTTGTTTGACACAAATTTACAAAGATCTTCCCCTATATTTTCATCTATAAGTTTTATAAATATTAGGTTTTGCCTATAGGATTATGATCCATTTTGGATTAATTTTTGCATATGATTCAAAATATAAATTGAAGTTACATTTTTAAAATATAGATAGCCAGTATTTAAAACATCATTTTATTCCTTGCCTATTTGGATTGTCTGTATTTATTTAGGTCTTATTCAATCTCTCTTGTCTTAAGTCAAAATAATCTCCAAGTGTTTTATATGTTTATGCTTTTATAAAATGTTTATGCTATTATAAACAATATAGAATTGGCAACCAATTTCTTTATTTTCACTTGCATTAAGAAATACAAATAATTTTTTTAAAAAGAAATACAAATAATTTTTCTATTGATTTTGTATCCCACAAGCCTGCTACTCTCATTAGTTCTCAGCTTTTTTTGTATATTTCATTGCACATTCTACATAGATGATTATGTTGCCTGCTAATAAATATAATCTTACTCATCCTTTAAAAATCTAAATACTTTTTTATTTCTTGCCCTATGGAATGCTGGAGTCTCCAGTGTGATATTGAATAGTGAGAAGAAATGTCCCTTTCTTTTCATTACTGTTAGGAAGAAAGTATCCAGTCTCTCACTATTAAGTGTGATGTTAACTGCAGATTTTTCATAGATAAACTTTTTCAGGTTGAAAATGTTTCCTTCTATTCTTAGGTTACTGAAAGTCTTTTATTTTCCCCCTGGTACCGGGGATTGAACTCAGGACCTTGCACTTGCAAGGCAGGTGTGGTGCCACTGAGCTAAATCCCTGGCCCAAAAAGTTTGTTGTTTTTTTTTTTTAATAGAGAATAGATGAAAACTTTTTCAAACACATTTTCTGCACTGTTTGAGATGACCATGTGCTGTTTCTTTCTATTTATTTATTTATTTATTTATTTTATTTAGAGACAGGGTCTCTCCATGTATTAGTTCAGGCTGACCTTGAACTCACTGTGTAGCCCAGTCTGCACTCAAACTCTCACCAATCCTCCTGCCTCAGCCTCCCAAGTCCTGGGATTACAGGTGTGCACCACCACACTCAGCAAATGCTATTTCTTTAGTTTGTTAATATAGTGAATTATGTTGATCAAATTTGAAATCTTAAACCAATATTTATAATCTTAGGAACAACCTCACATGATCATAATAATTTGATATATATGTGTATGTGTGTATGTGTGTGTGTTTATACATATGTTGTTACGGACAACTGTGTGTATGTATGTATATATATGCACATATAGACCGTATATTCCTTAATATCTGTAGAATTTGTAGTGCTGGCACCTCTCCTATTTATCATATTGGTGATTTATATCTCCTCCATTGTTTTCCTGATTAGTGTGACTAGAGGTTTATCAATTTTATTTATCTCAAAGAACTAGTGTTTGGGTTCATTGATTTTTATTATTTTTTCTGTTTTCCATTTCATTCATCTCTGATGTAGTCTTTATTATTTCCTTTCTTCTGTTTATGATAAGTAACTTACATGTCTTTTTCTTATTTATTTAGCTAGAAACTGAGTTCAATGACTTTACTTTCTTTTTTCTAATATAGGCATTTAGTGTTACTAATTTTCTTCTAAATTTTTGGTGACGTTCCATACATTTTACACTTGATCTTAGCCAAAAGGCCAAGAAGCAATTCCATACATTTTGATATGTTTTCATTCAATTCAAAATACTTTTCAGTTCATGTTTTGATTTCTTCTTTGGATCCTATTTACAA
This sequence comes from Heterocephalus glaber, assembly GCF_000247695.1. The sequence continues at coordinate 26,215,807 of NW_004624738.1, forward strand.
AAACATTATTACATTTTCCAAATATTCGAAGATTTTGTAGAGAATATTGATTTCTAATATATTATTGATTTCTAATTTAATTACATTGAGGTCAAGGAACATATTTTTATATAACTTGGATCCCTTTTAATTTATTGACCCAGAATAATAATATTTTGCTAAATATTCTGTCTGAATATAATACACATTTGGCCTTTGTTGAGTATTGTGTAAGTATCAATTAAGACAAGTTGGTTGATAATGTTGCTAATGTTACCTGTAGCTTTTTTTATTTTCTGCCTGTTTGGTTACTCAATTACTGAGAGAGAAGTACTGAAATCACTGGCTATAACTGTGGTATTGTCCATGTTTCCTTGTGGTTCTATCTATTTTAGGCTTTGTATTCAAAGCTTTATTATTCAGTGTGCAAACATTTAGAATTGTTATATCTGCCTTTTAAATTGTCCCTTTAACATTATAAAGCAATCTTCTTTACTCCTAGTAATATTTTTGCTCTGAAATCTACTATGCTGATGTTAATACATCCACTCTGGCTTTCTTTTGACTAGTGTTTGTACTTTTTTTTTATGCTGTACTTTTAACCCATTTGTATCTTTATATTTAATGTGCATCTGTTGTAAGCCATATATACTTGGGCCTAGCTTTTCTATTCAGTCTGCTGTTCTCTGCCTTTTAATTGGGGTGTTTAGACCATTTTCGTGTAGTGCAATTACTGATGTGATTAGATTTTAATCTGTATTTTGCTATTTGTTTTCTACTTGCTCTATCTATTCTTTCATCTTTTTCTGCACTCTGTTAGATTAAATCATTTATTTTATTATTGTATTTTATTGCCTTTGTTGCTTTATTAACTGTAAATTTTGTTATTTTAGTAATTGTTTAGATTTTATAGGGCCAGGAATTTAGCTCAGTGGTTCCGACTCCTGCTTCACAAGCGCAAGGACCCGAGTTAGATCCCCGCTACCAAAAAAAAAAAATAGATTTTATAGTATACATCTTTAACTTACTACAATTTATCCTTAAATGATATACCACTTCATGATAGTATAAATATCTTATAGTATTGTGTTTATGCTATCGTTGTCTAACATTTAATTTATGCATATGTTATAGACTCCACAATATTTGTTTATCCAGTTAATTATATTTTAAAGAGATTTAAATAATAAGAAAAATATTATGTAAGTACCTGTATAGTTACTATATCTTATTCTCATCATTCTTTTGTGTGGATCCATATATCCATCTGATACCATTTTTCTTCTGCATGAAGGACTTCCTTTAGCATTTCTTGTAGTGAAGATCTGCTTGTAACTAATTCTTTCAGCTGTTTTCTATATCCAAAAACATTTACTTCATTTTTCTTTGAAGTATATTTTTCACTGACTATATAATTCTAGGTGGGTTGGTTTTGTCCCTTTCAGTAGTTTCCTGGTGTCACTCCACTGTCCTCTGACTTGCTTGTCACTCTCAGGAGATGTGCTGTTATCCTTATCTTTGTACAGAAAACTTCTTTTTCCACCATGACTTTTCATACTTTCTCTTTTGTGCTGCTTTTGGGCAATTTAATTACTTTGTGCCTTCTAATTTTCTTCATGTTTCTTGTGCTTGGGATTTCTTGACCTTTCTTAACCTATGGATTAACAGTTTGCATGTATTATTTCTTCTAACATTTTTTCTGTTTTTTTATCTCTCCTGACTTTTAAGAATTCCAGTCACACATATATTATAAGGACCACTTAAATTTGTCCTACAGCCCACCTACCAGTATTCTTCTCAGTTTACTTGTATTCATTTTTTTCTCTATATACCTTTCTTTTTGGATATTGTCTATCACTATGTCTTCAAATTCTCTTTTCTTTTGTAATGTCTAATCTGTTGTTAATCTAATCCAGTGTATTTTTCCTCTCAGATATTGTAGTTTTCCACTCCCAAGGTTTGATTCAGGACTTTAAAAACCATCTTCCATGTCTCTACCTGAATTTTAGAGTACATTGATTAATGTTATGATAAATATTTAATGCCCTTCCCTGCTAATTCTGACATCTGTGTGCTACATTAAGTACAATTATTTGATTTATTTCCTCATTATGTTTTATTATTTAATTCTTTGCATGTCTTGCAATCTTTGATTGTGTATCAGGAATGTTGAATTTTACCTTCTTAGGGTCTGGATCTTTTTATATTCCTGTAAATATTTTGGAGTCTTGTTCTGGAATACTGATAAGTTACTTTAAAATAGCTTTATCTCTGTTAGGCAGAACCAAGGCAGTATTTAGTCTAGTGCTAATTATTTCCCACTGCTGAGGCAAGACCTTCCTGAGGACTCTTCTCTTGCCTGGAAATTGTGACTTTTCTAGGCTGGCTGATGAAAACAAGCACTGCTCCTGGCCCAGTGAGAGCAGTGGACCTTCCAGTCTGCATAGATGGTCTCTTTCCAAACTCTGGTGATTTCCTCACACACTGGTACTAATCAGTGCCTGCAGGATATCCTGGTGGGACCACACACAGCTCTCCAGAGTGCCTTGTGGGCAGCTCTCTCCTACTTGGTACTCTCTCCTGGGGACTCTCACTGCCTTGATTTCCCCAGACCCTCAATTTCAGCTCCCCCTGCAGAGTACACCTGGTTCTGCCTCAGTTCCGCCTCTCTGCTATGACCTGGAAACTCTCAAAGCAGTAAGCTCGCAATGGTAGTGTTCATTTCATTTGCTTCTCCTTTCTCAAAGAGAATGTCATTTGCTACTGATATTCAGTTCCTTGAAAACTATCGCTTTAAATAATCTGAGTTTTTTGGGTTTGGAGTTTTGTGGGGTTTTTGGTTGTTTCGGGCAGAAGAGTAAGTGAAGTACTTGCTACTCCATCTTTGCTGGAAGCAAAGCATTTTCCAAAGCATTTTAATTGTCTTCAGATGTAGCTATCTATACCTTCTATTCAGAGAACAACTTTCCTGAATGCATTGTGTATACCAGGCATGGTGCTAGATACATGCACACACAATTCGTTCATATAGAAGTTGTGTATTCTGGGCATTGGAAATACATCATTGTACAAAACAGGTTTTAAAAATCTCCAAACCCTATGGTGCTTATATTCTACTGGGGAAAGGGGAAATAAAGTTAGTAAGTTAAACACATAGCACATTAAAAATTAATAGCTGCTAGGGAAAAATAAAGAACAAGTCATACTACTGGACTGGAAATAAATGGTTGGTCAGTGGATGCCTGTCTTAAAAGGTAAGTTATCTGAGGAGAGATTTGAAGGAGGTGAGGGAGGGAGCCATATGGATATCTGAAGGGAGAACATTTAGGCAGAGCAAGCAGCCAATACCCAGACCCTTGGACAGAAGTATACACGGCATATTCAAGAAACCCTAAGGTCGTCAGTGTTGCTAGAGTGAAGAGAATGAGGGAGAGCGAAATAGGAGGTGAGGTCAGAGTGATAACCTGGCAGATTGTATAGGGCAGTGGTGGCAAACCTATGGCAGGAGTGGCACAGTGGGCTGTTAGTATCATTGAAAGCTCCAAAAGGTTTGCCATCACTGGTATAAGGTCTTCTAAGTCATTGTAAAGACTTGAACTTTTATGCTGAATTAAGAGAGAGAAACCATTACAGGGAACAAGAAAAATCTCCTTCTCTGGTGTGTTTTATTCATTTATTTATTTGGTACCAGGGATCAAACTCGGGACCTTGCACTTGCGAGCTAAATCCCCAGCCCACTGGTGTGTGTTTTAAAAGGATCACTCTTGGTGTTTTCTTGAGCAGAGATTGTAGGGTGACAGATGAAACCAGGGAAACAAATTAGACAAGCCTGCAATAATTCAGATGAGAAATGGTGGTAGTTTAGACCAGGTGTGAGCTGTTGAAACAAAAGGAAGTGGTTGTATTTTGATATATCTCAAAGGTAGAGCTAACTATATTTGTGGCATATTTAATGTGGGATGGAAAAGAGTCAGGTATGCATCTAAGGTTTTTGGTTTGAGCAGCTGGAAAGGTAGAATTACCATTAACAAGATTGAAAGGACTGAAGAAAGTGAATTTGGGAAAGAGGCTCAGGAATTCAAATGTAGATAGTTTAAGTTTGAGTTGTCCATAGTAGTTATTCAAGTGGAAGTATTAAAACAAGAAGCTGAATGTGTAAATCTGGACCTCATGGGAGAGGTTCAGTCTGGTGGGTCGAGGAAGAAGAGGACTAAGAACTTAGCAATATGGAGATCTTCGGTGGGTTTCACAAGAGCAGTTTTGGTAACTGTGGAGACAAAAGCTGATTAGAGAGGATTGAAAATAGAATGGGATGAGAGAAGAATTTGGCTGCAAAGGAGAAGTAGAGAAAGGGAGTAATAACTGGAAGGGAAGGTCGCCTCAAAAGAAGGCATTTCATGGGCCAGGATTTAGCTCAGTGGTTCCGCCGCCTGCCTCACAAGCGCAAGGTCCCCAGTTCGATCCCTGGTACCAAAAAAAAAGGTATTTCATAAGGAAGGATATAACTGCATGGCTGAAGACTGGTGGAATTAATTCAGAGAGAGAAGAGCAGACAGTATAGGAAAGAGAAAGGAAATTGCTACAGCCTGTCCTAAAGAAGATGATTTGACAGTAACATAGCAAGCAAGGCCATTAGCTGAAAGCAAGGATGAGGGAGGTAGTGTTAGCATGTTGAAAAGAGAGAAGGTACAGAATAATGACTTAGGAGAATGGAAGAGCAAATGGACAAAGGAAATGTAAGCATAACTTCCAGGCATGACTGAGTCCCCTTGAGGTTCATTGTCCTGAATCTACAGCGAAGCCAGTCAGGGTGCCGTGTGCTTCTCCAATGCATTCAAGGTCACAAATGCAGACATGGACCAGGCAAAGAGCTGGATGCAACAAAATTGAGGAAGTAAGAGAGAGACAAAAGAGTTGAGGCTGCGTTCAAAGGATTAATTGAAATGCAGTTTAAGCTGGGTAAGGAAGAAAGGTAAACTTTAGGGAAGAGGAACAGTGCTTGACCTGTTGGTATCATCAGTGGATTGTAGACCAGTGAGGTTGATGAATGGTTGGACTGGAGAAGCTGCAGAAGGAGTGAGCTGTGGAAGAGAGGAGGAGATGGTCTGAGAGTAGAGGAGGGTTGTGGTTATTGGAAAGGACAAGGTTCAGAGCAGTGGCACTCAGTGAGTGGGCTGTGAAGGACAGTGCCAGGCTGTGAACTGCGTGTTACCATTTGCAGTGAAGTATGTTCTGAAATTCAAAGTCAGGGTCTGGAAACCCTGCTGTAACATGCAAGCATAGGACTTGTGGGCTTGTATTTGGAATGCCTTTGGTTTCGTTTGGTTTTTTTCTATTTTTTTTTTTTTGTTAGTGCATGTCTATAGTACATAATGTAAGAAATTGGTACATGTACATAATATGTGGGAAATTGGTACATTTTCATCCCCTTTCCCTCCCCTCCCTCCTCCCTCCTCCATATCTTGATCCTTTTCCCATTTGCAAGAGATCTATCTCCTTACATCCTATTACGTAGCCTTTATTTTGCTCTTTATTTTCTCTTTTTTTTTTGGTACCGGGGATCAAACTTGGGACTTTGTACTTGAAGGCAGGTGCCAGAACCACTGAGCTAACTCCCCAGTCTATTATTTTTTAAATCTCACTTTCTATTAATTTGTTATTCAATTTTGCAAAAGTATCCCAACAAATTGGATACAAGCAAACTGTAACTGAAGCACTACTCTAGAGCTTGGCTGCATGTGGCAGTCTGGAGGGTGGGGCAAGGTCATTGGCTGTGAGGCATTGCAAGGATCAGCTCCTTGAATCAAGAAGTTAGAAAGCAAACACAGAGAAGTTAAGGAAGTGCCCAAACTCACACACCTCCTGAGAGTAGGAAATCAAGATGCAAACCTCCGAGTGTCTCTTTTCCTAAAGCAGGGTGCTGATCACACCACTTTCTCTGTGTCACCTGCTTCCGGTTATAGGGACAGCATGGCCTTCAGCCTTGTTAGACTGAGGATAATGCTCCTGGATAATGTGTTGCGGTTCATATGACTACACTGGGCACTTCAGTTTCCTACTTAGAGATTACTTGTTCCAGCTGCTGTGGTGATCCACAGCTGAAAGCTTCCCAGAAGCTGGGGAGGATTTTCTGGTCTTTGATGAGGGCTAAGCATGCTCAGTTTGCACTGAGCCCGAGTCCCAGGACACCAGAAGCCTTGGCAGGTCCAGAAAAATTGGTATTGGTTCTTCCCTACTCTCCATGGGTGCGTGGAGTTTCTGAGGAGTCCAAAAGCAAAGTTCATTTCCCAGGGATTTTTCTGGTTTCCTTTGTTTCCTGGCTTTCCCCAGGGCCTAGGCAAGTGTAATGACACTAGCGTTAACTCATAAAGCATGTCCCTGTCACAGGACATGTGAACACTGAGGTACCCACTTTGGGGAAGCCTTTCCTGGTGCTCTGAGTCTGTCTGCTCACATAACACACAGGTCACAGCACTGGAATTACAGGTATACATGGTTGTGTGGCTCGCCAGGCTACCTCTGTGAAGGCTTGTCCTGTGGAGCAGAAAGAGCCTGACACATGGTAAGCAGGTGCTCAGTAAGCATGACTCACATGAGTGAGTGGCTAGCACGCACTCAGCCTGTGCAGGTGTTCTTGTGATGACGTGTTTAATCTTCTCTACTTTATATTCGACAGCATTGATGTATATTAATGTACATGAAAAGAATTTTGGGGTTGACTAGACTAACACATTTTTTTATACTCAAACACATCACTTTTCACTCAATGGAGATGTAGAAGAAATACAGAACCCACCGAAAATAAGCGAATATAACTGGATATGGTAGATATGATTACTCGATTGATGTCTAAAGAATCAAAATAGGAAATAGTAATAGAATTTTACTTTTTAAAAAATACTACTGCAAATCACAGTTTTAGTATGGTAGAGAGAAAAACCATTGAAATATTATAATGATACAATGATAATCACAGTTATCAAGTGAGATTAGTGCAAACCCCTGGTTAACTTTATAAACAACCAGAATTTTCAAATGCATGTCATTAATTAATATTATTAATGTGAAGTTTAAAAACTGATCCTCCTTTGGAGACAAGTGTCAGTGTGGGGAGATTTTAAAGTATGCCTGAGAACTGAGAACACCAAATGATTGGCTGTTCTCTCCCATCTTTCCAGCTCGCACATTTCATCAATAAAAAATGTAACTGACATGACAAGCAGGTAGATACTGAGTTTCACTTTCTTATCTTATAAATTTGTAGTCCAGCCAGATAAAAAAATACTTTGATTTCAGTATGTACCTCATTGATGTTAAGGGTCTAGACTCGTTCCAAAGACCGTGGTAAAGATACTTTTCTCTGGCTTGTCTACAAAAACCTATAAACACTAGCAAAAGCTTAACTATTGTATTTAAGTAGAGTTTTCTTCCTTTTCTAGATTTGAAGTCTAAATAAAATGTAGAAGACAGTTACATCCTAGTTTTTTATTATATCTTTTTGAAATAATTTGTATATACCTTTTAAATAATTTCAAGTGCCACAAAAAATGTTAATAGCTTAAAATCAAAAGTTTTTTTTTAAAAAGCCAAAGTATAATTTTTAAAATCTTTTTCTCCTCAAGCGTTTTACGATGGGATAATGAGACAGATGTCTCTCAACTGGAAGGACATTTTGACATTGTTATGTGTGCTGACTGGTAAGTACATAAAAATCATAAAACTCCTGGTAGAAAAAACAGCTTTGCTGGAGTAATTGGGCTGCACTGCTTTGCTGACGGCTATGCAAAGTCAACAAATGAAGCACAAAGCCACCTTAACCTCAACAAATTAATATTCATCTCCATGTGACAGTTATAAGGTAGTCTTCTATCACACAGTAACTTCTACCACATTATTTCCCAAAGATTGATTTTGAGAAGCATTTCCATTTTCTGGAATTGCCTCTGTTTCATGCTTGACGTATCAGTAAATGGACAACTTAGGCAAATTGCAAATAATTATGGCTCGGAGTGGAATAGTCTGGAGAAAAAGGAGTTTATCAACACAAACAGCTCAATTAGCTTACTTCTTAGGAGAGATCTGACTATTGATATAAGGGAATATATATGTGTATACATACATCCTCTCCAGCAAATAAACATATCTGTGAAATATCTTTGGGGAAATAGCTTTTCTTCAAATGTGTATTTGCTATCTAATATTTTCAATGTATTCAATTATGATATTTTAATTATACATAGGACAAAAGTATAAAATTGTTTTATTTTTATGCAAATAATAACATTCAGACCTCTGTCAGGTGCCTACTTTTTAAAAATAATTTACATTAGACATTCTCTTTTAGCCCAGTCTACTTATTTATTAATGAAAGTCTAATCCTAAGTTACAGGATAAATATGTATCAGACCTTAATAATTATTTCAACTATTCTTATGCACTTCTTGTAATTTGAGTGGTAATCATTCCAACATATGGGAAACATGGGCGATTCACAAGTATTATCTGTGTTAACAGTAAAATCTTATTTGTAGTTTCATCATGCTGATTATTATGGCACTGTAGATTTAAAAATACAAGTTTAGGTTCTGATGAAGTTTGACTATATTGATAAGCCCAGTCATAAGATCCAGAACTCAGAGAAGATTTTTTTCATAGAAGAGAGTTGAATGACATTTTTAGGAAGTAGTTTTATGATGATGATTATTATTAGAATAAATTTTCAATAGATCGCTTTTCTACCAAAATCAATGGATTAGGTTTGCTTTATTTTTTCTTCTGAAAAATACTTCTCCATGAATAATAAGCATTTTATTGTAATGTAACTGAGATTTTCTAGTTTTTCATGGCTCTTTTAGGTTTTTTTGCCTGCCTCTCTTAGTCTCTTTGCATCCAAAATGGGAGTAACCTAGATTTCTAACTAATCATTGATAATATGCCTCAACTCCATACCCCTCATTGAATCAAAAATAGGGAGATAAAGCTTCACCATATGATTTCAACAAGCAATTTAGTAAATGCCTTTCCTCACCAAATATGAGAATGGATCTTCCAGGTTTCATTGTGCAGATGAAGATAATGCTGGCAGGATTAGATCAGATTAAGCAAGGGAGCCAGATCAGAGAGCAGCAGCAAGAAGGAAGGGGCAGCACCTTCTTGACGGTTTAAATGAGGGTCATACCCCGATGGGCTCTGATGATGTGAGGAAAAGCAGGTTTGGCCAAAAGATTTACAGTTGAATTTGCTCTTCACAGAAATATCAGAACAGCCTGGCTTTGTTGTACGTGCTGTTATGGACACTCTTACCATGTCATCCTATTTGTACCAGAGAGGCAAGCAGAGGAAGTAAGATTTAAGCTCTTTTCTGATTAATGATCTCAGGGTAAAAATAACCACACAACATGTTTGAAAAATAGTCTTTTTTCCCTAGCTGACAACAGGGTCACATACTCAGTTTAAGGCTTTCATTACAAATACATAACATAATGTAATATTATATGTACACACACACATGGTAGCTATGTGAGAATTTATGGATCCAAATGAACTAAATATACCAAGCTTCATTTTATAAATGGCTTTTCTATGCATGAATTGTTAAGTTTTTTTTCCTGGTGTTGTAAGTGCCAGAATGTCAGCCTGTTTGTAATTTCCCATTTGTAAATGTGAACTATTAAGCTACTCTCACTGCAATGCTGATATTATTTCCAAAAGAAATTCTTTGGTAATGGTCTCTCTTCATATTCAGAGAGATTGGTAAGCTGTGTAGGAACTTAGAAAGTACAGTGATGTTTATGTTTCGTGTATAGCAGAGAAGCACAGGATTCCATGAGCTCTTTATGTCCTGTAGGTTTGGTGTTTCTCCATAGGAGTTTTATTGCCTGGATCTTGCTTCTATCGGCAGGCAGGCCATGCTGCATTATTTTAGAAAGTCACAGAGCAGATAAAGCTCTGTTTAGATGCTCCCTCCAAGATGAAACCTGAAATAATCAGTGCCAGAAAGTGGTACCACACATAAATAGATCACAGTGAGTCTCACACTTTCCTGTAGTCATTGTCAGTCAATGAGATCTGGATTAGGCCACAGGAATATGAAGCAAGAGTCGGAGTTCAGATATTAGGTACATGGATTAAATTCTTACTGAAGCATTTCCAGCAAGGGTGGCATTGTCTGATTTCCTGAATAGCTAACCAGTGGTACTGCTTGATCCCATTTACATGAAAACAAGCTCTATTCACAAACCTATTCCAAACCCACATTGTGGTTCAAGTAAAATGCACATGATTACAACAAGTGGTGATATGTTTATGTTCCTAAATCATTCATATATTCATATATTTACATTCAAACATTCATAAACCTGTGGGGAATGGGAGAAATAACTTATTTTCCAGAAGAGACACTCTCTTACTTCACTTCCAAATTTAGTAGTTCAACTCGATTATAAAATAAAGAAGCAAACTGTGAAAGCTAGTCATTATTTCACCATTCAGCATTTTTGACAATGAAAAATAGTTTCATGGTTCAACAGTTCCTAAATAACTTGTAAAATGTCGACTTCGAAATAAACAGAGGAAAAATCAAGGTACAGTCACACCTGCAAAAGGACGCTGTTGACAAACTTCAAAATATTAGAATATTTAACTGCAGGTGTAGGGGGGAAACCTGCCTATTAAGTCTCTGAGCGGGCTTCTTTAATGTTGAGTTTAATATAAGAATTCCTTTCTGCTGGAATATGGTCCAGCCTGGTCCTTGCTGCATTTAGAATAAAGAGTGATTAATTTTTAAACTGCCTTTTCAGACTCCTATTCATTCATAATATAATCTAAAGGTCTGGAAATTAGATTTTTAAAATCCAATGAACATTTTCATTTAGTGTTTGACAGCTCTCCAGTTGATTGTAGCTCTACAAAAATAAAAGTGATTCCGTATGTTTGAATCCTCCAAAAATCCTCTGTATTTTAGAAACCATGTCTGCAGTACTACCCAGAACCTGATCGACTCATGGAGCTGGGTGTGAGGGACAATCAGCACATCTGTGTGCCCACAGCCTGAGACTTGGGAGGAAGCAGGAAAAAGTACATGGACCTGTCGACACTACCTTGCTCACCCTTTCAGTATCTTTACACTCCATGCTGTGGATTTTTCTTTTTACCTTCCTTTTTACTTTTTTCTAGATGGTGAAAAAAGTTTGGTGTTTAAGTGGAAATACTATAGGTTCAAGAAGTTCTTTGTTTTCCAGATGCTGCAATCATGGAAAGTTCTAAATCATAACTCACAGCCCCTTACATCTGAAAAGATCTTTAGCCCAAATGTAGTCAGTCCTTTCACCTCACACCTGGGAAGACTCCATCCCTAAGAAAACATACGAATTGCCCAGGATCTCCCAACTAAAGGGGTAGAGCCAAGTGAGAGTAAAGTATGGCATTACCCTGAGCTCCCACAAAAATCAGTTAAGACCATCGTTCTGCTTTAAGTTAAATCTAAAGCAGTGAATTTAACTTAGTACATTTCACCGTGAAAATTGCATGGGGGTCTTCCTTTCTGCGGATACAGAGAGAAATATCTCCTTATGCTTCACACTAATAAATTTCCCTATGAGAGGAATTAGATACTCTATGCTCTGCATACAATTCTGATTCTAAAGGAGGTGAGGAAAATGGCCCAACACCTTTCCTTTGTCAGAAAATCTGTGACTCAGATCCATGGAACAAAGCAAGTGTTGCTGCCACAGCAGTGACATAGAGGGGTGTGTGTGTGTGTGTGTGCGCGCGCGCGCATTTTAATGGGCAAACTGGACTGTCAGCATATTTTGATCAGTAACTGAAGGGAGAGTTGAAATGGTATCTCCATCCCCATCACTGACCCACTCAGCCTTTTTAAATAGATCCACTTAAGCTACTGCTGTTCTCCAAGCCATTAGGACTTATTTAAGGGGTGAATTTTCAGGAGATTACATATCACTCCCACTAAAACACATTGAAATTGCTCATATGATGTACCCTACAAAGCGTTATAAATTCTGTATCAGCACTAAGTAGAAAAGTGAGCTCGCTTGGAATAAAGATCTATTAGAGAACTACAAGAATTGCTTTTGGGAAATGTGATTTGGAAGAATGGAGTCGGTGCTGTTGCCTTTGCACTGTGTTTGGAATGTGTCGTGTGTTAAGCTACACTTTCCAGTTCACTGTGATGTTAACCTCTTTGTCACCATCACCTACATTCAGTGGAAAGGGCTTTTCAGGCCATGCTTTAAGCTCAGCTGGTAAGGTACTGTTCATCTTTTTCTAACAACCTTACCAGCTCTAAGGATGCACAGAGTGGTTCTTTGCTTAGCTCCTTTGTTTAGCTTATCCCAACCTGCCAGGTAGCTTACTGGCTTAAGTCATTGACAGAGATATTTTCTTACAGAGATAATTTTTTATGGTACTGGGGATTGAATCCAGGGCCTTCATGTGGAGCTTTTTTAAATTTTGAGATAGGGTCTCACTAAGCCCCTTTTTTTGAGATAGGGTCTCACTAAGTTGCTTAGTTACCCGGCTGGGCTTGAATTTGTGATCTTCCTGCCTCAGCCTCCCAGAGCCCTAGGATTACAGGCGTGCATCAGCACACCTGGTTCAGTGATAGTCTTCTTAAAAAAATTTTTTTTTTAATTTAAAAAATGAAAATGTTAGGGCCAGGGATTTAGTCAGTGGTTCTGCTGTCTGCCTCAAAAGTGCAAGGTCCCGAGTTCAATCCCCAGGACCAAAAAGAAAGTGTAATTATTAAAACTAAAGATATAATTACCTCACTGAAAAATAAAATACCGTGTTCCGAAGAGCAAACTTTTTTTAAACGACTTAGTTACAATTTAATTCCTTTCTCATCAATCCTGAAGGCTCATTAATCACTGCTTCATATGATATAGTGACAAATTTTTGTAGCATTTGCACTAGACATATTCTGTACGCTGAGAAATAAGGATGTAGTTTTATTAAAGATAAGAAAATGTTTCTGGGTTATCCCGATTGCTGGGAGGACATGGGACAAGGCTCTCTCTTCCCTGTGCTCTAGCTCATCTGAAGACTTCTTTCCCCATGGCATGAACACTTCTTCCACAGAAGAGCCTTCGTGAGCCTGTGCTGACCAAAGAAACTCAAGTGCAGACTCTGGTCACTTCTCATAAGCCGCTCTCCTCACTCCTCATTCTCCAGTGGGAGACTCATCAAAGCCAAAGAGAACCTGCTGGGGGAACTGTCCTACCTAAATATTGATTCACACTCAACAACACCGCTAATGGTGTGTGGACAGCCTGTTTTAGGATCACTGCAACGCACACCCTGTATGAACATCCCCCATTTCCGGGGTTGTGATGAGCTGTCATCAGTGGGCAAGTGAATATTTGTTTAGGACCTTCTGCTAAACACTGCTGTCCCGGGACCTGGGAACTGTACATGGATTCAGAATGGAAGCTCCTTGAGGAGAGGCCCTGTCTATTCATACTTATCTCTGATACCTAAACTAATGCCACAGACAATCAACAGTATTTGTGAACTAAGGCATATTATTAATTTGATGCCCAGAATACCACATAGATGGGCTTTTCTTGACAAGGAAACTAAGGCCTTACATGAAGTGACTTGGCCAGGGGCACACAGAAGAAAGGTCCACACTCACTATTAGCCCATAGCAGCATGAGACTGGGCCTGGAGCAGGTGGAGCTTATCATGCTGGCGGGGGGGGGGGGGATGTGGACCAACCTACTGCAAGTGGAATGGAATAAGGGTCTTGCTTAGGCTGCTCATGAGCTGGCTCATGCAAAAACTTGCTAGGGGTTCCAGTCAGGGAGTAGGGGACCCACTCACTATAAGAAGGTAAATCCAAGATGTGAATGGAAGGGTTTTTCACATCGCATTCCAAAAAATGTATTTGGACTTAGGTTCTGAGTTAAGATGCCTTTTGAAAAGTATCTGTGATCCCTGGTTTTTAAGATGCGGGCATCAATTTTTATGCAGTAGAACAGTCTTTACCTTTGCATTGCAAACACACAACTTAGAAGCAATGAGTGAGAAGCTGAGGGCCTGTGACATCCACCCCTCAGGCCATCTGCCTTTATCGCACTATCACCTTCCCAGCATTGGGCTTCTTCCTTGAGAGTCAGTCAGTCTTTTAGACTACTGTGGCCATGTCTTTTTTCCAAATGTTGTGGAAGAGGCAAAGAAACATAAGATGCTCCCTGCCTTCAAGAAGTTGGGAGCCTAGGCAGGAGGGCACTGTGGGACACAAGAAGCTGGGAGGGGAACCTCCAAATGCTCTGCTTGCAGTACTGAGCTCAGTAATGAAGAGGTCACTACAGATGCAAATAGCCAAGGAGTTCAGGAAAAAAAAAGTAGTCCCCACCTATGGATGTCATTGGCAGATTCCAGCAGCTTTGCTTCCCTGAGGTAGAGCACTTCCGACATGTTCAGGAGCCCTTCCCAGATGCTGTGCGCCTCACAGGGGGGTGTTTGGCAACCAGCTCTGCTCTGTGTGCCTTCAGCACTGGATGCTTTCACTATACTGCAATTCCATCCACAGAAACCTTTCCTTGGCTTTCAGAAACATCCCAGGTGTCTTAGTCCATTTTGTGCTATTAGAATATAAGTTAGAAGGAGCAGAAATGTATTGCTCACAGTTCTGGAGCCTGAGAATTCCAAGGTCAGGGTGCTTGTAGCCTCAGTGTCTGTTGAGGGCATGGTCTCTCCTTCCAAGTTGGTACCTTGAATGCTGAATCTTCCAGGAGGGAGGAACTCTGTATGCTCACATGGCAGAAGGCAGAGGACCAAAAAGGCACCCAATTTCCCACCTCTCAAAACTGTTGCAGCAAGGATTAAGTTTCTAACACATTAACTGTGCAAGGCAGGGGAAGCATACAAACCATAGCACTAGGCATAGCTAAGTTAACTGACTTGCCACCTGCTGCCAAGTAATCCAAACTCAAGTCTGGGACCTGCAAGTTCAGATAAGGAAAAATAACTGTGTTCCAAGCTTCCAGGATAAGGCCTGGTGAAGAGGTAAAGACAGGGTCAGACTGATTCAACAAAGGAATGAAAGCAACAGCAGAAGCAGTCAAAAGACCAGAGGAGGAAAATGAAGAACACACTGAACTGAAAAAAGGTCCCTTGAGCTCCATGATGCCGTGGTCTCTGGGACAGACTGGCGCTGTGCTGTTTTGGGGGCTGTTCCCTCCTAAGTGGTTGAATATGAGCTTCTTACTGTCCCTAGTCACTCACAACCATTACCCGCTGTGTCTCTTCTGTGGTTTCAGTGCTGCCTCACCCTGGGTGAGCAGAGCGTCCAGGCCTATGGGAGACTAGGCTCAAACAAGGGGAAATGCCAGGTGCTTCACCTCTACCCGCTGACACCCATGACCAGCAATTGAGAAATTGTCCTTGAACATTAACACATGGCCCAGTCACGTGTGAATCCTGGTACATGGCACGTAGTCAGGAAACACTGACCACAGTATCTTCTTTTTAAAATGTTTTTCCAGGGACAGGGATTTAGCTCAGTGGCACTGCACCTGCCTTGCAAGGGCAAGGTCCTGAGTTCGATCCCTGGTACCAAAAAAAAGATTCTACTGGGGCTACAGGGAGCCGCTCAGTAGTATAGAACCTACCTGTCTGGCATGTAGAAGGCCTTGTTTGATTCCCAGTATCATAAAATGTTTTTCCTCCGGTGAGGCACTTTTCTCTTTTTTAGCATTGGGTAAATATGAAATTAGCCTTGTATTTATCACTATTATTAGTATCTTTAGACTTGAAAACCCAGTTTAATCTGGATACTGCTCTCTTCCCAATGTCAGCCTGTTTCTGGACCAGTACAGAGCCAGCCTTGTTGATGCAATAAAGCGATTACTCCAGCCCACAGTGAGTATGTTTCTATTTTCTTCTGAACACTGGCTACAGAATAATTAGTCTGTGCACAAAGATGGAGAGAGTAATGGAATGGCAGGATTAATGTCATGTAATACTTTAATTCTTATTATGTCCCACTTCAATTGGGTCTTCTGATCTATCAGATTCTTTCCTAATCAGAACTAGGAAACTTCTTACCCTTGGCCCTCTGATAAGGAACACAGTGGGAAGTAAAATAAATGAAACTGCTTCAAAGATAGTGTGAGATTATTTTTATCAAAGAATTTCTTGAGGTTTCCTTTGATAACAATATCTTCATATTAAAGTAGAAGTATGATATTGAAAGTTTTCTGTTGACTTCTGTCATTTTTAATCCCTTCAATGGTAACCTTTGTCACTGGGTATTTATTTATTGCAAAAGAATACTTTTTGCTTTTTATTTCTGTTTATATTAAAGAAAATGGACTTTCTGATGAATCTGTATATTAAAAGTTCTTTGCTTTAGAAGGAAGCCATTATTTACATATTATAAACATTAGGTCACAATGAAGTCAAGCATGGTATAAAATATTGTGCACATTTTTACATTTATATATCCATTTATGCCTGTGAGTAAATTACAGAGTTTGTATCCACTCTTATTTTGCTGGGCTGTTACACTAAGCTAGGAGGTCCTGCAGACTAAACGGAGAGTTAATATACATCTATTTAAAGTAAGAAAACGAGTTTAAAGCTCATGCATTAAAAAAATCTTATAACTATGTAAGACTCTTGCTGTGCCATAGGAATTTAAACTAGGTTAACAATATTAATGTAATCTAAAATAGAAACTCACATTTATCTGAGTTGATAGCAGTATGTGTGTGTACATTTTCTAAAGTTTTATTCCTGAAGTCTTTTAAAAAAAAAAAAAAGATGTTAGTCCTCTGACCTCAGTGAGACTCACAGACTAATACCTTTCAATCTTTCTTTTGTATCTTTTTCACACTGAAGCTTCCCAAAGCAATTTGATAATCATCCTTTGCCTTACACTGTGTTTTTTTTTATTTTGTTATCTCATATAGCTCAGAAACTTTAAATAGGCTCTTGGAGGAGTAACTACAGCTTTGTAAGTGGCAATCAGTTCAATTAAATTGGCCTTCTCAATTCCCCCTGCAAAGTGGTAGTAGGTCTTGAGGCAATGGAGGAGCCTGTTCCAAGCTACTGACAGCTGCTACCGCAGCTGAGGTGGCCAAGGCCGAAGTGGAAGGTAGGAGAAGGAATTCTGGGCCTCTTCATCTCCCCACTAGCCTTGGGAGATTCTTGTGAGGATTTACAAGACCAGGATTTTCAGGGAGGGCAGTGAGATTCTTGGGAGCAAAGGCCTCTGTGAAAATGTATCATCCACGAACACAATGTGTTCAAGGACTCCTGGATCTCACACTGCACAAACACTATTTCACTCATCACCAACACCCCTTCAAAGCCTATTTGTAGCAAATACTCCATTTTGCAGCAGATTTGCATGATTTACCTAGGATCTATTGTGAATCATTCGCATGATTTACAATAGATAACTGCCCACATTATGAATAGACCTAAATGCAGCTTCGACTGGAATCTCTCACAGCTCCTCCGTACCCTCTATTAAACCCTGAGTCATGCTCCCCACCCCCATCGGGAGCGTGGCTCCACACAGCAGCACCTCCTGAGAAGGACAGCAGCCCTTCCACCGACAGCCAGTCTCACCTTTTGCCCAGAGCAGGAAAAACCAGGCCCTGAGCAGGTGCCGATAACTCATGCTATGAGAGGAACAGGTGCCAAGTCCAAGGGCCCAGCACCAACCGGCAGGATTAGAAATGGGAGCAGCAGGCCTTTTGGAGGCCCCTCATGGAATGGCTGAGACCTAAGGCTACCAGGTATCAGAGGGGAAATCTGAACTATGACTGGCACATGGACTTACTGAAATTAACACCCAGAAGTTCATTCCTGCTCCAAGGTCTAGAGAGGCAGGACATTTGCACCTCCTGGGCCCTCACCCAGATGGACCATAGAAGGATCTTGGAGCCTTGGCAGTGAACAGCTGCAGTTCCACATTCTGTGCTGGTGGATCAGAGAGTTCCCACAGCGAGGGGGTGACCACAGGAAAAACTGGGCCCAGCTCTAAGGACTGGCTGTTCTGCTTCCAAAGGACTTTCTCTGTTGAAGTCGTGGTCCAAGACTAAGGCCACCTTCGGAGTTTTACTACATTACAATTAGAGCTGATTTGAATTTTTCCTTCAGCCCAGAAAACTCCTCCTGCCTTGGTTTTGTGGCCCAGTGTCTGAAGGTAGAATGTAATGGGTGGAAAAAGTCGGGAAAATCTGCATACAAAACCCAAGTCTGCTCTTACTCATAACCAAGCCTCTTTAAGCCTGAGTTTCCTCACCTCTCAAAAGGCAGGACTGGCTGGCTGGTGTGAAATACTTATATAGGTGAAGGCCTGGCATGTCTCTGGTGCACAGGAAGCACTCCACCTGTGAGCTGGCTCTTGTGTTTTGCTGTACCCACTTGTCAAGGTTAATACACAAGACACTCGTCCTAAGGGTGCTCATGGGAGCCTGGATGTCAGGCCCCGTCTAGCACGAATGGGCTCTGGGACCACCTTTCTGGCCCTGTTTTCCTCAGTGAGGTGAGTTCACCATGCTCTTATAGGGTTCTTTCAGCTCTGAGATTCTAAATCTTACTTGCAGGGAGAAAGTATACTTGGGCTCTGGAGGCGGAGAGCTTGGACTCAGTTCTGCCTCTGCCATCAACTGGATTCATTCTCTGGAAGCCTCTGTTCATTGTCTATAAAATGAGGCGTGAACAAACCAAAATCTGTAATACCCACAATTGGCCCTGAATATCTGAGCATAGCTCTTGTTACCTTGCAGAAGAGCTAGAGAGACTTCTGACACTGGTAGATCCAGAATACAGGGGGCCCTTTCTAAGCATTTTCCTTGGAGAAGTGCAGGAAGGAGGGGAAGGCTATATTTTTTTAACCTGGATTTTGAGAATTTCTGCACATAACTAGGCCTGCATTTATGTCCTGGATACCTGCAGCAGGTTTGCACTAGTCCCAGGAGGATTGCCTACCTGGATGAAGGTAACACTATTTTTTTTTTTTTTTGTAGTGCTGTTGCTCAAACTCAGGACCTTATGCATTCTAAACAAGTGCTCTACCACTGAGCTACATACCCAGCACAAAATGATACTTTTTACCATAGACAACTCCAACCAAGTAGGGGGAGAAAGATGACTACAATGGCAGGAGCAAAATAATTGCAACATGAAGGTCACACTGTGGGAAGGAATGAATGCTGCCACTTTGGGGAGTGTGATTGTTTGATTCTAGCTTGAGTAAATCGGAGGTCAGAAGATCCAGAAGCTGAGAAAGTAGATGGAGAAGGGACACTTCCCTGCTTTTCAGTTCACATAACAGTCATAGCTGAGGAGAAACAGGCAGCCAAAGACCACTTAGCCACACAAGTGGGCCCCTGGCTTAGTCCAAGGACAGTGCCAAATCCCAAGGCTGAGCTTAGATCCTCAGCCAGCAGGCCCCTGTGCCTGGAGAATCGTTACAGGAAGCCCCAAATTCCACTGGGAATGTTTACAACTGTGCAAAATGAACCTTGTCCTCAACTCACTGGTTTAGAAAAACCACAAAGACAGTTGGCTCCTGCCTGAGTCCTGTAAGGGGCTAACAAAACCAACAGATGAAACAAATAAAACAGTTATTTTAAAAGGATGAGATCAGCAAAGTTTACTCCTTCCAAGAAGCAACATCCCTGTGCCTCTTTCTCCATCTGGTGAGTGGTTTCTTGTTGCTGATGATTGATAGGGTGACTCCTTGTCATTGTTCCTTAGAGCCAGTGACAACAGCAATGTCCAATATCACAGGACCCAAATGTAATTTAAAATCTGGCCACAGCTGCCTGCAAATTGAACTAGAATCTGGAAATGACAATCAACAAATGGTATCTACTAATATTCCTCTGAAATGGCTTTGGGTCCAGGAGAGGAGCCAGGCCAACTAAACAGTGTGACTGTACTCAGGGCCACCAGGAGATGGACGGGGATGCGGCACCCACAGCTCTCCAGCTCCTTATCACTGCTGGCCAATTGTCAGCAGCTCAGAACTATCACTGCAGAATTCATTTCACCTTCTTCAGGAATGGGCTCCAGCCCACCACTGAATCCCAGGAGTCCTGCTTGCACCCAAGGAGGGCTATGAATGGAAACCATGAACTCTCATTTTTGAAGAGCACTTTCTGTTTACTGACAAATTTCCTCATTTTTCCAAAAAAAAAAAAAAAAAAAAAAAAACCTCTAACATCTCTTCCTACATCTGTAAAACATTTGACTTTGCTTATCTCAGGGAAATTGCCTGTGTGACTGGGCTCAGTGTGGTGAATAAAGCGGTGCTGAAGGACACTTGGGTTCTTGTCTGCTTGCCAGGTCAGCGGCCCAGCAAGCCCTCTCCTGTTCTCAGTGAAAACCTGTGTCACCCATGCCTAGATCACCTATTTGCAGCAATTGAGCCTCCTAGACTTGTTTTTCAGTACTAGAGACTGAATCCAGGGACCTTCTACCTGGACTACACTCCCAACCCATTTTTATTTTATTTTTTATTTTGAGACAGGATCGATCTCTCACTAAGTTGCTGAGTTACATTGGTTGGGCTCTAATTTACAATCCTCCTGTGTCAGCCTCCCAGAGTGCTGGCATTACAGGTGTACACCACCACACTCGGCTTCTAAATGGTTTTGAGACCCTCAGAGCAGGGGCCCGACCCTCAGTACTTTTCTAAGGTCAGCCCAGGTTCTGATTCAGCATGTGCAGCACTGTGTGCTCAACAGAGTACCAAGACATGAGGTGGACTCTGCTTCCAATGAAGTTATAATCTGATCGTGGAGATATAACAGATACCAAGGCAGAACCACAGTGCGCGGTGCAAAAGACAGCCTGGTACTGCTTTATAATGGACCCTTGACTTACAAAATCAATTTGTCTGTGAGGGCTGGTTGTAACTCAAGTTGGCTGTAAGTCAAGCCTATTTTTCCCATAAGAAATAATGGAAATACCCATAATGCATTCCAAACCTCCCACAGTACCCCTTAACTAACCTTTGCATAATAAAAAAGGGTTGTATAATTGGTGTAATTTACCAGAAACACCAGTAGTTTTCCTAATGTACTCACCAAAAAGTTATAAAATGTTCCTAGTTTACCAGAAACAATAATTTCATACTGTACTCACCGTTCAAGTTGACATCTTTGGCTTGCAGGAAGGGAGGATGAAATGGAAGGTGGTTATTGTTTGGAAGGAGAGTCCCCTTCCATAAGAACATCAGGAATCTGGCTCTCTG
>NW_004624738.1:26238331-26279097 GCF_000247695.1 Heterocephalus glaber
TATTTCTTTGTCTGAGAAATGTCTGTTCATTTCAGATGCCCATTTTTGGATTGGGTCTTTAAATTTGGGAGGTCTGATCTTTTTAAGTTCTTATAGATGAATTGACACTTTTAATAGAATGTGAGATGCTCAAGGGTTTGGACTCCATCTTGATACAACAAATATTTGTTCAGTGACAACTGCCTTCCTGGAACTGTGCTGAGGAATGTGGGTTGGGAGTACTAACATGAATGAGGAGCACTGTGAGACTCTCAGTGTTGCAGAGCAGAGCTATACAGGAGCTACCAGGAATCACAATGCAGCATGGTGGTGCTAGGAAAGAGGTGCCAGGAGAAAGCACAGAAGTACCTAGGAAGGTTTCCCTAAGAGGCAGCTGTATTCAGCTTCAGCAGTGAGTAGGCAGAAGGGCATTCTAAGCCTCAGAGGAAAGGGCCAGTGCTCACATATGTGTAATATGCAAAGTCAAGGTGTGTTTGGAATCATTGCTCTGGCTGGAGTGTAAGTGTTTCTGTCTGGCTTGGGTTAGGGTTAGAGAAGGGTGGGAGATGATGAGGAAAGAGCTAGTTTAGGGTACCTTTTCATGAAAGGTTGAGATCACACTGATGATGAGACTGAACTTTATTGTGTGGGTAACAGGAAGCCATGGAAAGTTTGTGAGCAGGGGCATGGTCAGGCAAGGGTTCTAGAAAGATCACTACAGCCATAACACAAAAAGCTCCTCCAGGATCCAGCATGGACCATCTTCTACGTGGAATCATCCATTTAGGAGCTTCTGAAGGCCTGCCGACAGAAAGGAGGTATTGGATAGATATTCACTGAGAAATTCATCCGGCAAATGCTTATTAAGTGACTCAGATGCTAGATACTGTCCAGGAGATGGAGTAAGAAATAAGAAAAATCTTGCCTGGAAGGAGCGCTGGGTCCAGTTAGAGACACAAGCCAGTAAGCAGTTACCAAAGGTATGTGAAGAGCAAAGTAGAGGGGTGTAACCCACAGATGAAGGGTGGTATGGCAAGTGTGGGGGAGGCAGCATGGTGTTGAGGCCAGATGAGATCAGCAAAGGCATCACAGGGTAGCAAGTCTAATCTGGGTGCTGAGGGATAAGTAAGAGTTCACTAGACAAACAAAGAACTGGAGGAGAGGCATTCTACTCCAAGGGAGTGTCTGAATAGTTAAAGATGCAAAGATACTGTATATGGAAGAACATATCAGGAGGTCACTTAGGGCTTCATCTGCCAAGCTAGGGAGGTGGAAACAGGCGAAAACCTTTGGACAAAAAAATAGCTAGCCAGCACCTCAATTAAAGAGATAAAAGTGGGGACTAGGTGTATAGCTCAGTGGTTGAACTCATGGCTACCATTCAGAAAGGCCTGGGTTCGATCCCCAGCATTAAAAAAAACTGAAGCAGCTTCAATTAACTAGGATGTGAAAAAGCTAGTGTTTACTGTCCTGGTGTGGTCTCCCTTTTATGCTTGCAGGTAACCCTTGAGGCAATTCAGAAATGCTTTGAGAATGTGGCATTGAAAAGCTGTGAAAGATAACGAACGTCATGATTCCTAGGCTTCCAGCTTCACTTTGTTTTTTGTTTTGTTTTGTTTTGTTTTAAATTATTTTATTGGTACATTTTAGGTATACAATATATTTACATTTATCATTGGGTGTTTGTACCTGTACATGATGTATCTTGGTTCTTATTTTTTTTGCGATTACCTGTGCGCCCTTCACCCCCTCCACCCTTCCCTATTTACATAGACTTCGTTTCCATATTTTTTCTTTTCTCATAATTTTTCCTTTCCCTTCTTCCCTTTCCCCTTCCCCTCCCACCACCCAGCTTCACTTTGAAGGCAATGTGCACGGGGATGCTTGGCCAGCAAGTGCTCAGCTCTGTGAGAACAAGAGTGATCAAAAAATGTAATGAATATTTACATCTTAAAATTTCATTACAGTAAAAGATTGCCATGAGTCCCCCTTAAGTAACCTCCCCTTACGTTGAACACACTTAATCTTCCTTAGAGAGCATCTTCCTAAGATGTGATTGAAAAAATACAGTGAATGCTGCTGCTGAGTGTCATCCAACAGAAAGTCAGGCTAGTAAACACATTATGCTGTGTCCTCATCCACCTTATTCACTGGATCTGCCACTGTGCAACTTCTGGCTCTTCCTCAAAGTCAAAATGCCCATGAAAAGTAAATGTTTGAATCAATTCAGGACAATAAGGCAGCCATGACAGCACAACTAAAGACACTCATGAAAGAGAACTTTCCGAACTGCTTTGGAAAGTAGCAAAAACGATGGGAAATAAATCAGACATGCATGCTTAAATATTGCATGGTCTCTCTTATGTGAGAAATCCAAACTATAAATAGAGAGAAAATAACAGATAGATAACAGGAAATTAGGAGATAGATCTTTTAGAAATGGGAGGAGGACCAGGAGATGGAGGGAAGAGGGGATGAAAAAAGAATTAAGATGTGTTAAGTACATGTAACAATTCCCCATGAGAAATGTAACCATTATGTACTGCAAACAATACACTAATAACAAATAACAATTTTAAAAAGATGGGATAAGTATGCTCCAAGCAAGGAGAAATGTTTTGAGGGGGATTTATGACGATGTGTCTGTTACTATAATAAATGTTCTTTATTTTAAAACACAACCTTGTTTTTCAATCAGACCTCACCTATGTGAGTGTGTATTGTTTTTGATGAGTAGTACACTGGGAATGATAAGGAATTGGGGTCAAGAATATTGAATTCCATTTTAGACAGAATGGGTTAAAGATATTTTCAGAATACCCACATACAGTGATGAGTAGGCACTTGGAAATGTGGGGTGGGCCTCGGACAAGGGTAAATGCTATAGTTACAGACTTGGGAGTTATTGATGTATAAGTGATAGTTGGAGCTTGGGCTTTAGTACAATTGCCTAGAATTATATAGAACATGCAGAAGAAGTCGGCAGAGCCCTGGGGATCACTGACAATTGAGAAGGCAGATGGAAGAAGAGAAGCCAGGAAAGGAGACTCAAGAGAGCTGAGAGGGATGTAGGAGAGGAAGCAGGTAAAGGCAGGGTCTCAGAAATCAGGTTAAAAAAAACAGAAAATAATCATAAGCTTAAACATGTAATCAGTATTTAATAATTGGTTGCCTGGAAATGAAAGAAGGAATAAAGGCATTTCATTGGCATAGCATATTCCTTTTAAAATAAATCTGAAGCACACTTATTTTGTTCCCAGAAGCACAAACCCTTTAATATGTGAGTATAGAGTAGTCTAGCAAAATACCAACAACCGAGCCTACAGTGTAAACAGTATCATTGTTGTGTGGTGGAACTTCTCTCTCTTCTCTTCAGGGATAAGTGAGTTCCCTCGGATCTCTGCACATCAATCAAAATTTTACATTCAATTGAGTGCTCATTCTGAGTTTAAAGTGATTCTGTGACTGAATGCTAAGAAAGTTGGGCTTTAGTAATTTGAAAATAATTGTTCTAAAGTGATGGGCTAATGTGAAATCTATATTCTTTTTCTTATTTTGATTTTTGCAACTTACATTGTAAGGTATATTCCTCCAGTTTTACTGCTCCACAGATGGAGAGCCCTGCTCCACTGGGGATCCTGGGGTGGGGGGGTGCTTCTAAAACTATCCATTAGGCATGGGGCAGAGGCTGATGCTCAGTGGGGCTCGGTAGATGTTTATTGAATGAATGGATAATGTACTGTTTTCCTTCCTAAATATTAATCCCTATATCAAAGGTGTCTCCATTCAACAAAGCAGAAAAGAAAACAACCTAACACCCATAACACAGTGACTAGGGATTAAAACTATTGCTTGTGGGTACAGGATGGGGCACTGACTGCTGTCCTCTGAGATCCCACCCTATTAGTTGACTGTAAAAGCTTCTTGGAGAAAATCATTTCAAAAGAATAGGCAATAGAATGTGATCTTCACATTCCCAAAGATTTGAATTGTTCAGATTTTTCAACCTCTGAATTCAGTCTATTCTCTCAACCAATACTGACTGAGTGCCTACTATGTGCTAGGCATGGAGAAAACACAGCAAATAAAGGGTCAGAAGACCCTGTTGTCATGGAGCAAGCCTTACAGCTGGAGGGGATGGGCAATAGCAAGCAAGCAAGTGATGTGTGTCAGTGGTGATGAGTGCTAAGAATGAGAATAAAGCCATGGGCCAGGGATGTAACTCAGTGGTTCCTCTGCCTGCCTCAAAAGCGCAAGGTCCCAATTGTTCCCCGGTACAAAAAAAAAAAGAATAAAGCCAGGAGAAGGGGTGGAGGGGTGGAGAGTGCCAGGGGAGGGAGAAGAGCTTTTGCTCTAGGTTGGTTGTTTGGGCAAAGATGCTTCTATTTGGGCACAGCACTGCTGTAGGTTTAGCTGCAGGCACCCCAAGTTGTAAGTGGGTGGGAGGTGGCGAGTATGTGCTTTGTGAATGCAAACATCAGCCCAACCAAGAAACCTGCTGCCCGGTAAGCCTCATAATATATAGCTTAGATGATAGCTGTAAAAATCAACTCTTCAATTGTAACTGTAAGACAATCTTTGCAGGTGATTTTAAAATGAAACAGCCTCCATTATTCAAAAATCCAGAATGGCAACCAGCTCTTAAAATGACGAAAGTGACCTACTCATATTCCCTCTTTTTTTTTTTAATGGAGACTTTTGCTCTCCTGCTGAGACCATGTATTATATCTTGTTTCACATGAAAATGATTTTTTGCTGCTAAGTTTGAAAACTGCCTGAAAATAGCAATTAATATTGGAAAAGCTGACAGAACCTTAAGTGTAGAGCCATGATTGGTGCTGCTATAATTATGTGCCTGTGTGTATACGTGTCTGTGTAAACACAGTATGAAAACACACGTGATGTCCACGACAATATACAGTGTATTTTCTTGCAGGTGAGTGGAGGAGATGGGGGAGAGGGAGAGAAAAGTGATAGAATTTTTAAAGCACTCTTGGGTGGCATGGATTTTTTTCAGTCTTACATCTGTATGACCTTGTTTTTCAAATTATTTTCACGTTCACCACCTTGTTTGATCCTCACAACTTGCTGGGGGAAAAAAGACAAGGCAGGCTTTTTCTTCCTGTGGGATAGATGAGAAAACTCAGCCAGCCAGCTAGGATGGCTTAAGATTCTGGTGTACAAAATGAGGAGCTTGGACCACATCATCCCCAAGGTCCCCTCTAGCTTAACTGTTTGATGACTTTGTTTCTGATTGTCCTGAGGGGACATAGCTATTGAATGGTAGAGACTCCCTATAAGTCCAGGAAACCTTCTATCACACAGTTCCTCCTTGTGTTCTTCAAATTTACTGCCTGTTTAATTATCTGCAAAATGCAATGTCTACTCACAAGGTGTGGAGAGGCTCACTGAGGGGATTAAAGGAGGGCTTTGAGAAGCACCTCGTGCTGTGGTAGCTAGTGTCACTAGCACTATCATCACTTCTACTAAGAAGGAAACAACAGAGTGTAGTGGAAAGAGCATCAGTGTTGGATCAGGTGGATGAGCTTGTAATCATTTACTAGTTGTGCCACCTCGGCCCATTAGCCAACCTTCCTGAGCATCCTGAGAATCCCTACAATGTGGAGTTGTTTGAGGACCAAGGTAAATGCTGTATACAGTGACCCATTCCAGATACTCAATACATGGCTAATAGGTGTGAATGATAAACCACCTACCATAAGAAACTGGGATCTACTTTTATGATTCCCTCAAAGCCCGAAGTGGCATTTTATAGATATGAAGTGTAAACTTGGAATTAACAGATGCATACAGCTGTGTCCTCCCTCAAAAAAGGAAGAAAATAAGATTGGGAAGTGTGGCCATTCAGTATATGTCTGGGACAGGAAAGGAAAATCCACATGTACCCCATAGTTAACCAGTGGTCTTTGTGGAGTTTTTTTGTCAGGTGGCCTTCTGAAATCCAGTATATAATTTATATGAGTCCTCTATTTTTCTCACTGCAATAATCTCACAAGATTGTGTGGTGAGTTACAAAAGCCATGTACATATTCATTTTGCCATTTTCATTTGATTACTGTGAGGGGCTGCTTTCTAGTAGTGATGACCATTCTGAGGGAATCCGTGCAGTTGGCAGCCAAAATCCTATAACCCCTTTCTGATGGGGGTGTTGGGGATGTCACAGAAAGGCTGGTGGCAGGACTAAAATGTAAGAACTCCAGTAGGCATTGCCATCACTCATCTCTATGGAGGATTTCCTGGTACTGAGGTTTCAAGGCATATTAAACGAATATTTATGGCATCTGTTGCACATGCTCAGGAGTAGTATTGTGGCCATATTGACAGGTACAAAGAAGTCACAGGTGAGTGAGACTGCCCTGGACCCTTGTTCAGAACACCAACTTTCAGTCACATTTTGTTTACTATAGGCATTGTTTGGAAAGGATAAAACACAGCAACTGGCCATTTGAATGTGAGATATATATATCTATATAGAGAGATAAGTATGTATCTTAGTGGATGTATATCTATCCTTCAAATTCTGTGAATGACCATGTTGTCTAGATGTCTCCAGGACCACTGAGTTTTGCTTCCTTAGAGAAGTACACTAAATGTTTGGGCCAATGTCTATTATGTCTGGTTGCTCTCAGTTTTAAAATGTGTCCATTTCTTTTTAATGTTCTAGGGGAAAGCAATGGTATTTGCCCCACGCCGAGGGACTACTTTAAACCAGTTTTGCAATCTAGCTGAAAAGGCTGGTTTCTCTATCCAAAGACATGAAAATTATGATGAACACATTTCAAACTTCCACTCCAAGGTTAGTTTTCTGCTTGTGTTAGATAACACTTTAATCCGCATTGCATTTTGAAGAGATCATGGTCTTTTTGGCGGGTAACCTAAATATTTGATTAAAGCACTCCTTAGGTGTGTTGCTTCTGAACAGCTATTTGTATCTGATTATTTTGTGTGGTAAAGCCATCTTTTATCTTGGCGTGTCTGGAAGGATTTTACAGAAACCATTCCTGTTTACTCTTTTCTCTGAAACAAACTAATCTTTTCATTCATAATAGACTAATTTGTAAGATACAAGAGGAGGTGGCATAGAATGAATGATAAACATGCATTTGTATTTTAATGAAAAACCTTCAGCTTTTAAGTAGGTTAAATGCTTAGCTGCACTGAAATAAATAGAAGGTGAATGTCTAATTGTATCATGTTGGACTATAAATCTTTATCTCTGCTTGCTTTATGGCTGGGTCAGTTGGCAGTTTGAGACTGTTAAATCTCATACAGACTTTCACAGTTGTGAGGTTAAATGTCAGATTGAGGCACTACAAGATTTAGGTCAAAAGCACTTATCTGAGAGTGATTTCTAAGCCTGCTTACATAAAGCAATGTTATCAGCCTTTTTATTATTTATGAGTATAGGGCAATATAGGACACTGAGAGGCAAGTGTTCCACTGAAAACTTTTTAGGATTCTCACGTTTGCTAGTACTTAACACAATGACCAGTCAAACATGAATCGCTTCAGTAGTTTTGTGAAGAAATCTCCCTTTGCTGAGCTAGTGTGACCTTGGCAAGAGACTTCTGACTTGTCACGCTTTCACAAGTTATGACTGCAGAAAAGTAAAAGCCTGACCTTAATTTTCTCCTGGGACAATGTGAATAGCATTCTTTATTACCCAGGACCATGATAGGATGTAGAAGTGTACTGGCTTTTAAAAAATTATATGCAAAATGGATCTGATCTTCCAAACAAGAGAATGGAAACTCTCACTTTCTGGACATGGGTTTACTTCTTTGTGTCCCTAGGGCTCCATTTGGTTCTTCAGTTTGTGAACTGAAAGAGTTAAATCTCATCCCTCACCTGAGGAATTGGGCCTATTGCTTACAAAAAGAAAATAAAAATACAAAGGCATGTTACTCAGTTTTTATCTGCTTTTCCAGAATAATGTTTTCCCCTTTTTAGGTCCCTTCCTAGAATAAAAGGAATGACTCTGAGGGCTTTACTTGCTGGGGAAGGGTCTCTCCTCCCAAAGGGATAAGGTGGCTTTCACTCTAGAGTCAGGTTGGAGCTACAGGGATCAGCTGGTGGCTGCTTCAATGTCACGTCACTCACCTGTGCCCTAAACAACAAATGCTTTTAGTTTCTCAGTGACAGCTCAGGAGAGCAAAGGTGGGGTCTTTCCACCAGCAGAGATGTTCAGCATTGTCCCTGAGACTGTCTGTCTCCTCCCTCAAAAGATCTGAAGTGTGTTGGGGCACATAAGACATTCAAGTCCTTGGTAGCACCTCTCCTTTGTCTAGAACTTGAATGTCAGTTCCTAGTGGATGGCAGCCTCCTCTTTATTTCCAGTACCCTAGTAAACATGGCCCATTCCAGCAATCTCTGAACATACCTCATGTTTATACTGTGCACCGTACACAGTAAGTACTCTATCCACTGACTGATGGATCCGTCCCACAAAAACAAATTCCTCTAAATACCTATGTGGCTTTCCTTTTCTCTCCTGATAATTTCCTTAAGTCAAATTCCACACCTTGCTGACTTTGGACTAAGAAACAGTCCTCTTCTTGATGTGAGGGATGAGATTTGCATGTTATTCTCGAGAAGTACCACCCTAGGGGAATATTCTGCGGAGTTGGGGTGCCCTGGGTAAAAGGTATAAGCGTGATAAATACGTTTTTAACAATGAGAGCTATTTCAGCTGGTCTGACGTCCTGCTTCTTCCCATAGAAAGCCTCTGGCCCTTCTTGTGGCCGCTTCAGCAGCGGGGTAACTGCTAACGGCTCGGCACCCGCCAGCCACCCGCTCCTGCTTGCACTGGACTCGTCCTCCTTTGCCAGAAAAAAGACTGGGCGCCGAGGCAGTGGGGAGCGCCGCTGCGCCCCAGCGCGCTTTAGCAAGGGAGAGGAAGGGGGGTCCTCTGTCCCCTCGGCCGCTGCGGCCCGGAGCGGGACGTGGAAGGGCCACGCGGGCCCCGGAAACCTCCACCCCGGCCGCTTTTGTTGGCCGTGTGCTAATAGCCGGGGCTTAAAAGTTTCCCATCTTGAGCGGCAATCGGCTTTCTTCCTCTCCATCCCTGCCCAAAGCCCGTGGTCCCTGGGACGCGCCTGCTCCCCAATGGAGGACAGCGCTTTCCTTCAGGCTGCGTGTTATCCTCTTAGCCCTACTGTGCTGGAATAGAGCGTAACCAGCTGGAGGACTGTAAGACGCCTGATAATGCCGCTCTTTTCCGCTGTCCTGTCTTAATCTTGTTACACAAATGGTTGTGAAGAGATTCATGAATTTTAATTTTGCCCTCTGCATTAGTGCCTCGCGTCACTCATACACAGCTGCCTTCTACGCCGAGTTTTTTCACCCCTCCTCTTACAACAGGGGAAAAAATTAGTTACAATCTTGGCAGTAGTGCAAGGTAAAAAAAAAAAAAATCTACAGATTTAGGCAACCACCCATGAAGCTGATTAACAGTCAGTGATCAGGAGGAACAGCTTTGCCTCTTAAACTTTTCACCTCTCATTGTTAACTGTGAAATTTTATTTCCGTTAAAAAGCAAGCCTGTAATCAAAACGGTGCCATTCTGCACTTTTCTGCCAGTGCTTTTGTTAAACTGTGCCCACATCATGCAGCCAGTATACTCAGGAACCAGGCAGGCAAAGGTGTAGTATGTTTTTTAAATAGTGCCTTTCTGCTAGTCCAGGCGACTGGAAGGAAAAATAAAAGGCGTCCCTCTCTTGCTCAGCCTCTTGGTCACCACCAGACTGAGAATCAAAGCACTGCCCCTTAGGATGTTAAGACGGTGCAAACCCCTTCCAATGTCAAGATAGCAAACGCTTTCGCAAGGTGTAGACTAGCTCAGAGATTACAGCTGGCTTGAAATTAGTTGATGAAAATACCCTCATTCATGCAAATATTTTTGAAATATAATTTTGCAAGCCATGGCTTGGGGTTTTTTTTAATTTAATATTTGCAAAGCCACCAGAGTGTTTATTTTCTATATTTTTGTACTTAGTCATGAAAATAGGCTTGAGCTCAACTGTGATGTCAGTACATTGTGTTAAAAGCACGGCCATATTGCAATTCTGCTTATCTATTCAAAATGCCACATTACAAGTGGCTGGTGCTTATAATCTGTGTGGTGTGCTGTTGATAATTGTGGATACTGTAAAGGGTAAACAGTCTGAACTCCACTCCTGCTGCTGCTGTTCATGCCGTAGTAAGGCTGAGTGTTACATCCAATTATGAAGTAAAGCATAATGCTACTAATAGCAGCTATATAATTTAGTTCCATCCTCAAAGACCCTGTTTTAACCTCTGAAATTGAAAAATTGTTTTATTCACAGTTTGCTTTTTGTTTATTTTTTTCAAGGTGCTATTTTATTTCTTAAAATTATAAGTATTAATTGGGTAAATGGAATTATTCTTAATTCACATAACATTCTCCCACTGAAGCAAGTGTGTACCCTCCCATAACAGACTTGGCTGATTCAAAAATGTTTGGGGCTGGGTTACTGTCTTGCCTTTGAGGGCCTCCCCCCATTGCCGGAAGGGCTCACAATCCAGACCCAGCTGGCCCCTGGCCCCTTCCAGCAACCAAGCCTCTGCTTTGGCCTCCAGAGGTCAGCATAGAATTCAAGTTAGAAGTGATTTCTAACCCATATTTACAGAGGAATTATTTATCCCACATATTACCTCAGGGACTTTATGAAGAGCTCATTTGGATTTCTGTATATCAGCGCATTGTGAGTGAGCAGGTCAGCTGACTCAAGCTGAGTAATCAGCTTCTTTCTCTGATCCCCAATCTCTGAGGGAAGAATTTAGCTAGCTTGCCCCTCTTCTTCCTGTAAAATATTTCCCTGAGCTTCCTTTATTTCTGGGGCAACTGGCAAAAAGGTATTTAGGGTTGGTAGATCCTGGGGAATGGGCATGGACTGGGAAGTTTGTGATGCCTTTTTCTCAGCATTAAAAAATAAAAGTATTATTAAAGAGTGATGCAGAGGGACCAGTGTTTAGGATTTATACTGTCAACATTTTGGTGGCAACAAAGTCCACAAGGACCTTTCTAAATAGACAACTAATCATCTGTGAACAGAATAGACTCCACCAAAGAGTCTGAATGAAGTCAGTTGAGTGATCTACCACCACCATCTGTTCTTAGGAAAGTGGATTAGAAATTGGACTGGACTGGCTTTGTGTACCCCAGTAAAAAAGCAAAAGTGAGCTCCTGGCTTCTGTCCTCAATAGTGAGCACACATAACAGCTTGGGAATGTGATTCAGAAGAAACATGCACCTGGAAAAGATTCAGGTTAACGTATCTCACACAGACCAATCCAGGAGGACAGACGGGGCCATTCCTGTACCTTTAAGGTGGGGTAGGAAAATCTGTGACCGATGTGAAATAATAATGGAATTGTAATTAAAAGAAATATTTTTTTCTGATCCTTATATGTTAAAAAACAAGTTCACATCCCCAGTACCAAAAAAAACAAAACAAAAAAAAACGAGTTCACAGTTGACTCAAAAACACCAACTTCAAAACTATGGTCTTTACAAATTGCAAATTACTACTTGCTGGAATAAATATAAATATGACTCTCAAAATTATTCTCGCCAAATGAAGAGGAAAACGTGAATTTTGGATTCTGGTTGGATTTTAAAATCTTATCACAAGATGCTCCTTACCATTTTACCTGAGCAGTATTGAATGTTGCCACTCTGATTGTTGGAATATGGTCTCCTTGGAGAGAAGAATTTTTTGGTTATTTTTCATTAATATCAAACCCTAAAGAAAGCCTTTAAAAAGTCTCCAGAAGCCTGTCCCTGTACCCAGGTGTTGCTGTGGCCTCCAGAATGATCCCGAATGGTCCCCAAAGCCTGCCTGTCCAAAGAGTAGGGCACTGGCTGGGTTGGAAGGATTGGGAGCAGAAACTTCTATGTGGAATGATTGGTCTGGGGAAGAGGAAGAAGCCCCAGCATTCCTTTCTGTTACAAGTGCAGTTTGGATACTTATGAAAAAACACTCTACCCTCATCTAAAATAAAACAAAACAAAACGTTCCCATCTTAATGTGTAGTGTTATGCCAATGCCACTGAGAACTACTTTGAGTTGCTTTTTTGTGATTAATTTTTCCAGAACTATATATTTAGGTAAAAAGTCATCACATTATAATCAACTTTAATATTGACTTGTAAAAATTCCTAACCTTGGGGCGGGGATTTAGCTCAGTGGTTCGGCTGCCTGCCTCGCAAGCACAAAGTCCCAAGTTCAATCCCTGGTACCAAAAAAAGAAAAAAGAAGAAATAAAAATTCCTAACCTTTTTTTATTCTTATTTTCAGTTGAAAACGGAAAGCTCAGATATATATGAAGAAAACCTTCATTACCCATTAATGCTTATTTTAACTAAAACTGGATAGAAGATTAAGCTTCCCCAAAGAAGACAATATCAACGGCACAGGGAATATTTTCGCAAAAACAGAAATATCTGTAATGGGTATAATATGCAACGAACCATGGGTTCCCTGAGCTTCTCAAGCCCAGGGCTTGGGCCCCCACTCACTTTGTGACATTCCAGGTATGGGCTAAGACTCCTGTCCTCATCCCAGTTATTCCCCAGCCATTGGCACTCCACTCCCCCACCTCCCTTTTCGCAGTCTGTCTGTCACTTCTCCGCTTTTCCCGGAACAAACCCTTGTTGTCTTTAAATATGTATAAGCAGTCTGTCTGATATTTGAATTGATTTGTGAGCAAACTAAATATTTTTCCCTCTAACTGAGACAGAATTTCTTTTTGTGATTCCCCACACACACACACACACACTTTTTTTTTAAATGGTCTTTGTTCTATTTTGGTGGCAGTAGTTTTTAATCTGTAAACACAGCAAATATCATGATTCTGTCCCGGGTGAAAAAATAAAGCGCATCTTTCTGATCTCCCTCCAATTAACTGTGTTAAACCTGCCATCTCTTTCTCTTGTTCTTTTTTTTCCCTCCATTTAAACAGGATGTTTTTTCCCTATAGATGTATAAGAAATGACTACATCACCTCAAAGCCTCATAAACTGACCGTTTGTCCTCTGGACACAATAGCGTGGCCAGCCCTCTGCTCCTCCTCCCCAATTATGTGTGATTAGTCTCAGTGTGCTGTGTCAAGGAGGGGGAGTGTGCTGAGTGCTTATTATCTGTTTAGGTACAAGAAGAGCACATTTAGGCTCTGACTATGAATGAAAAGTGAGCCTTTATCAGGGCTTAAATCTAACTGCTGCTATTCTCCAGGCCTCTTTCAAAACAGGTCCTTCCCAGAGAAATTTTGAATAAATGGTTGACAAACTAGGTTGAGACCAGGGGGAGTTAAAAAAAAACAACTCAATCGCACAATTATCTTATTTAAAATAAGTATATACTGCTAGGTGGTTTGATTGGAATGTAGGACAAACATTTAATAGGTGCTACCTAAGATTAGGAGAGGACTACTTCTCTGCAGGGAACCTAAGCCTGGCCTGCCTAGTGCATCCCTGAGATGCTCTAATGCCTTTTGTGGAAATTCAGATGTTTATCTGTAAGGAATCATCTGTGCCCACTTTGGCAGTAATGTCATTAGGTAGGTTAGCTATATGCCCTCACATCTTCAGTAGAAGTAGAGCATGTATTCTACATGATACAATTAAAGTGATAGGTGTGTGTGTTGGGGGGGGTCTGGGGGAGCTCATATTTTACATGTTAAACAAACTTAGCTGTCATAAAAATAGGGACTCTCAAATGTCTTCTCCACGCACTTCTATCATCAAACAAATTTTTCACCATCAGTTTTCATGTCCTTGTATTCAACACTTTTTCTGCTCCATTAGAGCACCTAGATGGATCTCAGAAGGCATAGGTCAAGTCGCAGTTAGATCATACATTTCTTTCTCACAAAAACTTGAATTGCAATGCCAAGTGATGGGCTAACATCACAATAACAGCAATTTATTCCTCTTTGGATAAAACAGCAGTCTATTCTCAGTGCTAGATAAAGACCAGGGCAATGCAAACCAGCCATTTAGCTGAGTAGTTCAGCTAGTGGCAGCTCTCCTTTGGTGACTGTATAGGTTGCACACTGGCTTCATAGTTAAAACTTAGAATTTGTAATATTTTAAAAGGCAGTGCAAGTAGTTCCATTTACACTGATGAAAATACAGCAAAAATTATTTCTTCTGTAAAACCTGTAACTAAATCTGCCCAACAAAGCCCATCCCTGTTGTAGCACCTAAGATGATCTATTCTTTTTTTTTCCTTTTTAAATATAGAACAGCAGGACCATGAGAATATTTCCTCTTTTTTTCTCATGAAAATACATGAATTGGCAAGAATTCAATTTGCATTTATGTGTTGTGGGTATAGAAACCCAGTGCTTATTTCTCTGGGAGAAATTTATTTAAAAATAAACACACACACACACATAACACACCTTAATGTACTTTTTTTTTTTAATCTGAGAACAGTATGTCAGAATTGAGCTAGTCCTACCCAGAGGTACCTAATAAAGAAATATACCTGTTATCATTTGATTAAAGGAATCTCCTGTCAAATGTTAAGGGTTTCATAAACCTATTCTTCATGGCAACCTCACCTGGAAATGTCTCCGGTCCAGGGTCTTTGAAAGTTTTTTTTTAAACTAGTGTAACTTATTATTAAATAATTTTTATTTATTTTTT
This sequence comes from Heterocephalus glaber, assembly GCF_000247695.1. The sequence goes on from NW_004624738.1 coordinate 26,253,006, forward strand.
CAAATTTTAATAGAATGTAGACATTGAGAAGGGAAAATATGACAACTCCAAAAAGTTTATCCATTTACATCTCTTGAATTTTATGGTTATTTCCATGCATTGGTATTGGGTTATTTAATTGCAACTGAAGTGGCCCATTTCATAATTGTCCATGTAATGAGGCACGTGTTTGTTTCAAAAGGAAGCTTGACAGCCCAGGAAATCATAAGAGTTTTTATGATGCTTCTCTTCTTTGTATTCCTTTATCTTTTGATAAAACTCATCATTTTCCTTTGTCATACTAAGTAGATTTGTTTGGGCATAAGAATGTTTCTAATATCACCCATGCGCAGTTCTAATGCAGTGATATGAACACCTACATACAAGTTGGTTATAAAAAATATATTTTATTTTATAGCAAGACATATGCTGTGAATTGGGATAAAAGTGCTAGAAAAGACTACCTAAGAGGTTGATGCTATTTTGTATAAATTGTGTATTTTGTTGGCTTTTTGACTGAGCATGAAAATGTAACTTCCATTAGGGAAGGGTAATTTAGGTGCTCAGTATTCAGCAGAAAACTTGTCAGGGCCATAAAAGCTTTTCTGGCTGGTTCCTCGGGTGTTTTCAGAGAAGAGCTGCCTGCCCCTTGCTGATTTTCCCTTTGGCTTCAGTATGGGCTGAATTTACCACTGCATACCTGTTGAATCAATTTGGGGGATCCAGCAGTTAACTGAGTGAAAGGAAGGATTAGTGGACCTCTGGAGCCCTATTTCAACAGCCAGGTGTCTGTCCTAAACTAGTTAACTGCTTTTGACAGTTGAAGAACCTGGTTTAATGCCATAGGCAGGAGGTGGTGGTTGTTTTTCCTTCGCCCCACTACCAAAGTGGGGCATACCTTCTTGCTAAGGGCTGGCTGTTTTTGTTTTTCATTTTGTTGCCTTTCTTCAATCTAGCTTCCACAGACTTTCACTTTGTGCTTAGTCAGCATTTCAATTGTTTCCAATCTGTGCTAGACAATTGGGTAGCATTGTCTGGTGTGACCCTTTCATTGGACTCTGGGGGTGAGGGACAGGATGTCCACATGGGGAGGGAGTCAAAGTACATGTAGAAGCATGCTCGCACCACATGCGCGCACACACACACACACACACACACACACACACACACACAATGAAGCTGGTTAAAGCCCAGATTAGGGCCCTAGTTCCCAGATTCCAGGTACCCACTCCCCTCTCCCATCAGTCTCCTGACTTCAGACTAATATGAATCATCATAATTATCTTGAGTTGTATGGCAGAGTCTGATTTGAAAGTCATACTGATTTTAGGCAAAACAAATATGTTTTCCTGATTGGACCATTTCCAAATTACAAAGGAGCCAATTGGTGTTTAACTATTAGGCCTGAAATACCACTTTTAATTCTCAAATTTCTTTTGTACCCAAAGAGTCTACTGCCCAGGACATGGTTGAATATTCACTGTATTCTCAGTTCTGGAAGTCTGTGCATTTGGAGTCTATATTTTGCCTCTTTTTTGTTTCCCTGCCTTTTCAATTAATATATTTTTTAATAGATAAAACAGATCATACTGTGACTTTTAAAATGTCAACAAGCTTGTAAACAGAAATGTAATAAAATGGCTAATAGGAGATTCAATAGTTAATGGAGGGACTGAAGTGTGAGCAAATACAGTAGCTGTATATTGGAAACTGTGCAAGTGAAGATGGCTTTAGTATTGCAAACTGAGGAAGAAAATTGTTTTTAATTAGCACCTTCATAAGAACTGCTGATTAATACTGTTTTGTTTGGTGAAAAGCTTTCAGCTGAGTAATTTGTACAGCCATTACAACAGTTTTGTTAGAGCGGGACTCCTGTTGTTAAACACAAACAGCAGATGATAATGGTGGAAGATGAGTTTGTCATGTAACAATTTACCTTATTGAAAAAAGCTTTATATAAAACCCAATACAGTAGGTACCAGCAGAAATCACATATTTTAAATCCTTCCAAAATTGCAGTGTGCCATGCTTGGGGGGTTTTTTTTTCCCCCAGGGACTAGAAGCAGATTTTATATCATTTGTAAAATTATATACACAATTTAAAGGTGGTGTAGCATGGACAGGCCTCTTTCTCAGCAGCGGTTTACATTGGAGCAATAAACTGGCCATGTATTCAAACACTTTCTAACTACACAAAGCAGATTGACAAATGGAAGCCTAATTAAATAATGTTACTCAGATGTAAATTTGCATTGGGACAGGATGCAAGGAAATAAGAATTGGTGCTTTTGCTAGAGGCGGGTTAATCACACATAGGATCTTTCTAAAAAAATTTCTCTCACCGGAAGTTTAATTAACCTTTTTTTTTTCTCTTCCTGGCAACATTTTAGCCGACCAGGGGAAACTGCCCATTCAATGAGACCTGATCAGGGAATAAGAGGCACGTTTCAGTGAACTCCCATCAAAGAGATATTTCACTAGCCAGAAGCATGGAAACTTTTAAAAAAAATACATTGCAATGGTAAAGCATATTTGCACTAAAATATTACACTACCCAAGGCTGGTAAGAACTGTAAATTATTGGAGTGGCGTAATAGAGCATGAGATTTTTTTTTTTTAAGACAGGCCTTCGGGGTAATAACCAGGGTTGAGGCTCACGACAGTGCCAAATAAGCTTTAGACAGCATAATAGTCTGCAAAGAAAGCCACAGAGCACTAATGTGAAGGAAGAGCTGTCCACCACATGCAGCAAAAATCACCAAAGGTCATTTTATGGTAGCAATTGTGACATAAAATTGGTGGTCATGCTACATGTCTAATACTCAGCACAGCTTTATAAATGATGGGCCCCTAGCGATGGCTGTCATTAAGTGCTTTCATGATAATAAACTTTAAACTGTTGGCTTTATGAATCGCCAGCTAGCTTCAGCTGTTCGTTGGATGGAGCTTGCAGTGCCTTAAGTGTGACAAGACCTATTAGGAATTGCAACCATGTTTCAAGCGTACTTGGCTTCCCCACTCCTGGGGTGATTGCTGCCTATTAAACGGCGTCTGGGAAGATTTTCCTCCGGCAATCTCTGATCAAGAGCTTTTTTGGGCTTTGACCTGCATTTCCTTCAAGACTTTCTCTGAGGAGTTTTATAAGAGCAAAACTCCAGAGGATTTATAGCCACTTCTGATTAATACCTTTCCAGTTTTTCTAGCAACTCTCCCACTGCTGCATAGAGAAAAGCTTTCATTGTTCCTGAGGTGCTTATTTGTGACCTTTTCTCTGCTTCCTGATTCCCTCTAACGTGTTCTCTCTGTGAAATCCTCGGGGTGGAACCAAGACAGTTGGTGAAGTTGTTACAGCTGGAGAGACAGAGAAGGAACGAGGCAAGCTTTTATATTTTTAAAGGATTACAGCAGAGCTGGCTGGCCCCGCCCATTTAAATACCCGGTGTGACGTCACCGGCCGCCCGCTGCACCCTACGCATCTTTAATGAGCCCTCCGTGTAAATTGAGCCGGCACATAAAGATTTCATGATTCAAATTACACTTTCATTAACCTTTAGCATGGGAAGTCTTTTAGTTTCTATAAATCTTACAGTGGTTTACAGTGGTTTATCCTACTAACGTGAATAATAGATGTTTGGGGAATCACTGTTTAAAAACCCAGGGTATTTAATTTACAGAGGCTAAATACGTATTTCAGACTCACTCAGCAAGAACTTTAGTTACTTCTTGTTGCTTTTTCTAAGTTGGAGGGCGCGCCCTACCTTCTCAGTTTTCTTCTCCTTGACTCAGATGTTTTGGCAATGGCAAAAGCTTTCAATGTCTGAGTCCCTGTCTTAATCTCTCTCCCTCCCTCCCTCCCCCTCTCAGATAACTCACGTCCTGAAGGTAGTGAAACGCATGTCCCACGTGTGACCATCACACAAATTAGCAAGCCTCGGAGGGATGGGATTCGAGCTCAGCAGGGGACACTTGGGGACTCAGGTCTGCTCGCGTGGTCGTCGAAGTCTCAAACTTTTCTTCCCAAAGTATTGTGGGCTAAACTCTCCCCACCACACACACCCTAGTAGGTTTCTGCCGCTGTCACCGAGGACAGACCGTGTCCAGCCGAGGTGAAGGCGTGTCGGAAGAGGACCAGGCTCCGCGCATAAAGCCCCGCGGGCGAGCGCGTCCCCAGCGCAGCCAGGTGCGGGGCGGGAGCCGCGGGACAAAGGCGCCTCGGGGCCGAGCGAGGTCACCTGCCGCCTCCGGGGCCGATTAAGGAGGACTGGACAGGGCATTTGGAGGAAAGGGTGCCGTGCTTCTTTGGGAAATCAATTCGTCCCACCCTTCTAAGGGCGTCCGCCCTCCCTTTTTGGGAATCCCAGGCAAATGCACTTCCAGGTCCCTCGGAACCGGTGATCCACAGCCCGCTTCTGAAGAGGCGCCACCTTCCCCAGCCTTCGCCCCCTCGGCCGCCGGTGCCCCCTGAGAATCCCTTTCTGGTCCCGGCCACGTCTCGATTCCCTTTCCTTGCTGCTCGGGGAACTCCCGCCCGTCTCTGCCCAGGCCTCTTTTATAATTAGGCTGGAAGAGGAACTTTCCCCCACTCCCTTACTTTGAGATTTCTTTTTTCCCAGTGACCTGGGCTGCACTTTGCCCCTCTCCCTGCCTGCCAGTCTCCTCCGGGAAGGGCCTCTCTTTCCATTCCTACAGCTCCCCCTCCTCGAGACCCCGGGAGGCCCAGCCTCCCCAATCCGAGCCCCCCCCCCCAGCTCCGAAGACCCCCGCGGAGCAAGGAAGAGGCCTCCGCAGAATGAATGCCTGGAAAAGAGGTTTTAAATCTGTCTGCACCCCAAGGAAAAGGCCTCACTCAGAGCAGCGTCCCTGCCTCACCTCGTCTAACAAGCCTCTACCTTCCCGGTGGGCACTGCCGCTCACCGCCCTAGGCCGGGTCCACCGGGACAGTTGGGCGGAGGTATGTGAAAATGTTGGCGGAGCCGGCTGTGTGAAAAATGCCCGGCTAGAACAAGAGCTCTGCTTTGTCAATGAAAATTTGTGTTTTGCTGTTTGCAACCTCCCAGTGGGAGAAATTTGGAAGTTTAGTATGATGTTTCAGTCAGATAGGGTCAGAAAGTGAGCTCAGGGCTTCACTGCCTGGATTTGCAAGCTGCCTTCTGACGGTCAGGCTCTCGAGCTCAGCTCGGGGGAATGTCACCATGCTGTCCCCAACAGAAGACAGAGCATTTAAAAGCTTTGCCCACCCGACCTATGGTGCCACCTCCAGGTGCATTAGGCTTCATTTCCTTCGCAGGCTTTATTTTTAGGAGCAGAGGCCACAGCCCTGACCCAGCCTGTTTTGAGTGGCTCTGTCCTATCTGTGTCTCTCAAGCAGCATCTAATGATGACAGAGAGAGAGAGAGAGAGAGAGAGAGAGAGAGAGAGAGAGAGAGAGAGAGAGCGCGCAGCTCACAGCTCCTGACTTTACAGAGGTCTCCTCTTCAAGGTCCTTCTGGTCAGCCCACTTTGGGGCCTGGATGACAGGTCTCAGGGTCCCAGCTTGCATTCCCCTTGGCTGTCAGTAATTTGTTCTTCCTCACAGCCAAGTGCTGTCTGGACCCTCTCAGCACACCCCTGCCCACAGACCAGATAAACCATGGGATGGTTATATTATAATTTCGTCGATATACATGTGACACTGAAGGACACTATCCAGCTCTGCCCTTGTGGTAGATTGGGAGAATGAGGGGGTTGAAACACTATTTTCCAGCTTCTCCCATCAAGAAAGAGAGTTAATTTCTCCACACTTTGATTCTGAACTTGGCTTGTTCTGGCTGTTGAATTACTGTGTCAGAATCCATGAGTACAGAGGTTTGAAATTCACTTGCAAATTGGCATTTCCTCTCCTGAAGCTTTTGGAACCCAGCTATGAGGTGAGAAACCCCTGCTATGTGTTGGAAACATGTGACCCAGTCACTCCCCCCTCCCCCCATTCAGCCATGACCAAAGGCATCCAGGACTCAGCAGCTGCTGCCCCCAGGGGAAGGATGAGAAGCCAGGTCAGAAGAAGTGTGTGAGGCCAGCAAGGCCAGGCTGTGTGGGCTTTAGTGAGTCTGGACTTGATTTAGAGACTGAGCAGCCATGGAAGGGTTCAGAGTAATGAAGGTGCCACCATTAGATGGGCATGGTTAAAGGTCATGGTGAGTGCTGGGTAGAGAGTCCAGTTAGGAGACTCCTATAACCTAGCAGTCCTGGTGAAACAATATGCCAGATTGGACCAGGGACACGAATGACAACAGGGTAAGGGAAGCAAACAAATTCCAACTATGCATTTGGCCCAGAATTAACAGGATTCCTGTGGTTTCCTCATAAGATTTCAGGTGAAAATGCAATTGGTCAACCTAAAAGTCACAGTCCACCATTGTAGGAATTCAAGTCCCTTTGCTCCATGATCTGTTTCTTCCCATTCACCTGCAAAGCCTGAGTGTGCAGAAGAAGTTCCCCCATTGCTCCCATATCCAGCTGCTCAGTCTGCATACTGGTGGGCACTTGGGAATGGGGGTCTTCATGTCCTAATGTTCTAATGCTTGACATCTTCTTACACTCTAAGCAAGGGAGGCAGACTAGACAGGACTGGGCTGAAGGGTGAGTCCACTTCTAGTCTGCTCATGTAACTCCTGGAGTCTCATTCTCTGTGTTTCTAGGCAACTAGCACTGCTGTGGAATTGTTCATTCTTGAGGAACTCAGGAGAAGACACAAAGAGGCTAGAGACCGGGCTCTGTCCAGGTCATAGCCCCTCACAGAGCAAGGACATGGCAAGATGTAAAGAGCATAGGAAGGTCTTGAGTGGGGACAAAAAAAATGTGCCATCAATATTAAAATCACACCAAGAGAACATCCCCTTGGCTGGAGACAATTCAAAGAGCCTCCCCTGGGAGAGGTCATCCTATCATGGTCCTTGGTGGGAAATGGCTGAAGATAAACCTTCATGGAGTCCAAAGTACAGGAAGGAAGTGACAAAGGACAGAAAGGAAGCAGAAGACACTGAGAATCTACACCAAGGGAAGGGGCCCCAGGAACTGGAGGAAGGAGCAGAAATGGAAGGATCAAGGTACCACAAAGCCACCATGTCACCTGGGAGCAGGAGAGTGGTCCTCACTCAGTGCGGCCCACACTGAACTGCACAAGAGTCTGTGGATGAGGTAGGTGAGGTCCCCGCCCACATAGTGCTTCTAATCTAATATGGCAGACAGACCGAGTCCTCAAATAAGAGAGATCCGTGGAAAAGGACCTGCAAAGGGTGGTCAGGGATCAAGGGAAGGAGAAATTATGTTCTGGAAGAGGAGACAGAATTTGTATCAGGCCTTGGGAGTGATGGAAATGGGAAGAAAGGCCCACCAGGGGCATGAAGTTCCTGAGCTAAGGCACAGAGAAAGATTTCAGAAAATCTTGGACTTGGCAGCAGTGAGGGTAAATGGGTTAATGATCAATCCATTCACTAAGGCACCAGACATCCCCAAGAGGTGCTAGACACTCAGAGCAGGGAAGGAGAAAGATACAGTCACTGATCTCATTGTAGTGGTAGGAAAAAGGTAACAGACCTATCAACAAATAAGACTGGCTCAATTGGATAGGTGCTCAGAGGACACTAAAGGAAGATCGTATTTTAGAAAGTAACTGGGCCTCCTTTAGATACAATGTCAAGGAACTAAGGTTCTAAGAAGGGAACATTTTAGAGGAAGCCTAAATGGCAAGAAAAAGCCAGCCTCTCCAGGGCATCCAGACAGAGGCAACATCCGGTGCAAAGGCCCTGAGGCAGAAGCAGCCCTGCATAGTCCCACAGGTGGAGGGCAACCAGTGAGTAAAGTATGTAGGAAGCAATGAATGTTCAGGCCCAGTCATGCAGGACCTGATAGGCTATGGTGAAATGTTGGACTTTATTTCGATAGGAAGCCATGAGAAGACATTAAAAGAAAGAATAGGATGGTCTGTTGTTTATGAGTCAAATCTTCCACAGGCCTCTCTGAGGAAAATGGGAGGTGCAAGAGAGGAAATAGGAGCCCCAGCAATAGGCTACCATGGTAGTTCTGGTAGGAGGCAGCTGGTCATGGGTGGACACAGCCAGGTGAGGCTGTAAGGGTGGGAGAGGGGCATGCGTCTGGCCCAGAGGACTGGACTTCATGGGGGGGGGGAGCAATTGGAGGCAGTGGCTCCTGACCCAGTGTGACCTTCCTGAAGACCTGGAGTGACTGCTCCAGCACATGCAGGTGAAGACACGGAAGCAGAGTCCCAGGTCAGCCAGACATGAGGGCCAGGGCTGGGCCTCTCCCAGGGATCTCATGCACCCTGGCAGTTCAAAGGCCAATGCACTGACCGCGAGGGCAGCATCCAGGCACTGTCCTGTGGCAGGCTGCAGTAGGTCACTAGTGGTCAGTAGACAGGAGGGCTGAATGTGTGCCAGCTCTGCCCTCTTCCCTAAGCCGCATTCAGAAATTGGTGGAAATGGCCCAGGCTTCCAGCAGCAGCTCTAAAAGTTGTCCTCGGAGACCACCTCTCTTGCAATTGGGACTGTTTCAAGGACAGAAACCCCCAGCTGAGGAGCAGAAAGACCCAGGGGCAAACAGTAGTAGCAGTTGACACTCACAGGTGCTTTGTGCACAGTGCCTCATTTTACCTCCATGGCAGCCCTGTGACATGTTGACTCCTCATTGCAGACCAGGAACTGAGGCTCAGAGAGGTAAATGACTGCATGGAGAGGCCAGCTGGTTGGTCAATCTCTGCTCTTGTTCCTATCTCTGTCCCCCTCCCTCCACCCCTTCCCTCTTTATATCAAGACAGAGTCTTACTAAGTTGCCCATGTGGCTTCAAACTCAACATCACTGGAGAGTCACTTGCTTTGGCTTCCCAAGTAGGTGGCATTATAGGCATGCACCACCATACCAGACCCCTTGCACCACTTCCATGGAGAAAAATTGTGCCCAGATGAACTCTAGCTATTCTGCCTGTTGCTCAGAGGAAGGCCCATTCAGAAAGAAGGCTTATGGGTCAATCTGAATGGAAATAAAAGCAGAGTGACACTGCCCAGGTGGACTCGGGGTCTAAGCAGAGTCCTTGGAGCTGGGCACATGATGCCAGTGAGTTGGCCAGATGGCAGATGGTCCACTCCGGTAGATGCAGGCACATCTGAAACCCAACTACAGATTAGATTGGAGGTCAACCACCATCTAAAGTTCATTCCCCAGCTTCCACATGGTACACACACACACACACACACACACACACACACACACACACGCACACATGCACACACACACCTCACATACTCACCATGCCCAGGAAAGAGCTTTCCCTGGACCTTTCTTCTGGCCTCCCAGGACTCTAAGTAGCCAGTGGTTGGGTGATCCTCCTGGCTGGTCTCTAAAATCTCTTTACTACCTTTCCCTTGGGGTTGGATTACCACCTCCTGGAATTGGTGCTGGGCATTTGGTGAGCATTTCTCCAGTGACGTCTGATACTGTGACCACAGCAGCTGCTTCCTTGTAAGGTCACTTGTGGCCTGCTCGGCTAGGCTGGGGACAGGCTCACCAGGTGAGCCATGCCAAAAGATACTCCTTTCCAATGTTCCCTTCTTTTCCTTCCTTGGCAAGGTAGAAACCAAGTTTTTGACAGAAAAATTAGGTGTGTCAGTGTGACTCATCCCCACCTAGAGTGATTAAGCTGCTTCTGATCGTCTCTGCTGTAGGTAAAGACTGGAAAGATGAAGGGAAATAGCCAAAGAAATAGAGCTAGCGAGTAAACATGCTCGCTGGATCATTGTCTCTGGAAGGTCAGAATGAGAGGGGCCTGCGCTGTGAAACAAGGGGTGAAAAGGAGACTGAGAATTAGCTGCTGTGCTTTGAGCAGGGACAGGAAAGCCGCACACACGATCGCGGAGCGATATTCTCAGTAGCTCTGCCTCTCCTCGCCGAGGAGCCCACACACAGCCCGATCTCGCAGGTGCCTGTTGCCTGGTTGCCTGGTTGCCAAGTAGACAAGGAAGATACAGAAAATTCTGTTCCCTTCCAGTGCATTTGACATCATCGTAGCCATTTTTTTTTTTTTTTAATGAAGCACATTTAGACATTTCTTTCTCTTCGAGATTCTCTCTGAAGAAACAAAGGAAGAGGAACTTGAGAGCAGTTAGTTGCGGGGTTGGTGCAGAGAGGAGCTCTCATTCTAAAGGCCGCCTTGATGCTTGCCAGGGTCAGAATAGATTTCAGGTAGTTGCTTGTGGGATCAGTATTCACTTCCTAGAAAACATTTTTTTACATGAGGATTAACCAACATTCTTTAACATCAGTTGTATATTACAGATTTTAATTTTTCTACTCTGATGTTACTAACCTGACAACAACCCAGGACTCTTCCTCAGGTCTGAGGACAAAGGTCTCCAGAGAGGGGTGGAGGGGAGAGAGGTGTTTACTCAGCTCCTTCCATCCCAAATGAAATATTCAAATTGGGTTTCTTCTGGGGGATTGTTGAGACTTGAGCTGTAATGTAATGGAAATGGTACTGTCCCCCAGAAGAAAGGTTTCATTAGGCCAGCTCACAAACTTTTCCCATTATCCTCTGGAAGAAACAATCTGGGTGACAGCCTGCCCATCATAATCCCTCCCTTCAGATTGATGGTGACAAAAGACTCTTAATACTGAAAATGTTCGGGGGGAGGAGAAACACTTCCCAAACAAGAAGTCCCTCCCTTCCAGGCCAGGTAACAAAGGGTCAGGAGGAATTTGGTGGGGGCCGCCTGACCACCTGCCGGTTAAACCCACGGTCAGTAGATTAACTGCGGCTCTGACTGAGTGTTTAGAAAGGCAAGTTACATGGCAGAGCAAACAAAATTCAGACTGTGCTTTACACATGGTAATCCCAAATTTAATAAGAGCCTCACTGCCAGGAAGCCAGAGCCCAAAGGTAGCTGAAGTATAGAGCTCCATTGTCCCCAGTCTGCAGTGGGGTCTGGGGTCTCAGCTAAGAAAATTCCAACTGGCCCCTTGGGCGAAGCTGTTTTCTTTCCTTTCGGGCTTCAAGGGCCTTGTCCAGAGACAAATCACAAATTTGCTTATTCCAAGCAAAGTCCCTGCAGAAGGCTTGGGTGGCCAAAAGCCCATATGAGTTTTGAGCTCTGTGGGCTGCACCTTAACCCATCTCCCTGAGCCCTGGGTGCTCAGCCAAGAACCTGGCAAGTCTGGGACACAGGCTGTGGTCAAGGCCAGAATAGGCCGGAGGGCTCATGTTGAAATGATACCAGAGCTCTGAGGTGGAGCATCTGTGGAGATGGACTTTGGACATATGTGGGTTACTTCTCAAACTATAGTTAGCAGAGGAATGGTTTTCTTGTGGCCATCTTTTTGGTCATTTAGTCATTCAACAGGTATTTACTGGGGACCTGCTCTGCCCCAGCCTTCATACTTAAATGCCTAGGATATCAGAGGAGCAGAAAATAGATACAGGCTCGCTCGACATGGATTATAGACTGAGATAAGTGCTATGAAGGGGAGAGAAATTGTTCCACCTGCCCATCCAGTGGAGGGAACTGATGAATCATGGAGAACAGGGAGGGCTTTCCCCAGTTTCTGGGGCTGGAACAATCTGGAGGGCACCCAGGGGCTGAGTGGCCTGAGGGTAGAGAGTTGAAAGGAGGTGGTGTTGTAGAGCATCTCAGGATTCCCAGGGAGGAGTACTACAAGGGAAGGAAGCAGACCCCTTTCTTCTGTCCTCTGGGGTCATGAACCTGCACAGGGAGAACTCTGGGGGACCGGGCTATGGTTTATGTGTACCATTTGTAAAGGGGTCACAGGCAGACCTCTTGGCTCAGGAGCACCACACTCCAGAAAGATAGAGCAATTAAATGTATATGAATCTCCTTGCAAAGCAAGGTAGTGAACACAGACTATATCTTTGTTTCCTATCTGTCCAGAACTCTTGCTAGAATAAAGTTATAAAATTCCAAAAATAAAAATATATAAACTCATAATGCTAAGGAGAAGAGGAGGGGGCACCAACAAATAAGATACATAAACGAATTTCTAGAATGCATGAAGCAAATGTAAAAGCCTTAAAGGGCACAGCTGAAGAGAGCTGCAGTGAATGCTCCGTGCAGGGCACCAGAATGCTCTAGAGGAGATGGAAGCCGGTCCACCTGAAACCTCAGGAAGGTTCAGGGGAGCCCATTCAGGGAAGCCAGGCACACAACTGCACAGCAAATCCACACCGCCTAGAGTTATTTGTATTTGTACTTAATATCAAGAGATGGCCAGGAGGCCCGTGCACAGAAAGACAGAGCCATCAGCATGAAAGAAATGTATGAAAATAAACCAAAAAAACTAACTCCTAGGGAAACAGAAGATCACTTTTGCACCTCTTGAGAATTCTCAGACAGAGCTGGGAGATAATATACCTAAAATATGATTTTGAAAACAATGAGTTCTTGAAAATTAAAAATGTAGTTGGTAAAATAGAATAGAAAAGACTAAAACATTGAGGAAATCTCATAAAGCTCAGAGCAGAAAGAAAATATAAGGGAAATAATAATAAAAGATGTACAGGAATATTCCAATATCGAAAAGAAATTGTGGAAAGAAAAAGCAAAGCAATTTAAGGGGAAAAAAATTAAAGAAAATACATAAAATTTCCTAGGGCTAAAAGAAGAAAATAGTCCTAATATTGGAAGGGCTACTAAGTGTTCGTGGTTTTTGGGGGGGTTTTTTTGGTACCAGGGATCGAACTTGGGTCCTTGTGCTTTCAAGGCAGGTGGTGGAACCACTGAGCTAAATCCCTGGCCCAGGCTACTAAGTGTTCAACACAATGAATGAAAAAACCCCACAAACTAGACATAGCCTGGCAAAATTTCAAAGAACTGAGTGGAAAGAGTAGATGCTAAGAGAGTCCAGGGAGAAAGAGCAAGTTTCCTACAAATTAATAGTAATCAGAATAGCATCAGACTTCTACTTAACAACATGGATGCTGGCAGAGAATGGAGTAATGTCTCCAAAATTCTGAGGATAACTCGCCTTTGGCTAGAATCCTATGCACAAACTATCTGTGAGGTGGCAGACAACGTAAGAGTTTTCAGACAAGTAAGGGCACAGAAAGTTTACCTGCAACATGCCCTTTCTTGGGAAGTCAGCTGCGGCTATACTCCTGCAAAGCAAAAATGGATGATGGGAGAAAGAAGACAACCCAGGCTCTGGTCTAGGATGGCAGGGAAGGGAATCTGTGATGACTACTGGGTTCAGTCTGAACAGTAACCAGCAGGGTCACAGGGACTTTGAGGGAGAAGGGAAGGCAGTTCTTAGGGGATCATATAACATAATCCATAAATGTTAAAACTGTACACTAGCAAGTAATGTGAGAAAGAATAGAGGCAACTAGTAACTCTGGGAGGGAGTGATATTTAAAAAAATCAAGATAAAAAATTAATAAAATTTAAAAAATAAAAATAAAAAGTCAAGATCAGAATAGGAGGTAAATTAGAAGTGACATGAAACTAAGGAAATGATAAAGTACAGTATAAGGAATAATTTATTTAACTTCATGCTAGAAACATTCTCTTTTAAGAGACTGAAGGATCATGATACTAGACTAGATAAGCAGGAATGTGATCCTCAAATTATTACTATAATTAAATAATACATAAATAATTACATAATAACATAAATAGAATTAGTTTTCCATTTCAAGAGTCAACCACTAAGCAAAGTTTGGAAAACTAGGCTGTGTGGCAGAAAAGTATATACATTTTAACCTCAAAATGTAAACCTGCAGGGCCGGGGATTTAGCTTAGTGGTTTCACTGCCTGCTGTGCAAGCGCAAGGACCTGAGTTCGATCCCCGGTACCAAAAAAAAAAAAAAAAAAAAATGTAACCCTGCAAGTATAGTGGTAGAAAAGTGCGATGTATGAAGGGAGAGAAAAGTTAGAGACGGGGAGGGAATATCAGCAATAGTATTCTAAATTTACAAAGCTGACACGCAAGATGTATTTTGAAAGTCAATGGATCAATAAGCACAGCTTTAAACATTTGTTAAAGTTACAAAGACAAACCGTAGAAGAGTGGAAAGAATAATATCGAACACTGCAGTTTTTAATTTTATTCGTACATGTTGGTAGTCCATGAAGCTCTCATTCATCTTCAGGAATAGGTACACGTACTTAGTACAGCTTGTTTCTTATTTCTTTTATAATCCCTTTTCCCTTCCTACACACCTCCCTCCCTCCGCCTCTAAATACCATTTTCATTCATTACTATTCTTACCTTCCATTTAGGCTGTATTTGTACTCATTCAGGTTATTAGGGTCCTGTACATGGCCTATCCTAACTCTTCTTACTTCCCTTTGCTCCCTCTCTCCCCTCCTCCCCCTCAGTCTCCTGGTTTCCTTCCCATTTGAAAGAGATCTGTCCCTTTGTTTCCTTCTAGCCATCCTTTTTATGATCTTTGTGTATATTTTGTCTTACTCAAATGAGAAATAGCATATGGTATTTAAGCTTGTGTGTCTGATTTATTTCACGCAACATTATATTTTCCAGGTGTATCCATTTTCCTACAAATGTCTCTAATTGATCCTTCTTTACAGCCAAGTACTATTCCATTATGCATAGATAACACATTTTATTTTCTTTTTTTCAACTTTTTTTTATTAGTACATGTTTGCAGTACAGGCAGTTTACAGTCACCTTGGGGAGTGGGTACATGTACATAATATAGCTTGTTTCTTTTTTTTTAATCCCCTTTCTCTTGCCTCTCCCCCCCCTTCCTCCTCAAATTCCTCTATTCTAATTTTCATTCTTGTTGATATTATAAGGAGCCATTTTATCTTTTTTTTTCCTTTGGTGGTTCTGGGCTTTGAACTCGGGACTTCCTGTGTGCTAGGTAAGTGTTCTACCACTGAGCTACATCCCCAGCCCCTCTTGATTAATCTTAGCTCATAATATGACCTATAATGTTTATATTCATTAAGGTTATTAGGTACATGGCATATCTTTATTCTTCTCATTTCCCCTTCTCCTCAGTCCTCTCCCTTGTTCCCTTGGACCATTTCTCTATTGCAAGAGATCCATCTGTTCGTTTCTATCCATTCTTTATTTTTCTCTTTGTTTGTACTTTGCCTCACTTAAATGAGAGCTACCATATGCTATTTCAACTTGTCTGTCTTATTTATTTCACTCAAGGTTATATTTTCCAGGTGTACCTATTTTCCTACAAATGTCTCAGATTTGTCATTCTTTATAGTCTATATATATTCCATTATATATAAATACCACATTTTCTTTATTCAATCATCCGTTGATGGCCATACAGACTGCTTCTAGAATTTAGCTATGTATTATGATTTGTGCTGCTATAAACTCTGGAATGCATGTATTGTTGTAGTATGATATCGTTAGCTCTTTGGGGAAGATACCTAGAAGAGGAAGAGCTAGGTCATATGGAATCTCTAATTTTAGTTCTTTGAAAAATCTCCATACTGATTTCCATAGTGGTTGTACTAGTTTACATTCCCACCGACAATGTAGGAGCGTTCCTTTTTTCACCACAGCCGCACCAGCGTTTTGAACACTGAAATTTCTTCACACTCAGAATTCCACAGTTGACTCCCTTAAACGCTTGCAAATGAAGAAATTGGTGAGTACATCAGAGGTGTAAGGTACACGACTCTGGATTCTATGGGATATCCACCTTGGGTTGCCCAATAAAATAGATTGTGCAATATTTGGGACATAGTCATTGTTTATCTGAAATTCAAACATGCCAGGATATGCTGTAACCCCCCCCCAAAAAAAATAAATTTGGCAACCATGGATCCATTGGAAGAACTAAAAATCAAGTAGATTAAAGAGGTTGTCTCTGAGCAAAGGTATGTCAGATGTGTTCAGTATGTAAGAGGTAATTTATTAATAAAAATCAACATGGCTCTGCCCCACTTAATATGTCTTACACAAGTATTTAAAGATTATTAGTTTGAGAGGATTCCATGTGGTAAGCTTCTCAGGCTCTTGAAAGTCTTGGGTACTTTGACCAAGTATGTGTCAGATCCTTTGAGGTCCTTCAGCCTAGCAACGTGGAATTTGGATGAAGAGGAAATATACATTGCATATAGAGCAGCTAATCCTCTCACGGAGGCTGGCTTCTGTTACTAGAAGCCAGGTGATTACAAAAAAAAAAATTGGTAGTGGGTGCTGAATAGTACAGAGGCTGAAAAACTAAAGGGAGAGGGCCTAAAGGCAGGACAGAGTTGGAAGAGGAATGGTATTTGGAGAAGGAAGAGGAAAGAATTCCAGTGCTTGCTTTTAAAGTAGGTGTTTTAAACTATACCTTAGGGCTAGAGGTGCAGCTCAGTGTTAGAGCACATGCATTGCACGCATAAGGCCCTGAGTTCAATCCTCAACACCACAATTATTAATAATAAATAAATAACTTATACTTCAGCAAAAAAGCAGCTGTCTTCTCCACTCCATTCCCATGTGTACTTCAAGAAGCATCCTTTCTTGTGAGTCTCCAGATTTTAGATGTGCTACTTGACCAGTTGTTGAATGCCCAAGAAGCCTTGCCATGAGATGAATCAGTGATGAGAGAATGATGAAGAACCGCTGCTCTGGTCGGGTACAGCAAACCTTGGCTCAGGTTCTCCGAGCCTTGGCAGCCTGGAGGTCAAGTTAAGCCCAAGGAAAAAGATCTTCACCTGATCGGGGATTGAACTCGGGCCTTTGTGCTTGCAAGGCAGTCTTTGCACTTGCAAGGCAGGTGGCAGCACCACTGAGCTAAATCCTCAGCCTGAAACATGTTTTCTTGTTGCTGTTTTGCCACTAGTTATATATTTTATGATTTTTTTTCTGTATACAATTTTTTATTTTAGTTTATTAGTACATGCATATGGTACATAATGTTTACATTCCTGGTAGGACATCGGTACACAAACATAACATACCGTAATTCCTTTTTCATCCCTTTTCCTTTTCCTCCTCCCCCTCTATTCATCCTTTGGTCCCCTTCCTTTTTTGGTATGTGTTTGCAGTACACAGTGTTTACATTCCTTGTGTGGAGTTGGTCATGTACATAACACATCCCAATTCCTTTTTCTCATCCCTTATTCCTTCTCTCCCTCACCCTTCCCTCTGTCTTTTGATTATCTTCCCCTTTGAGAACAACCTTTCTTTCTTTTCTTTTCTTTTCTTTTCTTTCTTTCTTTCTTTTTTTCTTTCCTTCTTTCTTTTGTTCTTTCTTTCTCTCTTTGCTCTTTAGATTTACTCTTTTTTTTTTTTTTTTTGGTACTGGGGATCGAACTCAGGTCCTTGTGCTTGCACTGCAGGCAGCAAAACCACTGAGCTAAATCCCTGGCCCTAGATTTACTCTTAAGTAAGAGTAAATAGCACATTTTCTTTATCTATTCATCTGTTGATGAACATAATGGGACACTTCCAAGATTCAAAGTGAAACATGTTAACCTGGTTTGAATCTTGATTTGAAAAACCATCAGCAAAAGTCCATTTTAAGGCAAATGAGGAATTTGAACAGGGGCTAATATTTGATGATATCAATAAACTGTCAATTTATTTAGATGATAAAAGACTTACAGTCATGTTTTTTAAAAGCCTTTAAATATTCTGAATTATTTACAACTGAAATGATATATCTGGAATCCCAGCTACTTGGGAGGCTGAGGCAGGAGGATTGCAAATTTGAGGTCAGCCTGAGCAATTTAGCAAGATCTTGTCTCAAAAAGGGTTGGGGATACAATTTAGTGGTAGAAGGCTCCTGGGTTCCATCCCCAGCACTGGCAGGAAAAAAAAAAAGGTATTTCTGGGATTTGCTTCAGTATAACCCAGTATAGTCTTGGGATGAGATGGGGAAAGGTGGAATAATATTGACTATTCTTTTACTTCTATAGGTTTGAAAGTTTTAATAATAAAATTCCTCACTTAATATTCCTTTCTCCCTCTGTGAACAAGATCACAGTCTCTTAGGTTTACATAACATGTATGGTTCACATTTGCATCAAGTACTTTATCCCTGCATACCCTAGTTGCACAATTGGACAATTTTACTGACGGAGACAGAGGACAAAGGTCCATGGGGGGCTTGACCTGGACAGATGTCCTTTCCTACCCTCCGAGGAGTTTAGGTGGCAGGAAATACCTTCTTGCTCATAGTCTACCTTTTTTAGTGTTCAAAAATAAGTACTTGTAGTACATACAGCTGTTGAACATCTGCTATTTGTCACACCTTCAGGGGGTGGGGTGAGAGGGATAGAGACCAGATATTTTTCCCACTTCTAGTTCCCTGGATATTTTTCCAAAACCAGATGGGATGCTTTGCCTTTTATTTCAAGGCCCTTTAACTGAAAACTCCCTAAACTAAGGAGGGAAAACCACAGGTGGGTAATAACCCCCAGTTTACTCCCCACCTTCAAAAATACCTAGGACCTCAGGTGATTCAAACCCTACAGTGGAGAAAGAGCCAGCAGGGCAGGGAACCCACACTTGGGATGAGAAGATCTTCCCTTATGATCTATTCTGGAGGCCCCCAAACAAATTCCTGAGCATCTGTAAGTCTGTCACCATTTTCTGTGTGACGGTATCACCATGGCCAAAGGACATCTCCAAGATCTGAAACTAAGCACCCTGAGAAGCTACTGCCTCGCTATTAAATGGTCCCAGGGACCCTCTCGCCCCCTCCCTTGCCCAGGATTCTGGACACTCCTACATCGACCAGGTGACCTTCCTTCAACCCCCACACACAGACCTCTCCAGGGCTCTCTCTTCTCTGGACAACTTCCTGTCAGCCAGGCATTTTGTGGCTCCTTCTCAGCCCTCAGCCTTCCCGACACCCTCTCCTTCTGCTCCCCGGGGGGCTGAAACAACCATGGCTGAAGTCTCTAGGGACTGCCACCACGAGGAATGGGTGACTGCTTAGACAGCCCCTCCTCCCGTTCTGGCCTCCCCAGTCTGCTTTCCTCTGCCTCTCCTCTTCCCTCATGTCCAGCCATCACCTCCCCTCTGTCCCTCAGGCCAGTGACATCTTCTGGAGTGAGTCCTTCTCTGAGGCAAAAGGGGCTGGCCTCAGAGTCCTCTGTCCTCAGCCATGCTGCAGCCCTTTGTCCTGTCCTTTGACTCTTTCTTCAACTTAGGCTAATTTACTGAGTAGACAGCCACATCTATGTCAGGCCTTGCCCACAGATTCTGCCTCCTTTCTTGGATCCTCCATCTTGAATGTGAGGGAGATTTATTTAGCACTTACTGTATACATCAAGAACTACGCTAAATATTTCCATGTATTATTTCTTTTCATCTGCCAAACAATGAAGTAGGCACTATTATTTAGGCTCAGAAAAGTTAAGGAGCTTGCCTGGACAATAGATCCAATGTATAAATCCAGGCAGTACTTCTCCAGAGAGGCTGAAGGCCAGGTGAAATGTGTAGCAGTTATGTTTATAAATTGTACCACTTCTGGGAGTAAGGAGAGATCTAAATGCTAAATTCAGCCATGAAACCCTGTATGATGATGGGCAAATCAGTTAACATTTTGGACCTTTACTTTCAGCATCTTTAAAATGTGGGTTGGAGAGGTAGGGAATTACACAGACATTATCTCATGGGACATATACGTAACTCAGTGATCAAGTACATGGACTCCCGTGCCAGGTTGCCTGGGTTCAAGTGACAGTTCTGCTATTGGTGAATTATGTGACCCAACTGCCTTATGTCTCCATTTTCCCATGTGTGTAACGGGAATGGCCACGACAGTACCTATCTGATGGAGTCATGGTAAGGTCTGACTGGTTACTTCAAGTACTTAGCACTGTCTGGCATATGGCAAGTGACACTGGCCAGAATTATTATAAGTTTTGTTATGACAATTAATGGTCTATTCAAAGATGCTATGATCACAAGGTGCATTAGAACTTTTGGTACCACTGTTAATGTGTCTAATATTTTCTTTAATAGTAAGAAAATTTTCCCTACTGTATAGTAATTCCCTCCTTTCAAAACACATGCATATGTAGTCTTATGTCAGGACCTCGGTGATAAAACTGCACATTTGAAGATCCTTTCACATGTCATGTTCCAAATACAGGTCAATGTGTTTAAACCAGTTCCGCTCATTTTGTCCCCATCCCACGCTGTGCAATCCAAGATGAGGAAACTTTTGCCCAGCCATAGGAGGGGACTTGTGTACTAGGTGGCTCTAGGTCACACACTCATGGCCTGTGAAACTAGCAATAAAACTGAAAGACTCTAGCTCCCAGTCCAGAACTGTTTCCTGAAAGGAACCTCTGTGTTCTTCGAAGTATTTTGTGCTTATATGTTTTCTGGGTTCCCACTGACCTGAACCACAACTTGCTGTGGCATTATCCAGATGGCAAGATCTCCTCTCCTGTAACTCAGGACAGCCAGACTTTATCTAAGAACAGAATCTCCTTCTCCACAGGACTGTGGGGATCTAAGGGCACTGGTCCCTGAGGAGGGAAAGAGAAGGCCATATGTCAGAGACACACTCCACTTGATTAGCTTTGTGGTCTCAGGCAAATCACTAAAACTCTAAACCTCTCAAGATTAATGGGCACAATCATCTTGCAAGGAAGTTGTCAGAATCAGGCACAACACGTGTGGGCATCAAGTATGTATTCAATAAATGGCAGGTAAAAAAGAAAACATACTCCTTTCTCCATGGGCCAGTATGGCTGATGGAGCCAGCTTCCGGGCTTGCTTGTGCTGTCGGAGGGAGGACGCTGGCTGCCAAAGGCAGCCGCAGCAGGCAGAGCAGACAGGTGACTCGAAGTCACGAAACATGTGTTCTCACTTTGGGCACCTGCCATTTTTTTAATGACCCCCCCCACACACACACACACCATACGGCCATCATTTAGCAAATACCGGGGATAGTTATTAATTTAAAAAACATGTTCAGCCTCTGCTTACAGACACTGCCATTTCTCCCCTCGGGAATAAGTTTTTAGTTATGTTTCTAAAATTAGCTGGCGCTTGAATTTCATTTTCCATCCAAGCTTCCCTGTTATCTGTAAGGTCACAGAAACACTTAGGCTGCGGACAGTCCAATCCCAGATATTAGGCTCCTGGAATTAAAAGCTGAACTAAGTAAATAAGGAGAGAATGCCCCGGGAGTCTTTGCAGAGCAGAAATCTGGTCCCCAGCTTGCCTCTGACAGGCCGGTTTCCTCTTTGATTCGCTCTTCCCTTACGTTTTGAGGTGAAGGCTGAGGAAGAGGCAAAAAGGGCTGTGACCTATATCGTCAAGGTCTGGCTCTTCTCTCTTCAGCAAGAGGAAAGAATCAGAATGCATTCCGGAGGGAGAAGAAGCAGCCCAAGTGCTGATTGTCCCTTTAAGCCATTCCAATCACAGGCTGGCGTTAAAATAATGCTCACCTACTGCGTTTCCAGCTGAGCCATCTACCTTTTTCGCTGGCGGGGTCAGGCCCAGTGGAGCCTGATGAGGCTGCCACCGGCCCCGTGAGCGCAGCTACAGGCCCCGCTACACCTGTTTATCGCCGAGTCATTTCATTTCCTTCCCCTCCTCCCTGCTTGAAAAGGAGCATTAATTAAACCGGTAAACAAGCCGGCTCCCCTTCTAAATCAGAGCTGCAGGCAACGGAGAGATAACTTGGGCTCCGGAGAAGAGGGATTTTCAGTTAATTTATGGAATCTACCGTCATTCTCTCTCTCCGAGCAGCCACCTCCCCGCTTAACAGGGAAATTGAAGCAGACAGTCTTTGTCTAAACACTTCTTTCGCCCAGAATATCTTAATTTTTCTATTTGAATGTTTAATAAGGTTTGGGGTGCTGCTGCTTTTTAATTGTAATGGTGCAGGCGTTCGGGTGTTATCACTTGGCTGGTGGTTGCAGGGCGTCCGTCCTCCCCGAGCCTGCCAGGAAGGACCAGCTTTCCCAGGCTGGGCTCTGACAGCCAGCGCGAGAGGGAGGCTGCAGTCTGGGGCGACCTCGAAGTCAAGGGAGGCCAGAAACGCTTGTCCACAGGCATCAGCCTTTGCTTTTCTCTTTTCCCAGCACCATCGGAGCCGGCAAGCGCCCGGGACGCTGCCCGCTTGCTTCCTACGAGTTCGCGGCTCAGGCGCCCGGCCGCACCCCGCCCCCGCCCCCCCCCCGAGGGCCGCCGCAGCCCATCTCAGGGCCCCTCCGCACAGGGCTGGGCCCGGCTTATTTCCGGCCGCCGCTGTGAGGACCCGGCGCTGCCTAATTAATTTCCTTTCGAAGGCGGCCGTGTGCGTGCGTGTGTGTGTGTGTGTGTGTGTGTGTGTGTGTGTGTGTTTCCCAACTGCTGTTTGGAATCCCTCAATATAAGTGGGAATCACCCTGAAACTGCAGTTTTCAGAAGATTATAGGCAGTCCAAGAAAAGCCACTCTGTATACCCTTGTCATTTCCTATGTAAACCTCCGGGAGAGAACACAGGAATGAATGTCTTATCCATACTTCAAGTCAGCCTGCTTTTCCGGGTGGCATATCCAGTAATCATGTTGACAAATTAATGGTAGAGAATTAGTTGTACATTGAAGATTTAAATTATATTATGCAGCACATTGTCATAAAATGCTATAAAACAATAGGGAAGGAAATCTAGATGAATTCAAGTTACTGACACGGCAAGCACCAGACTGACATCGGTACACCTCGCCAGGCGCGGGGCTCGGCGCGCCCAGACCCTCCCCGAGGCTCGCGGAGGGGCGCGGCCCAGGCGGGGGGCAGCCGGGCGCGGCGAGCCAAGGGTTAAGCGGCTGATCGCCGCTCTCCCGGCTCCCCTCCCCTGAGTGCTGATTTTCAGGCCCACCGAGCCGCCCGAGAAAGTTTTCAATTCGACGAGGCCGGAGCGATTCAGGGGCTGAGCTCCTTAGAAATGTTCGGGGCCCCCGAGGGTCGACGTGCGCGCGGGAAGGGGGGCTGCCCCGTCCGGGACACGCTAATTACAAGGATTCAGTTTCCCGGCTCTGAAGGAATGCATTACCTGCAGCAAAGGAGGCTCGGCCTCTCAGGAAGGCCCCGAGAGGAAGCTGAATGCCCCAGCGAATTCCAGCCCCATCCCTAGGTTTATACCCACAACCCCAGCCCCTGCTGGGAGACTAATCGCTTGGCCATTGTCAGGGCTGTTGTCCAATCAGCCCCTGAATAGCAAAACTTCACAATGCCGAGTATGAATTAGAGGGGAACAAATGTGGATGCAGACTTTTTTTGCAACAATACCTAACTGAGCCTTTCAGACAGGACAACGATGCACAAAAGCCCGACGGAAATTGGAGTAACTTTTGGAGGCCCTTGTAGCTCCCTTCAATAAGCGTTAGCTCCATAATGGCAGCATGGGCCTCCTCCATCAACCTTCCCCCCTTTTTTGTGAGGTGGATCAATTGTTCAGGAGGTGGGGGGAAATTGTCATAAAAAATTGGGCATTTTTGTTGTCCTCGTCTTGGAAACGGTGGCTCTCTGTTGAATACGGCCGAATACGTCTCTCTCCTTTTTATGTGACTTGTAGATTTAGTCATTATTTCGCTCACCGTAAAGTACTGACAGTGTCCCCTCCCTCCTCTGCCCACCCCCAAAAGAACAGAATGGCTTCTTGAGCTATACAAATGTCAGGTCTCTGTTTTAAAATTTAGCTTTGTTTACCCAACAGAATGGAATGCATTACTGTGTAAAAGTGGTTCCATTTTCTGATCTTTTTATTCAAAACGTTGAGAGTATCAAAAAGCTCATTTGAAGGTCACAGGTTTATGTATCTATTCTCTTAAGTGTTTTAGAAATTCATATGGAGGACACAAAAGGTGGAAAATGTGAAAACATACTGTTCATTGTTTATCCTAACCTTGCCATGGTTATTAGATAAATGAGTGTAGGGGGAAAAATGGCATTAAAAGCCATTGTGAACTGGGAATTTTTTTCCCCTGAAGACTGTTAATTTTAGCCCTTGATCTGTAAAGGTCAATTTCTAATTCTTTTTATTACTGTGCAGTTTATATAACTTCTGCATTTCAAGTCTATAAAAAGCTTTTGCAGACTTTTCATAATGTAAGTAGCAATTTATTTCATTACGGTTTGAATTTTTTATGTAATTCCTATGGACATTTTGATGAAATTGTCAGGCTTAAAAGCTGTAGTGCTTTTCATTTGGGGGTGTGTGGATTTTTTTTTTTTTTTGCTCCGATCCATTCTTGCTGGATAATTTAAAATTAGTAAGATTAATCAGTTCAGTGATTTAAAAGACCACACTTTGGTTGGAACAAGGTCTGAGGCAAAATCATTTTATTTTTTTATTAGTAAATGATTTAAAAGGTCTTTTCAACTAGTTATCTGAAGCCGATATTTAACTGTTACTTATTCCACTAATTTCTATCTTTTGTTAAAAAGAACTTCCCAGCCTAAATCTCCTCGGTCTGTCCCATGCTAATTGCAGCTTACATTATATAAATGGCTTTGTAAAGAAAACTATAACTCCAAGCCTTGAAAGTTGCATGTTTCTATTTGCTCAAACTTGATGCACTTGTTTGAAGAGGGTCATTGCAGGGAGAGCTGTGTAGCCTGTAAGAATGTCCTGGATAACAAGCTTAAACAGAACCTTTTGTTGTGCCTAGTATTCTCAGGACTCCAAAATGAGGCCTCCTTTTTCTAACTGCGGGCTGAAGTGGTTCATTACTGCTGTTTCCTCCGCCAGGCCAGGGCTCAGCCATTCCCACTACTGAAGGTCTGTAACTTCCTTAAAAAGGAAGAAGGAAAACATGGCCCAGAAAGGTCTTGTTAGCACTTCCTATGTGAAATTAGCAGCTTTCTAAAAGGTACAACTCCAATTACCTCACATTGTGGAGGCCAGCCCAAACTCAACAATATGCACAGCCTCGCAAGTGACATTCTGTCTTTCTAGAGTTACTTCCCTAATTAGGAATGAAGAAGCTCTATTCTGCTGAGTGCATCTATTTACAGTGGCCACAATGCTTTAACTTGAGCATCCTTCTCAAAGACCAGTGTTAAAAAACACAAGTGCTCTTTTTGCCGAGCAGGCTATGGCGAGGCGACACATTCCTAACGGTTACGCCCTTGGGGGAAAAAAAAGTGTAGCCGCTTTGGCAGGATTGTTAACACTTCAGGATTCATTTTCCACAATAACGCCCCTGCCCAGAGAGCTCTGGGAATTACAGTGGACAATGGGGAGGCATTCTTAGGAGGGTCTAATGATGGAATAAAAAGAAAAATATTTATTGCTTTTGACAGTTCCACAAGGAGTAAAAATCCTTGTCGTGGCTAAAGTTTCCCTAGCTGTTGGAGGAAGGCAGCTCACGGGGACTCAAACAGTTCCACTTCCTTTGTTAGGAGGCTGAGGACCAGGGCCAAGCTGGGAAATTAAAGATTAAGTTCATTAAGGTAAGATAATTGTGCGTAGGCATTGTTGTTGATACAGGTGGAGGGATGGGTGCTGGGGTAGGAAGCCCGTTTACATGTAGGGACGACCCATTAAACAGGCTTAACAGACGCGCAAGGCAAATATGTTTATTACTCGCCTGATGGCTGACCTATGCTTCACTGGTTCATTAGTCAACAGGCCCCCAAAAGAGGGCCAGGACTCCCTGCCGGGAACCAGGTGGAAGAGAATGCTAAGCAGCCTCCAGCAAGCACAGAGCCAGTGCCCCGACCCTTGGAGGAGACTGGCCTTCCCTCTCCTTCTGCGCCCCCATCCCGCATCTGAGTTCCCCTCTGTCTCCATCCTCATCCAAGAGGACCAGTCCCCTTCTGCCAGGTGGAGGGAACAGTGGTCTCCCACCTGCGGTGACTTTGGATCTTCTGGGCACCGCAGGAAATGCTTATGCACAAGCGCCTACGGGCTGCCCTGTTTACAGAGGGTTGCACTCTGCTCTCCCCAGATCCTGATACCCACATTTCCAATCTGGGAGCTTCTTGGACACTTTCTTTCCTCAGTGACATGGCCCTCCTCAGAAACAGGCAATGTACTTAGGAAACCTGGACAGCTTATCTTCCAGTTTGTTCTTCTGAGAAAAACAGCCCCTTACAACACACACACACACACACACACACACACACACACACACACACACACAGACCCCTGTGCTTTGTGGTTGTAATCTGTAGT
>NW_004624738.1:26279197-26332440 GCF_000247695.1 Heterocephalus glaber
AACACACACACACACACACACACACACACACACACACACACACACACACAGACCCCTGTGCTTTGTGGTTGTAATCTGTAGTTTGTCTTTTCAGGGAGGAGCTCTTCCCCGCCCCCTCCCCACCTGGGACACCCATAAGTACTGAGAAAACATAGGTAGGGTCTGAATGGCAGAATTCTGCCATGCTTAGGATTGTCTCTGCAATCTGCCTGGAGGGAGAGGTGGACAGGCAGGTGCCCAGATCTCAGTCAAATGGCTGAGAGTGTCTGGGCCGCGGTCAAGAAAGTCTTCCCTCGAAAGCCACCCTAATGTTCCTGGGCATTGGGCAGGAGCAGAAAGATGGGCATTTATTTTGACGGGATCCATAGTTCATCAGCTCTGTGACACTCTTTTTTTTTTTCTATTTCTGGTAAGAAACATTAAGAGATGGAGGTATGTTTGATGGATATCCTGAAAGAAAGCAAACCCTTGTTTATTTGTAAGATCCGGTCACTTTACAGAAGAGCTCACCTGCCTTCTTTTCTGTCCTCTTCTCCCCTTCCTCTAGCCCCCCTCTGAGAAAAATAAACAGTGTCCTAATGATTTTGGTAAATAGGATTCTCTTTAAAACCACCTGATCATGGGGAGACATTCTGAGAAGACCCTAGGATTTAGTTAGTGTTGGTGTGTGAAAAAAGGACTTAATCTTACAGGGCTTTAAAAGCATATATATAGATATAATCACATGGTGAGAAGATTTTCCACAGCTAAGAATGACCACGTTTTGATTTAGTCAGACTGAATCCTGTCCCGTTCTTTCTGTTTTCTTTGGAAGGAAAGCTTGCATACGACTGTTGGTTCCCTTTAGTCTGCCAGGCTTGTCTAGTGGAGAGTGAAACGGAGAGTCCTTTCGTTATTTTCACAGATTACATCAGAGAAGTTTTTGAATAAAACATTTTCTGTGTAATGTGACTGTCGGTCTGGGCAGAACTTGAAATAATTTGCAAGCAAGCAACATTTACCAAACTTCTTGGTGTTTTCTCCTCTTGTGTTTATGTCAGGGCTTCTTTTTATTTATTTCCATAAAGTGTCCTTTGTCCTTGAGAATGTTGAATAGACTTCTTTCAAAAGTTATCAGAGATCGGTCTGATAAATCAGACGAGAAATTAGGAACATCTGAGTTATTTTCTAAGATTGGTTAATGAAGAGATGAGGATTTGCATTTTCTTTTAAAGACCTAATGAGCAAGTAAAACAGAGGAGGGAGGCAGGCTCCCTGACTGTCACATTGTGATTTATCAGAAAGCAGAAAGGAAAATTTGATCCAGACAAGAGTCCAAACTGCAGCTTCCTTGGAATGTGTTCAACTTTTTGAGAATAAGTGTGTAATCGCTGGCCTTTTACAATGAAAAATATAGCTTGAAAACCTTGTGCAATGTCCTCAAAATGTTTGTGTGCATATCTGCTTCCATAGGCAGCCCTTTAATGGAAAAGAAAAAGGAGATTGTCAATAACCAGAAAATATTGTTCTGGAAACTGGAGGAAATTACACTTATATTTTTAACCCTACTGAATGAAGAGGCTTTTTCTCTATTGCTTTAAAGAAAACCACCCCAAAACCTTGTCATTATATCATCATAACAGGAGCAGAGCCTGGTTCTGGAAATTATTTATAAGTTTGAGGTCTTTATAAATGCCACTTTGAATTTGGAACTGAGGGTAAAGGGGGTGACTGGATGGGAGTGTAGGGATGGAGCAGGTGCTTATGGCTCTTAGGACATTTCTAGATTGAGGAAGAAACGCACAGGCTTCTTTCTTTCTTTCCTTCCGCAGAGCCCAGCTCCTTCCTAGGAGCCATGGGGGGCTGGGGAACTGTGACCCGGAGCAGGCTGAGTAGCCTGGAAAACCTTGTAAATGTCTCTCACTAAGCCAGGCTGTTGTATCACAAATTCAGGAGATTCTGTTGCAACTTTTAAATTGTATCTATTTAACAAAGATTTTGTGAAAACTTCCCTACTCATAAAACTCTTTTGCACTTTACAGTTGATATGAAAACATAAGATTTTAATCAGAGGTTGCTATTCCCTAGTCTCTGTAGAGTTTTTCTTATTAAAGCAAAATTTGCATTGTTATAAAATTAGCCATTTTAAAGTATACAATTCAGGGGCATTTATTATATTCACAAAGTTGTGTCTGTGGTTTACTTTTTTAGTTATTATTTTTCAGTTGCAGAATCACGAACAAATCTTTGTAGAAATTATTAAATACAGATATTCATTCAACAAACATTTATTGAGAAAATTATTGCAGGAGCAGCACTAGGCTAAGTCCTGTTGGTGTTTTTAAGATCAAAAGGGACTATCATGTCCTCCTGGGACATTTTTTTTTAAATATGAGAGAGACAAAGCATCTACTTAAAACATCAACATTTTTAGTCAGGGAATCATTATTCATTTTTATTAATAAACATTATTCGGCCCCACAGAGTTTTATCATTCTAAAATATCATGGCATTACTAAATATTTCTCAGCCACAAGAGCTAGTATAATTAGAGTACAAAGTGTTCAGAATATTTACTATTCTATTTTTGTCAGAGGGATTTTATTTCCTCTGACATGTTCTAAAGTTTTCAAAACTTCTAATACGTAAGTCGAACTTTGTTCAACATGTTTCTTTGATTTACTCTGTCTGGGTGGGTGTATTATTTCACCACTAAGTTTTCAGTGCAGCTTTTACGCAAATTTTAGCTTGTGTGTCTGTAAGAGGCCAGGGACAGATCCATGGAGATGGAAACTGTGTAACTTTGCTCGAAAAGTTAGCAGGTTTCTCCAGGGAGTCTACAGCAAATGGTCCAGAATCCTACATAGAAAATAATGATGATGGAACCAGAAATTTACTTAGTCTAAAATATATTCTAAAGATTAACATTTTTAGTGTAAAAAAAAAAAAAGAACGTGATCTATTGGAATATTTATCATTTTCTTGAAAATATTTATCTTCGAATAAAATCCGTGTTTTGATGATGATGATGATGATGATGATGATGATGGTAACAGTTTTGTGATGAGAGAATTGGTACAAAAGAAACCAAGCAGAAACCTGTCTCATTAGGGTTAGTTTATTCAGCTTTGTGTGATTCACTGATAGAGTCTTCCTTGGTCTAGGATATGGGGAAAGATAGTAAATCAGCAAATACTTACTGGGTCCCCTTTTAGCAAAGGCTGTGGACTTGCTTCCTTTGGGAAGGAAAGACAGTCAAAAAAGCTTGGCATTGTGGGTTCCAATACTGCTGCTACCACTCCCCACTCCACAGCTGTGTGCCTTTTGGCGAGTTACGTACCTGCTCTGAGCCGCAGTTTCCTCATCTGTAGGGAGAGATATGCTTCCTTGCACAGTGACCCATGAGGATGAGCAGTAGTGTGATGCTGTCACGTCCTCTGTGCTCAGTAAACCAGTAATTGCTAGTTGGTCCTGTTTACCATGCCTTTCAACCAGGGAATAGAGCAGCAGTCTACCAGCGAAGACAAACTACATTTGGTGTGAGTTTTGCAGATCATAAAACATCAAAGGAAGCTATCATAGGGCGTATGTCTTCTGGTGAGGTACTTTTTAAACTTATCCATGAAGGAAGCCTTCTGAATTATTATTTTGAATGGGACTGTCTAGAATGTATAACTTTGACTGTTGAATATCATTTCTTGCTGCCATTGAAAGCTTATGAATATCACCTGAAAAATTACTTCAATTTGCTATCAGACTGGAACCATCAATTTATACCTGAAATATGTCAAAATGTTGTATATTTCTATAATAATAAAAATGATTGGAATTGCTGTGTTTAATTAAAATGTTAATCCACTGTCATATCACTTGATCTCTATTTATGGAGAGATTTCTATTTGCTGTTAAGATGTTTTATTATTAAATGAAAACCCTGCTGTTTAGCCAATGCCTGATATTAACTTACATGGAAGAGGTGACAATCTGCCAGGGATGGAGCATGATGGGCCCTTCCTTGGGAGAGTGTCTCATAGGTTGAAGAAGGAGAGACCATAGGAGAGCCAGAAAGATCACCCTGACTCTAAAATTCTCCTCAGCCTGCTTCCTGATGTCCAGAATCTTTGAACAGTAGAACTGGCTGATATGCAAATGCTCTTGGAAAAAGGGATGCTAAAGTTTAAATTCACAAAAAGATATAAAATGCCCGATACTAAACTCCTTTTCTGAGGGCAAGGTTAAGGGGCTTGACAGTTACAACATGGCAAGACGAAAGCTGTGTTAAATTTATAATTTTTTGGAAAATGACCCTGAATCCAAGGAAAATTGGGTTCCCTGCACGGTGGTGAGGCTAGATGACCCTGAAACTTTTCCCTTAAAGAACTGACGCTACCTCGCTTTCTGGCCCAGGGATGACTGGGTACAAGAGCAGCCTCAGTGGAGGTAGAAGAGCAGATCTCTGAATCCATGCTCTGGGCCTATGGAAGGATGGGGAATGACCAGGAGGACCCTGCTTCGAGTGGCTGCCATTCGAGACTGGGTTGAGCCCATCCTGCCTGGGCTCCTGTGCGCCATCAACCTTCCCAACCCTCCCTACTTCCCTTCCTAAATCCAGGCACTAGCCGCTCCCTCAGTACCTT
This sequence comes from Heterocephalus glaber, assembly GCF_000247695.1. Next base: position 26,283,814 of record NW_004624738.1, read on the forward strand.
TGTCCATGCAGCTTCTGGCTCCTTCTCTTCATCCACTGATAAGTCATTCCTCTGGCTCTTTCAGCAGGACTCAGTCCTTCCTGTGACTGCTCTGTCCTTAGGCTCCAGCGTCTGGTGTGGTGCCCCATGATCGGCCCTCTCCACCCACTTCCCACCACAGCACTTGCCTGTCCCCCTTCTGGTGACTCAGTGGGGTGACACCTCCTTGCCTCGCCTACAGGACAGTTCCATTCAGATGGCACCTTTAGGTCCTGTGAGACTATCGAGCCCTGCCCTTTCTACACTCTGCTGGACTGCTCCAAGCTCCTCTCTCCAGCGGAACCCTGCTCAAGCAAAACCTCCTCTCTGACCCTTCCCTCACTGCCCCAGGCTCCTCTGGATAATCTTTTTAAATTGTGGTGAGACTACATAACATAAATTTTACCATTTTAGTCATTTTTATGTATACAGGTCAGTGGCAATAATGACACTCACAATATTACTGTCACTACTATCTATCCCCAGAACTTTGTTATCATTGTAAAAAGAACCCTATACCAATTAAGACCTAATCCCTCTCCCTCTAGCTCCTGGATATCTCTATTCTATTCTGTTTCTTTTAGGAATTTGTCTACTCTAGGAACAGCATACAAGTGGAACCTTAAAGTATTTGTCATTTGGCATTTGCCGTATTTCACTGAGCATAATGTCTTCAAGGTTCATCCATGTTGTAGCATGTATCAGAATCCCATTCAAGCTTAAGGCTGAGTGACAGTCCATGGTATGTATAGACCTGACATTTATCTACTTATCTCTGGTGGACATTTGGGTTGTTTCCACCTTTTGGCTGTTGTGAATAATGCTGCTGTGAACATGGGTGCAAAGTATCTGCAGAAAACTTGTTTTCAGTTCTTTGGGGTCTATACCTAGGAATGAAATCACTTGATCATATGGTAATTGTATGTTTAACTTTTTGAGGAACTGCCAAACAGTAATCATTTTTATAGTGAATGATAATTCACATTTATGTGACACTTTATGGTTTACCAAGTGCTGGGTGTTCTATTAGCTTTTCAGAATAAGCCTGGGAGACAAGTACTGTTATTAATGTCACTTCCGTTTGGGTGAAGTAAATGAGACTCAGAGAGGTTCAGTGACTTGATCAGGGTCACTCAACCCATTGATGGGGACTTTGGCCTCAAGATGAAATTGTATGATGTGCCACTCACAGACTTTCCTGCAGTGATACCCTCCAATGTCGCCTCATTGCTTCTTCTCCACCTCTAGAGTGACCCTGAGGTCACCATGATTGTGAACATGTCTTGCCTCCCTTGCCAAACTGTCAACCCTAAGGACAGAGGCCATGTCACGATGATCTTTGTCTCTCCCATAGTGGTTCAGTGGCTGGTACATAATAGGCCCTCAATAAATGTCAGTTGTGTGAATGAGATCTTGATGGAGAGGGAGGTGTAAAGAGGAGGCACCGTGACAGAACTGACTGAGAGGGCTTCACGGTTCTGCCCCAGACACACAGGTGGAGCTCGTATCCTTGAATTTGTGGTGACTTCTGCCACCTTACATGTGTGAAATGTCATTCTCACTCTAATTTCCCTGGACATGGAAACTCCTGCTTGATGTGTGGGACCTTCTGTTTGGTTGGTCATTTTGCTCTTCCACCTTCCCAGTGGGACTGTAGGTTCCCTGAGGTCAGTCATTTGTGCTGGGTGCAGAGCAGGTGCCCAGGCCAGGCCCTGGAGGGAAGGAGCTTTGGAATGAATGGCCTGCAGAGGTTGCCCCTCTTTACTTCCTCATGCATCAGTGGGAATTGTCAGATAGAGTAGGATACAGGATGCTCAGTTAAATTTGAATTTCATATAAAGAATCATTTCCCTTAGTGTAATACATGCTTATACTAAAAATTAGTTGTTGTTTATCTGAAATTCAAATTTAACTGGGTGTCCTGTATTTTTATTTGCTAAATTGGCAACCCCAGTCGCTAGGTACTTATTACTCACTGCCATGTCACCAGAATCCTCAGAAATTCTGAGGAGAGAGTAGGAAACTGGTTTTCCAGAACTGAATTGTTAACTACTTTTTAATATACAAAATACAAATGGCAGGGACATTTTCTCCTAAATGGAAAAGTAATCCTCCACCTGCAGCAATTTAATTCTCATTTGAAATTGCAGTTTCTGTGCCCTCTCTCACAGCTCTACTCTGGTGTCAAAATACTTGTGTTCATCCTGGCTTTGGCTAATCCAGGTAACCAAGCCATTCATTCTGGGACTGTGCCTGCTTCTGGCCATCGGGGACATTCCCTGAAGGCTAATGCACAGGGTTCCCACTCACTGGCAGGCCAACTACCCCGTTGTGTGGAATTTATCACACTCGTATTTCTCAAAGTTCTTCTGGGCTTGACCGGTCTATAATCCAGAACTTCCTGCCTAAGTCTTAATTAGGAACCTGACTCGGTTTCCCCATAAGCCTGTTTTGAATTGTGCCATTGGCAGGAGATGCTGCCTAATCTCCCTGGGGCGCCTCCCCAGTTCACCTGAGAGCTGTGGGATCAGTCCCTTCCCCGGATGTGCAGCAGACTTCTGGGAATGCAGGGAAGAAGGGGTCCAGGTGAGGAGCAGAGTCATTGCCTCTGGCCCAGGGTGTATGTGCTGGGGCTGGAGAACTGGAGAGATAAGTCCAGGGCAGGTGGGTTGATGAGGCTGTCAGAAAAGACTGAGAGAGGAAATGAGAATTTTTCATTTGGTGTTTACTTCTGTGGTTATCCTCCTAAATACTGCATCATAACACCCCTGACTGCTACTTTAACTCACCTAATATAATCTTGCCAGGATGTAATTATTCGTGTGTCTGTTGACTTGGGGATTTTTAAAAGAAAACACTACCTTTTTAGACTTAGAAGCAATTGGACTAATGAAAACCACATGTTTGGAAGGAGAGTAGTAGAGGGTGATGGTGGCTTTGGGAATCTGAGGGCCTTGGGAATAGCAGCCATGTGGATGGAGTGACTAAGTACCTAGGTCCAAAGAAAGCTAGGGCTGCTAAACAGCTCAAAGTCACTTTCAAAAGTGCTAGGTTCCACTCACACAACAGAAGGGCAAGGGAAGGACAAAGAGATCATACAACCCAGGAATGTCCAAGCTACCTAAGATCTGCATTTGGCATCTTGAATTTAGGAAGTTCTTGCTGTGTCTTCAAGGGCCTCAGTTTCCCTTCTGCTCCATGTATAGAGGGCAATCTCCACAGCCAATTGGCCAGGAAGCAGGAGCCTGCAGGAAATGCAAGAGAGTCCCACGTGGTGCATGGTTGGGAAGATAGGTATCAGCCAAAGTCAAGTTGGAACAGGCTCAAAGAGAACAGGGTAGAGATGTTTGTGAAGTGGGGGAGGCTGGAATGCACAGTGGCACCATGCAGGTTGAATTACCTTCAAAAGCTCCGCTCCCCTCTGGAGAAGGAGAAGGTATTTGCCTCATAACCTAAAATTGTAGTTCACTTCTGCTGCTACTCCTTTGAGGGGACCTGGTGGGAACTGGCAGATGAGAGTACTCCAGGGGAACTCAGCCTGCTCGGTGGGACTTGTCACAGAATTCCCAAATATGAGGCTCAGACTCAAGGAGAATCCCACACAGGGATTTTATCACCCTATGCCCTGTCCTGTTCCATCTCCAAAGGGTGATGTCATATTGGGGAAGAGTGGCCGTAGGTTGTATTTTAAAGTCTATAATGGAAAAAAATTTTTTGATCAGGAGATACAGTTGAGGAGGTCTGTGGAGATTTTTTTCTTCTGGTTATAGCCACTTAGAGGATTACATGGAAGACTTGGCATGTTGAGCTGCTCTCTGGTCACCTAGTCAACAAGGAAAGAGCAAAGAGGGGGGTGAGAAATGATGGTGTTGATGTAAGATGTCAGGCTAGGCGAGGGGACCGTCAAGTAAGCCTTGCAGTCCCTGTCCCATCCTTGAGGCCTCTTGGTGAGCATAGAAAAATCATATAGAAACTTCTGAGCTCTCAGAAAACATCAAAGAATGGACCAGGTCCCAACCATTCAGAAACTGAACCCCAAAGACATCAACTGTCCTCTTCTTGGACCTTGGGATCCCTTCTCAGGCAGGACACTCTTTTTCCAGACGAATAAACTATGATTATTTTGCAAAGATCTAAGAAAGCAGATGCTAGAATCATAACCTCTGGTTCTGCAGTCTCCTCCCTCTGTGGAAGTTGTTTCAAGGGGGTGCTGTCCTCCATATGGAGCAGAAATACTGGGCTGGCACTGAAGGTGAGTTATGAACAAGCCGAGTCTGTGTTTGGGGAGCCACCTCGGTGAAGCATGGGTGGACCCACAGACTTAGGTGGTGAGTGCAATGGGAGATGGTGCCTGGAGGCCGAGCAGTGGGAGTACGTGGGCTCCTCTCTGCCCTTGGCTGGACCCCTCTCCTGGGTCCCGTACTCCTTGCCACCTGTGCATTAATCATGAGGGCATGGCCAGAGGGGAGTCAGCATGCTGGCCTCTTGGATAATCTGATAATTGGCTGCAATCCACATATGAAATACTTGGAGATCTGCCTCCCATTAACTCCTACTTGAAGAAAAATCACGTCTCCACATATGAGTTTTTGGGCCAAATCCTCCTCTCTCATCTCTCAAGGCCAAGCTTTGACTCTACCAGGTTTTTGTAATTGCCTACACTGTTTGTTTCATTTTTAACCTACCATATATGTATATTTATTCATATTACACATTCACAGAGAAGGCCCTCCATTGATGTCTTGGAGTAAACATGGGAGGAAAATTCTTAGGAGCTGACAGCAAGGGGGTCTGTTAGGCAGAACATGCATGTACTCCATTTGACCAGAAGAGGGTCTTGATGAGAATCCTAGGCATGGGGGCAAAATGTCAGGGAGTGGTGGGGGATTCGTGTTATAGGTGTGAAACTACAGCGATGCCTTGGGTTGTCATGGAAACAGCACATGGAGACTGTTTAGATGTGGGAGGGTGGGGGTGGGAGGCCTGTACTCTTTCTAGGAGGGAGCACCAATGAGCCAAGGACAGGTATGTGTGTGAAGAGCCCGATTTGGAGTCCCTGTCTGTGCAAGGTGGCCTCTGAGCATTGCTTAGAACTCTCTGCTCACGGTGGGAAACCATTCAAGGAGAGGATGGAGAAAGAGTGGAATAAGAGGGGCTAAGACTCTCTGAGCTGTTCAGTGCTGGTGAAGTCTGCACAAAGAAAGCTTTTTAGACCTCAAGGGCTCCCCAGGGCAGGAGGAAGCAGCCTGCAGCAGGACAGCTCCAGAGAGGTTTGATTCTGGCTGGGATATTGTGTTGAGTGTGATGCTATATGCTTGCATTCAATTATTGATTCCTTCAGGCAGGCTAGGCTCTCTAGGGCAGGTGGGCCCTGGTGGTGACATAGCTGATATATTCTGGGGTGGGGGTAAGGGTCAAAAGAGCCTTTCTGTTCCCAAATACATATCCCTGCACCTTTTGTCACCAAGCCTGAGGGTCAGGCCCCTGGATGAAGCACATCCCTCCCTGGGTTCTTCCTTTCCACCGCAGGTTCTCCTGGGAGGAATCCCACAGCCAGGCCCCTAGCTGCAGTGTGGATGAGTTTACCCTCTGCTCAGGCAAGATCAGAGCAGCCTGCAGCCTCAGGGAGCCTGCAGGGGAGAGGGGAAACTGAACAAAAAGAGAAGCTGAAGAATTGCCAGGTGGTATGTCCCATATATTGTATGGGCCCAAAGGCAAACTTTTCCATCCTCCCAATTTGTCCACGTGCCCACCAAGACCCTGATGGGAAGCTAATAGCACTTCTGGAGCTCCTCTTACCTGCCAGGCTTGACTCTGTATCTCAGGAGGTTGAGGGGTGTGTGCTCTGAGAGGAGGCCCTCAATGCAGAAGACATGTTGGCTTTCCAAGCCCAAGCACACTGGTGCAGTGGCGCACGCCTGTCATCTCAGCTATTGCAGCTACTCTGGAGGCTGAGCCAAGAGAATCACAAGTTCAAGGTTGGCCTGGGCAACTTAGTGAGATCCAATCTCAAAATAAATTTTAACAAGGGCTAGGATGTCACTTAGCGATAGAGCACCCCAAGTTCACTTCCCAGTACTAAAGAAGAAAGGTTCCAAACACAGAGAGAGGAAGCAAAGTGCTGCTCTGGTGCCACTCCCCAGAGGCCTTGGCTGGCCTCTCCCTCCTGCTCAGTGCCCTTCGAGCAGGTTCCATGGATTAAATACAGGACCCCCAGTTAAACTTGAGTTTCAAATCAACAGTGAATGATTTTTTTTTAGTACAAGTATATCCCATATATTGCATGAGGCATAAAATTCTTCTTTTTCTTTGCTGTTTATTGGAAATCCAAATTTAACAGGATGTCCCATTGAATTCTTTATTGCATTTGGCAGCCATAGGTGTGAGCAGCTGTAAATTTCGGGGTCCTGTCTTCCTTTCATCAACGTGGAGCTTTAGAAAAAAATAAAACCACAATGGCTTCTATCCTTGTCCCTCTATCCTGGCTCCTGCTCACTTGCTCCCTTCCTCCCTGGGGTCCCCTCCTCCTACATTCTCTTCTTTAAGAACAGAGGTTTTGCTGTGCAAGCTTTGCTCCACTGTTCACTGGCTGTCTGACGCTGGGCAAGTGACTTTACTCTTTGATCTTCAAGTCCTTCAAGTAATGTAGAGATGTTATTATGGCCTCATGAGTCTGCTGCAAGGATATGTGGAGAGGACCAAGTACAGCACCTGGCATCATAGAGCCAGCAAATAGCTTTTGAGCTGTGAGCTCCCTCTGCAAACTCGTTTGTTTATATGCATTAGCACTGTCTCTTATCATTTCTGTTCCAACCCAAGTGCATACTCTGCCGCCTCTTCTAGTGCCAAGTGTCCTCGCACACATCTGTGGGACTTTTACTTGAGGAGACGCAGTTGTATCACACACTTCACAACCAATCCCCCAAACCAAGGCAGCCTCTTTCCTCCAGTATTACTCTGAGTTTTCTTTGTTTTTGTTTGTTTGTTTGCAGTAATAAGGATTGAGCCTAAGGCCTCATGCATGCTAGACAAGTGCTCTACTGCTGAGCTGCATCCCTAGATCTTGTGTTTTTTTTAATCTTCCCCTTTCCATTTATGGGGGGGTGGGGCGGGCAGGCTCTTTTTGCACCTCCTTCTCAGTAGTGATGCTAATCCAGCTCTTTGCAGAACACAGATAATTAGCAGCCATCTTTTGTGGTTGGGTGTCCCTTTCCTGCCTTGCCTTCCTTCCTATGTCATCTAGTACAATATTTCTTCCAAGCAGATACAGTGTGTTCCCAGACAGGAATTCTGGGAACATGATTCTCTGCTGATCCTTATTCTGAGGGATAGAGGCAGGAACTATGCATGAATGACACTCATTTCTATTAATTCTTCAGCCACCCACTGATGTAGGGACTGTTAATATTCTCAGGAAACCAGGGCTTAGAAAAGTTTATCTAGTGCCGGGGATTTGGCTCAGTGGCGCCAGTGCCTGCCTCACAAGCACAAGGTCCTGAGTTCGATCCCTGGTATCAAAAAAAAAAGAAAGAAAACTTTATCTAAAGCACCCCTACAGGGGCTGGGAGTATGACTTAGTAAATAGAGTGCTTGTCTAACATGTGCATGGCCCTGGATTCAATCTCCAGCATCACACATGCACGTGCATGCACACACACAAAGAAAATATTTTTTAAAAAAGAACCCCTATAAATCAATAAAGAAATTATAATCTCATAGAAAAATGAGCAATGGATAATAATGGGCAATTTACTGGAAGAGACCTGAATGCGGAGCATGGGATTGGAAAAATCTCCAACCCTCAGGGAATTACAAATTAAAACAACAGTAAGATCTCCCTCATCACACTCTACTATTTGTCCAAACAGTGAAGTAATCTGCCAGCACCAAGTCGTGGTGAGTCCTGGGCCTGTAGGAACAGACTTGGGTCTAAAATGCTGGGGAGCAATTCACAACACCTCTCCAGGGTGAAGGACACTCCCGGGGATGCCACAGCCCCATGTGCCAGGGACAAACATTTACGTGACTATCAGGGATGTACACAGGGGAGCCCTGCAGTGCTGTTGGTGACAAGAGGAAAATGGAACCAAGTCACCATCTCTGGCCAACTTACACCCAGTTTGTGAGCTCGGAAAAAATTCCAAAGAATAATATTTTGTGAATTATGAAATTATATGACAAATTTTTTACTGGAACACAACCACACTCATTAGTTTACACACTGTCAGTGACTGCTTTCTCTCATACAGTCATTTAAAGAGATGTTGTGACCTACAATATTCACTATCTGGCCCTTTATAGAAGAAGACCCTGCTCTAGGAGGTGGATAATTAAACAGTTGTCCACTCTCAGAGCAGATACTACTGAGCAGTTACCCACACGTCAACAGAGGTATATTGTGGAACAGAATTTGAGTGGAGAAAAAGGAATTTTCAGAAAGATCCATAAAATACAGTGTCATCATATAAAATTTCAAGCTCATGAAAGCAGCATATATTATTTATAGCTACAGGGGTAATAAAATTCCTTTCAAACATGCTAGAATAATAATCACCCCCTTCTAGATACTGGTCACCTTTGGAAAGGAAGGAAGAGGAGAGATGAGAGGGTAGTTTCAGTTAATTGTTAACATTTCATTTCTTCTTTTAAAAAACATAATATGAGGTGACTATGCTGAATGTTTATATCTTTACTGCTATGATAAAGAGTTGAATACTTGAACAGACAGGTTTTTTTATATATAAGCAACTCCAAAATATTTCTCTGAAGTATTTTATAATGAAACTCAGATATTTTAGGAAAAGAAAAAAGGATTAAATAACTCAAGGCCACCCAGATGGGAAGAGGCAGTTGTGAAGAGGTTGAATTTGAACTCAGTCTGTCAGATTCCAGGTGTAAAATCTTAACTCAAACTCTGCTTCCTTAATCTATGACATAAATGTTCAATACACAGTCTTTTCCTTTGTGCCTCCCACAAGAGCATAAATAAGAACAGCGATGAATCCCTTGGGCCTAGCTCACCCCACAGGCATGATGGTGCCAGGCAGTTGGGCTCAGCTCTCTTCCTCACACTCCCGTGCTTTGTTGATTGCTGTATGAGAGGGGAGTCAAGCCTGCCCCAGGCTCAGAGACACCTGGGATCCACCCGGAGGCACTTCAGGGTGCCCAGCAAAGGGAATGGGATGAGATGCCCTCATGAGGCCTGACATCACCACATGCTTGACACAAAGACAAGGGCTGGCCTTGTGTAGAGGACATGGGCTCACTATGAATCTTTTCAGCCCTTTAGGGGACAGGGCTGCTAGTTAGCTTTCCATCGCTGTGACAATATACCTGGAATAAACAACCTAAAGTGAGCAAAGGTTTATTTTGAGTCATGTTTCAGAGATTTTAGTGTGTAGTCAGTTGGCTCTATTGTTGCATTGGTGAATAAATCAATGAAGAAATAAACAAATGAAGCATATTTGAGGAAGCGCCTCTAAGGAGAAAGCCCCAAACTAGGTCAGGTGAAAGTCGTTGCACCCAGGCCTGGCTTCTGGAGAGAACTGTGACAATCCTCAACATGGGGGGAGGGGCTGCCTGCCTGGCCGCTGGCCCTGAGGACAATACAGAGGGGGAGGTTTTTCTCTGGGTCTGTGTGTGGATGGAGTAGGTGCTGCAGTCACTTGGGGAACCTGGACATTGAACTCCCTTCATTATATTTTCGTTTATTTTTCTGTTTTTGCTCAATTACCTCAGACAATACCCCCACACTGGCTAAGAAATGTGAAAACAGCTGAAGAAGAAATAAAGCAAAAGAGAAAAATGAGGAAAAGAGGGTAAACAAAGAGAGAATTCACCTTTCTTTGGCCTGCGAAGTCCTCAGTTGGAGAATGAAGTTAAGACACAAAAGCTTTGCAGCAACAACGTTGTGGGGGAAGGCATGAGAGGGAAGCCGAACAGCCATTAAAGCAATTAAGAAAAGATTAAAGTCGCTGGTGGTGGAGGGAGAGAGAGACCCATTAATCAATAGGCCAGAAATCGCAGCAGGCTACAAAATTATAAAACTAGGCAAACTGGAGAACTGCACAGGCTAACCTCAACCAAGACGCTGGAGTTGTAACTCAGAAAAAGAAACATTATATTCATTTCTCAGGCTTAGGGGAAAACCAGTTCTTAGAGGAACCCTTTCCTTTTAATCAGCTAATGGAGACATCCTGAGGTGGGGGTGAGAGCCACAAGAATTTCAATCAAATTCTGAAGCCTCACAATCTACAGAAAAAGGAATCATAAAAAAAATACAGTTATTGAGATGGGGGAAACATCATAGCACAGGGTTTTTAATCTTAGATAGGGTCCTAAAAGTCCCCAAGGTAGGTTATGTTTTGGCCACAGATACTTGCTTCCCCTTTCTGTGGTCATATGCCCCACGCCCCATGCTGCTTTCAGGAGGCTTGACTATAGGACTTGATTTAGCCAAGGCAGTGTGTGTCCCTTCCCAGCAGAAACTTTAAGGGCATCAGCACAGAGTTTGCCAGGTGCTTCCCCCACTTTGCAACAACAGCAACAACACAATGTGCTACATAGAGTTCTCAAAGTGAAACCAAGATGGGACAAAGGCACAGTAGACAGTGTATCTCCTATCTAGAACAACAAACAAACTTTGTTGTTTTGTGTCATAGAGAAATCAAGGATGCTTGTTTTGCATTCTATCCCTGTTGCATTTCCTTGCAAGATTTCACTGCTGCACAAAACCTGCACTGGTTCTATTGCTCACAGATAAATCCTAAACTCTTGGCTCTGATGTCAAGCACTACACCTGCACCCATTCTTCTTAGCATCTGCCATTCTCTTTGTGTCTTGTGTGACAGGTTTCTTCACTTGTCCCCTGCATACTGTGCCTGACAAGTTTTGGTGAACTGGATTCCTGTGTTAAGAGCTTTGAATCGCTCAGGACTTGAACATGTTCTCTCTGACATCCGCATTAGGGAAACTAATTTTAATCATCTGCAGCTCAAAGCCATCTCTGGGTTACTCTAGTTTATGGTCTGTGCCACTCAAATAATTTATTTTTACACTTCACAGATAAATTATGTACCACTCACTAAGTGCCAGGCACTGTATTAGAGGTTTACGTATATAAGCACATTTCATTCTCATCCAGCCCTATGAAAAGGGAAAGACATAGAAAAGTTTTGGGCAATCACATACCTCAAAGTTGTATATCCTTGCTCCAGGGAGCCACTAATTGATCTCTCTAAGCTTCCTAACAGCCAGTATAAAGGAAGGAGCTGTGTCCCTTATATAATCACAGTATCTTCAAGGTGAAAGCAGACCCAGGCTTTGCAGAGTCCAGCTATCCCTCCCAGATACCACGGAAGCAGAGGCAGCTCCAGAACATCAGGACAGGACAGGGTAACACACGGGGTGGGAGTTCAGCAGGTGTGCACATTGGAGGACAGGGCCATGTGTCCTGAGTCTGCGTGAAGGGAGCTCTTCATCTAAATGTATTCATCAGCAAGACTCTTGTGGAACTACTTTGGTTCTGCTGCTATGTGATGTAATGCAGCCTCCCTAGGACAGCTTTGCCACCAGCTTGTCTCAGTGGCATCATAGGCAGCTTCGAAGGGCCGCCAGTTCTCTGCTGACCTAGACTGGTTGTGGGGTGGTTGAGTTTTCAAGCCCTTAGGAGAGCAAAGAGTCAGTCATACATTCTTAAAGCAAATAAATGTAAGATATCTCTCCCTGTGGCCAAGCCTGTGGCAAATATAGAGAAGTATGGAGCTGGAGAGTGCTGCCTAGCAGGAACCTGGGAGGGTCACCAGTGTGTTCTGCCCCTTGTGAGATAACAAGGGAGCCAAGTTGGGTCAGGCTGGGTTCTTCCTTGCGGAAGTTGAAGAGATTAGGGGCTGTTCTCTCTGGACTGCCATCCACCTCCTCTCTAGGGGAGCCTGGGTGGGGTTGGGGTTACCACTCTTCAGGAAGCGCTTGGATTTGGCTCCAGCACAGAAGCTCAGGGCTCTGTAGACTCCCTGGGTCTACTCCTGGGGGTGTGCCAAAATGTCTAGCCCAGAAACTGCAGAAGGCAGGGGTAACCAGATACCCACCCTGCACCCTGCCAAGAAAGAACTCGAGCATGTTTGCCCAGACTGCCCATGCTTCCTGGTGTGTCCGCTGGATGCACTGTGTGGGAAATGAATGCCACTGTGACCCCGTGGCGAGTGAAGCCGACTTCTGGCAATCAGTTTATATGGATTTCTTTTCTGTATGGCAATAATTAGCAGAAAGAAGCAATCACCTGCTTTCCCAGACCTCTCCCAGAACACGTAGTCCCTAAATCACCAGCTTCAGGGCAAGACTTCTTTGGGAGCTACAGTCTGGTCTTCAACTTACTAGGATTCCATTTCCGTTTCCATACTAATATTAATAATGTACTTGCTTCTCTACAGTGTGGTGGAAAACGCATCGATGGGCTTGTGCTGATCATAAGCCTGAATTATTATCACTCTTCGTGTGGGTGGCAGTAGCATTTCTGCCGTGAAGTTCTTCCTCCTGCCTTCTCTCCTCCAGACAAACCCAGCCCCTTTGTGACTCCTCCCACCAGCTCTTATGATGCCATCATTGGTTTGATACTGAGCGGCGACTTGTCCCTCTTCTCATGGTAACACCACCACACACATGCCATCCTCCAGCCGCAGCCTCCAGACGGTCTCCTGCTAGACAGTTTCTCGGGTCTGGGGTGCATGCCATTGAGTGGAGGTGGGGGTGAGGGGCTCTCCCTTCCTCCTCCCAACCCTGCTCCTCCTGTCATCTCCAAGGGAGAGTGAGAATTGGGATTCAGCTAATCCTAGAGCAACCTCCTCTCAGTCCTTGCTTTGGGAAAAGGTTCTAGGAGCAGAGAAGGGCTGCTTGTTGGATTGGCCCAGTTGTATGGAATGAGACAAGTAATTTCTGAAGTGATAAGAGAGGTGCATGGGTCTCTGCAAAGAAGAAAAAGGACAGGCCTGCTGGCCATGGCTCGGGACGCCCAGGGACACTTGCTAAGCCCCCTTCTGCTCACAGCTGGTCTGCCCTCATTAGCATGCCAGCACAGAGAGCCGCTGGGAGCCACACTTTATGGATTATCTGAAGCTAAGAGTAATCCCAGAATTCATGAACACAGGCTCTAGGAATAAAAGAGAGATGGAAATTGGGCGGGAGGGGGATGGGATACTGACTGCTAGACAGGCAAATAATGTTCACTTGAGAAGATTCTCAACTTTTGGTCTCCAGACATTTTTTCCCTCATAAGAGTTATTGAGGACCCTAAAGGACTTTGGATATATGGGCTCTATTGTTAATAATTGACATATTAGAAATTCAGACTGAGAGATATTTAAATGTTTATGTAGCATAAAAATAACCAAATAAGCCCATCACATGTTATCAGATAGCACATGTTTATGAAAAATGACTGTGTTTTCCCAGGGGTGGGGGTAGGACCGTTGAGAAGAGTGGTGGTGTTTTACAAACTCTTGAGCTGTGTGGCAGAAGGAACTCTGCAGTCCCTTGTGAGATCACGCACTGTGTGGTGTCTAGAAAGCACTGGTGTGTGTTCCTCAGAGAATGGGAGTGGAAAGGCAAAAATATCACAGTATTGCTATGAAAGTTAATTCTGACTTTGGGCCCCCGAAAAGGCACTGGGGAAGCCTAGGGGCCTCCAGGCCACTTTGAGAACCACTGTTCCAGTGAACACTGGAAATAACCCTGCCAAAAGTTTCTTTTAACTTTGTAGCTTCCCTCCCATTTTCTCTGACCCTGATCTATATCTTAAAGTTTTCATGGATTAAAAAACCCTTCCGTGTGACATGCTAAATGCTAGAGATACAAAAAAAGAAAAGACGGGTGCCCCGACCCTGAGGAGCTAGCAGCCGGAAGAAGGTAGTGGAGAAACTTCCTCGGGCCCAGAGCTCTGCAGACCCCTGCAGCAAAGGATGCCAGACTGGGGCTGTGCCAAGAGCAGTGGACGCAAAGGCAAGGTGAGGGCTTCCAGGGTGGACCCCAGGGTGACACTCAAAGGGACACTTGAAGGCCCAGTGAGGCTGCTGAGGAAGTCCATGTGGGTTGAAGTAACAGAAGTTTTCCTGGAGGGGGAAGGATGGAGGCCTCGGTCTGGACTTCTCAGCAGCTCCAAGCCTAAGAGAAGGCCCGGGCAGGGCTGAGTGTGGTGAGACAGCTAAGGGAGACTGCCCGAGCCAAGAGGCGGGGTAGGACAGAAAGCACAGGGGAAACAGAGGTAGTGGGAGTGTGGAGGTCCAAGTATGGGGCTGAGCACTTTCTTCAGGTTAAGAACTCTGGGCTAAGCCAGGTGTGGTGGCGCCCACCTGCAATCCCAATATTCTGGAAGGCTGAGGCAGGAGGACCACAAGTTCAAACCCAGCCAGGATAACTTAGTGACCTAGCAAGATCCTGTCTCAAAATAAAAATTAAAAAGGCCTAGGTGTTTGGCTCAGTGTGAAGGCCTTTGTTTGGTTCAATCCCCAGTATCTCACACACACACACACGCACACACCCTTTGGGTGACTGTGGACTAGCATAGCTTTGTAAGTACATCCTACTCACCCTGCCATTGAAATCTGGGCTATGCAGGTTCTAATGACTGGAGACCTTCGCGTAGGTTCAGGGAGACACGTGGTGTGGGGGTCCCACCTGGGGCTTCCTCGCCTTCTCTGACCCCATTGACATATTCTCCTTGCCCCTCCTTTGTGGTGAGAGGTAGTGGGAGTAAAACTCATGGAAGGGAAGGAGGAAAGAACAGATTGCTGTGAGGCCACCAGACACACATTCCTACATTTCTGCCAATAATGAAAATTTTGGTAATGGAGTCCTGGGATTCACATCTAAGCAATGACCAGGCTTCTGACAAGGAGCTGCAGGTATCTGTGTTTGCCCTTCCTCCTCCTCACCTTCTCTGTGCATGAGTTTGACTTCACTGGGTCTCAGTTTTGACACTTGTGAAGTGAGAGATGCAGTGCCCCAAAGGCTGCCTCAGTGACCAGCTTCGGCAGGATCAGCTCTTTGACAATGCGGATTGCTGGCCCCTGCCCCAGGTCCTGGGAAGCTGAGTGGTGTACAGTCCTCCAGAAGGTTCTGCTTAGCCAGGTCGGTGGAGTAAGGTGAAATCTAAGGTTTTTGTTCACTGCCCAGCACATGATTCAAAGGGTGCAAACAAACTTTAAATGCATCAATAGAAGGTGTAGAAGAGCCTTTGGTGAAGCAGAATTTTGGGGTAATTTTAATCATCCATACATGGTAAGTTAGGATTCTTAAGACTTGATTTTCCTAATTTGGTTGCCTTGATGGCCTTTACCAAGAATTTCTCTCTCTTTCTCTCTGTGCTGGGGATCAAACCCAGAGCCACATGTGTACAAGGAAGCATTCTTCCTCTAGGCTACATCCCCGCCCTCCATTTTCTCTTTCTAAGAGTGACTCAAACTGGCATGGTGAGTATAACCTTATGTTCCTGGAGCCCCCAAATTGAGTAATTCCTTGAGTAGTCTACAAAGACCTTCTACCATGGAGCTGTCAATGAACAAATGAATGGAGTGAGGCAGATGGACAGACTGGGTCAGGGATCTGGACCATTTACAGGAGTGGAGAGAAGCAGATCAAGGCTTGAGGGACAGGAATAGGATTGGCATGGGAACATCTGCAGTGGGAGGCAATCTCTGGCCACTGAAAAATATCAAATTTAAGGACATTTAAGGGTGAACAAAGAAAATGAAAATTCAGTTGAGAAATCATTGTCCAAGTGCCAACTGTATGCAGCCTGAAAAGTAACAGAGATGGCTGGGATTTTTGTGGCACCTTCAATGAAGGCCGGAGAGGGCCATGTGTCAATCTTCCCCATGTGCCATGATGGAGGAGAATCGATATAGCACCAGGGTCTGGGAGAGGCTGTGTTTTCCTGAGCTCTGAGCCGGTAGGTAACAGGAAGATCCCAGCACCTCATCCACTGACTTGCTTGTCACACTTTTCCCACCTACACAATGGAGAGGATGTTGCTGTGCATTCCCTGAGCTATAGATTTTTGCTTTTTGAGTCACGTCAGTGATCATTTGTTTTAACACCATTATTTTATAGATACCAAAACCAAGACCAGAGATACTAAGTGACTTGTCAAAGCTCACATGGCTGGTACTCGAGCTCCTATTTCATGTATTTCTTTCACTGCATTACTCACTTCCCTGGATGACTATGAAAAAGAAAAGAAGGGATGGAAGGAAAGGACAGAGAAGGAAGGAAAGGGAAAAAAATATACAATGAGACAGTTGGACAAGAATCATCTATAAATCTTTTCCAGCTCTGGAGTTTAGCAAATCTCATGTAAATTGGGCCAAATGCAAGCCTAGTGCTCTGGAAAAGTTCTTGGTCATCATGTCCTAAGTGAAGTGGCTGCTACCAGTTCTGTATACTGGGCATCTCACCTTGATGAATCCCCCCTGAGTGATCCTCCAGAGGAACAGCGACCCCGGGGATTCTGTTCATGGTCATAGCACTTTCTTAAGATGGGGTTGGGAGAAACTTAAAAACTCTGTAATGAAAAAGGTGATGTTTCCTTGCCCTGGTGGGACTGTGTACCTCCCCCTCAGTGTTATATCTCTTTCTTCTGCTTCATCACCTCAAGTGGAAAGTGGAAAGAAGGCTCCAGCATGGCTCCTTTGCATCTCGTACTACAAAGTAGAGGAGTATCTATTATCAAACAAGAAGTCAGTGGTTTATAAAGGAGTAAAATAATACATTACTTTACAATCAGATCAGGCAAGTGGAGGGAGATGCAAATGAATTAGGACCCAAACAGATAGAAGGAGGAGAGCCTCCAAAGGGTGGATAAGGCTGAGTGAAGACCCAACCCCCATAGGTCAACTGCCTTCTCCGAGGAAGTTCACGTTTGCGTTGACAATGCTATATAGATTGGCCGGGAAGCTATCCTCCTCCAGGGTGGAGAGAGATGCTGTTTTTTTTGTGGCACTAGATAAGAAAGAGAGCATAAAAGGAGAAACAGAAATAAAGGAGACTAGATCAACAGAACAGTAGGGACCATTTCCTTTTCTACCTCTTTCTGTTTTTGCCGGGTTCTGTGGTCTCTGATTAGCTCTGTGGCTTGCTGGGTGATTTGGCAGATATTTTTTTCTAAACTTACTGACCAGGAAGCTCCAAACTTCCAATAAGCTTGCCACAGAAAGCCAGCTGGGACCCAGAGAAGGAACCACAGGGTATTTATGAGCACACAACTCTCTAGGGAAATTGCTAAGATTTTTGTGTTAGTAGTTTTCTCTTTCCAAATGCTTCCTGCTACAGGATGGCTAGCCTCAACCTACCCCAGAAAGCAATGGGACTGTGGCCAGAGGAGACATGGGAGTGGGAGATAGGGTACAGTCAGAGTGGAAGGTGGGAACATTGGCTTGAGCCTTGGTCTTTGTAGGGAGCCTGAGCTTTCCAACTAGCATCAGGCCACATCTGGTCATTGGCTCATGTTCCTGGAGGACTGACTTGTCATTGTACCCATATGGTCCTTTTACCATGGAGCCTTGGGTCACAGGACAGCCAGAACCTGCTGGAGATGGCATTGATTCCTTTATCTGCACCCACCTTGTCTTGTATGTGTGTGGATCTTTAACGGCTCTTATTTGGGACCAGAGATAAAGCCTAGCATTGCCGTGGGTACCCACAGGGTTTCTCTTACACTGCTGTAGAACTAGGAACTGGTAAACTCTGGTGGGGGTTAATTTAGCAATAATAACACCACACAAGTCTTAAATAAGTAAATATGTTTTGTCCCAGTAATTGCATTTGTAGAAATGTATTCACAGGAAATAATGAAATAGCATTTTGAAAGTGCATGTACAGGGTGCTTATTGTCCTGCTGCTTATAACAGCATCAGAATACCAGGAAATCCCTAAATGCCCCCTGATGGGGTTAGCTCATAAACAAGAGCACAACCATGCCTCAGTGTAGCACATCCATGCCTTGGAGTACTGCAGTACACAGCCCTTTGAATGGTACTATAGGCCCATAGGTCTCACACACACATATGGTCACAACATACTCTTAGACTTTAGACAGGTTGTTGCAAAAAATTGAGTAATATGATTTCTTTATTTTTTTATAAATAAGCATCACACATATGCATGAAACTACTCATATTTGGAAAGGATATATATCAAGTGTTGGTGGTGGCTATTCAGCATGGTGGAATTTGGGGTGACTTTTCTTTTGACCTATTATCACATTCTATCATGAATATGAATTTACTTGTACAAAATTTGTAAAGGGCTCACTGGGGAAAGGTAGGTCTGTGGCTATGGGTGAGTAGGGTGTCTCTCGCTGGGCAAGTAGGTCCTCACTGGGCTGTTTCTTGCGTTGAACTCAGAAGGCATGGCTGGCTCCGCCCTCCTGAAAGACCACTGGGACACATGACTTCATTACAAGGCATGGGCTGCTGCAGTGGTGGTCCAGCCCGGTGCCAGAAAGCTTTCAGGATATACCCAGGCTCTCACATTTACCCTAGGAAAGGAAAACTTCCTCCAAGACAGGGGCCCTGAACCATCAGCCCCACTGCCTTCTGGAAGTACTTCTAGGCGTTCATCTCCCCACCCAGGAAGTTAGTAGAGAGGCTGTGAGAACTACAGAATGGAGGAAGAGAATAATTGCCTAAATTTTCCTGATCTTGTTGTAAATAAAATCTTGTGATTATGTTGGAAGGCATCAAAATTTTTGCTTACAAAATCAAAAGTTTCAAACCTAGTGCCTCTCGCAACTATTCCATTTCTCCACCCAGGAGTAACCAAGTGAGAAGCTTCTTAGGTATCCCACCCTTTTATTGTGGTAATTTAAAGAACATAGATAAAATCATTGCTGAAACCAATTTAGAGTTCCCCTCAACATTGATTTTACCCTTAGATTCCAAGTCTCCTAAGCATATTGGAGTGAATACTTCCTCTGTCTCTCAAGTTCCAGTGGACTGGATGGCAGCTCAAGTCAGTGGCTACATGTGAAAGAAGGCACAGCTTTAAGAATCTCTGGGCTGATAGGGGATATCCCAGAGCAGATGTCTGAGCACTGCCAGGTGCACACCAGTAATCTCAGTACTCTGGGAGGCTAAGGGAGGAAGATGGAAAATTGGAGGCCTGCCCATGCAATTTAGTACACTTGTTCTTAAATAAATAAATAAATAAATAAATAAATAAATAAATAAGGAAGGACGCCCTGGGGATGTAGTTCAGTGTGCTTCAGTTGGCTGGTCCTGGGGGTTTACTAGGGAGGTGGAGCTTTCAGAGAAAGCCACGGGCAAGTCCCAGGGACACCTACCTTCCACAGTGCACAGGATTTGACCTTGTGGTGTAATCTGGGCCTCTCTTCTAGAGTTGTCTTTTTTCTCCTGTGTGGCCTTCTCTTTCTCCTCTGCATAAATCTCATTAGTACATGAAAAGTTCTCCCTAGGACTTTCTTTCCCTCAGCTACTGCTCCATTCCTCCTCTTGCCTTTAGAGTTAAAGCAGCAGTGAGCCAGATCCCATCCTCAGCAAAGTGCTCCCCCCACACACCGGCCCAGCCTCCCTGCATCCACCCTCAGCATTCGGAGCTGTACATCCCAGTTTTAAGAGGTGAAGGAGGCTCTCTGTATGTGAGATCTGCAAGTGCTGAGGGCCTGATGTTTGGGGGCATTTGGTTGTATGCTGGTCCCTCTTCTTCAGCTCCCACTGTGAGCTCATTGACAGCTAAGGCCTCCTCAACTTATCTTTGCATGCCTCCTATCCAGAGCATCACTAGAATCATAGCAAGAGCACAATAAACATCTGTGAAAATGAATAACTAACCACATGAATCAAAGCCCCAAGAGAAACACCCAAAGAGGTGTTGGCGATTTAGAGGAAAGCTGGAGCAGGAGTGAGAACTCACTACCCATTGCTTAGAACCTGGGTCCATTTAGGCTGCCTGGGAAAAAAATGAACCTGACCCCAGAATATGTCACTCCTCAAGCATGCATTCTCACCAAATGTCTCTTCCTCTTATGTGTGTAGTGCTCCTGTATGTTTGGCCACAGAGGCCCGGCCCTCCTCTGAACTTCCAAAGCATTTCTTGTCTCTGCTAGGTAGCTGACACTTAGCCAAACTTCCATGTCACATTTTTGCTATTGCTGTGCGGCCACCTAGCTCTGGCAGTGTATTCTCAGGTCCCAACCTCCCCCATGAAGCTTGCTAGTTCCTCATGGGCAGCTTGTGTCTTCTAGAGTGTCAACGGCATCCAGTAAATACACATCGCACACTTTAGTCAGTTGGTATAATGATGACGGGCCTAATTGAATCATCATAATTCCAGGCGCTGTGGGCCATTCAGACAAAAGATATGGCTCCTCCTTGTAGGAACTTCACAATAAAAGAGCAGGCAGTTGCAGAAGAGAGTGGCAGAAGCCTGTTGCTACTGGATAGAAAGCCTATCCTTGTTCCCCATCCCAGGGCTCAGGAAAGAGTTGTTGGGGTCCAGGGAGAGCTGCATCGAGTAGTGAAAAGCCCCAGTGCTTGGAAGATGGGTCCATCCAAGCTGCCTGGTTTAGCTGGGAAAGGAAGAAACCTGTCTCCAGAATACATCACCCCTCAATGTGCATTTCCCCAAAATGTCTCTTTCCCTTGTGTTTGGACTGTTTGGCCATGATATAACAGCAGATTTCCCACTAAAAAAACATTTCGGCCCCTGCCTGATTAGTTAGGTTGTCTGTCTCTGATTTTGCTCTCTTGAAAACACCACCCTCTCACACCTGCCTCTGTCCTCCTCCTTTCTCCTCCTTCTCTTCCTTCTCCTCCTCCTCTTCCTCCCCTTTCTCCTTCTCCTCCTCCTCCTCCTCCCAGTCACCAAAGGAATAGTCACTGAGCCACTTGGGTACCAGCCTCTGGCAGCCTTTTAACCTTCCACTTGCACACACTCCATTTTCTCCTCCCCTGGAAAGGCACCTGCAGCCCTCACAGAACCACGGAAGTCAATTTGTGCGGCTGGTACAAGGGTTTTAGCATATTGAGTGGTCCAAATATTTAAATATCTGTGATATAGGAAGCGTGGAGAACATTAAAAACCATTTTCTGCCTGCTGATTAAAGAGAGGAAACACACACAGCCTTTGCTCTCCTGCACACTTGCAAAACTGCTGGCCTAATCATATTGCCTATGGAAAGAACCGCTCCCACCTCTTCTAGTCTGGCTTTAGGTTGCATTGACTGTAAACAAAGATGTATTTGGTGGTGGGGAGGAGAGTTGGATTGAGTTTATTGTTTATGTAAATCTCTCAGAATGTGACATAGCAAGATAGCTTCCTATGTTGTGTTGATCCACGTTTTAGGCCAACAGCCAAAGTATTTTATCTTTTCCTTCATTATAGTGATCTTCCAATTAGCCGTGGTCTGTAATACCCTGATTTTGGTGGCAGTGGTTTGGACAGGATTGTTTGATAGTTCTGCTCGAGAGGCAAAATAAGGGGCCTTATTATAGAAGTGCAGAGGTTGTGCAGAAACTGAGTTCTGTTGCAAAGTTTGCCGATAAGGGGAAAACCGGCCCTTAAGCGTCCATTCTGTTCTGTATATTAACACTTCTAATCTGCACTGCTGATAAAACTGCAAACCATTTGCCTTTGGAGGAATTAGTTCTGCCTCACTTGTGTAACCAGGCGTTGGTGATTAACCTTTAAACTGTCCAATATTCCCAGCAGCCTCCTGCTCCAGATTAGAAACTATTTAGTTATGACCAACTAAATTAACAACACTCCCTCCTTTGAAGAATGAGATTTGGAAGTTGGATGCATTTTAAGGTGGAATTGTGTTTTGAATTGGTGATCTATCCTTCCAAGGTGTTTATTTCCCTGTCTTTAATGTCCGGGCTGCCCCATTGCGGGTGGGGGATGGGGAAGTAGCTAGAAGGGAGGGGGACCAGTTGTCCCAGTTGCATTTGGAGATGCAAGGTTTCATGGGCACAAAGGAAACCTGTCTTAGGCTTAGTTTTACTTCCTTGTTATCATCCCAGGTTAAAGAGACATTTCATGCACAAGTACCTGAGTTCAATCCGCAGCACTAACGTGGGGTGGTAGTGGCTTTAGCTCTTCTGCCAGACCCAAGCCATCCTAACAGCAGGACAGAGCAGTTGTTCCTAATAGGAAGATTAGGAAATAAAGTAGCTCTCTGATTTCCCATTTCTTCCTGGAGTTGAAGGTCAGAAGAAGATGCTAATGTTCATGTTGCAGATGTAGGGATCTGCCCACCGCAGGTGGGTCTGCCCGACTGAACTTCGGCTGCACTAACAATCCCCATTTAGCACTCTCCTATCTGCCCATTTCGAATGTGTAATTTATCAGTCGAAACATACCCTCCGTGGTGAGGGCCAGGCAATCATGTAATCGTGTCATGCCTTAAATCCCCAAATTGTTGGTCCTCTCTGGATAACAAATAAAATGGAGCAGCAATCCTCACCACCACCACCACCCCACCACTACCCAATGCCGGTAGCAACCTTTTCTGTTTTACCAGTTTCATATTAGCTACCTCCTTAAGAACCGCTAATCTAGATACTGCATTAGCAGAATGTCAGTCAAGCTGCAGTCCACGGCGAAGCCTTCTTCATATACCAATTTAAATCATTCATGGTCTTTTCTTTGGCATTATTCAAAAGATCATAATAATTTTCTTGTGCCCACAGCACAAAAAAATCAATTATTTCCCCACAAAGACTTGAAAGTACTTAGCGAGTGCGGCAAGAAAAGCTGAGGGTGATATCAAATTGAAATTGCACTCATTACATACAACACAATTAGTTGCCACTAGCCTGGCCGGGCTTTAATTCTGAATGGCATATCTTTATTATTACAGAAACAAGCATGCAAATGGCATTGTTCAGGATTTGCCGAAATCAATAGGATATAGTGCTGTGTGTTTGGTGGCCACTGTCACTCACGCTGCTGTGGATGCGAGATAATGTGTGTGTTTGAATTAATGAAGGGAGCAGGCAACATCATAAGTGACACCCAAATAAAAGAAATGGGTACATGATATTTGTAATTATTCTACTTGTGTTTTTGTTGTAAATACTTGTGCTTTTTGTTTTTTAATCAAAGGATTAATTGCATTTTAATAAGGCATTATGATTTGCAGAGCTTTATTTAATTAAAACTTGTAGTATATAATTATGAAGTAATGCTGAGATTTTCTAAAGATCATCCATATGTTTAGAATATGTATAATTTTTCTGTTAAGCTGTGGAGACCTCCCTCCCAGCCCCTTTTGCTTGGTCCCTCCCCAGCCCCCAATAGAAGACATGGCTAACTTATGGGGAAGGTTGAGGCATTAACAATTCCAGGTGGATTCCTCTTAAGTGGCAGCTAGAACCCAATTTAGAATATTGCAAAAATTAAAATGACTCTGAAGGAGCACTCGTTTGTGATAAACTGCAGCAGAAAACTTTCCTATTGACACCTGCCTTCCAGTAAATCCTCCTGAGAGGCAGCACCACATTGGTTTGGGGAGGTCATGTGAAGTTTAGAGTGTAAGCTTCAAAAGTTAAGACTTGCGAGAGGTGGTGCCCCTGTGAGTTGGATCCCAGTTGGTTCTCTGAGGCTAGGACAGAATCCCAGCATAGTTGCTGGACCATGACCTTGACTTCTGTGACATACAATAACTTCCTTAGGAGGAGTGCAATATGGAGAGGGGATGCGGAACTTCAAGGGAGCCTGAAATTCCCTAGTGTTAACACATTAGTAATTCACAGTGGAATCCAGCCCAGAGACGTGTAATCATGTTTCCTGTAGGTGTGTATTATGTGAAGGCTGATGGATTAATTGCTAGATAGGTGGAATAGAGCTAAGGTAAAACATTATTAAAAAGTTTTAAAATCTTAATGTAACATTTTGAAGTTTGCTTTGGGGATTTTTTTTTTCATTTCAGTCTCCTACTTTCCCATTCTCTCTGGAATCAGAAGTCTTAGGTGTCTTTGCAGACAGAAAGATCTACTTGCTGAGAGTTTAGCATGTTCTTTATTAAGACCCTAGGAGGGCAGGTGGATGCAGGAGCTGGTGGCTGGATCTCTGAATGAGATGACTGCAAAGGCTGGACTACAGTTAGCCTTTAGGATGTTGTCTGGGCACCAATGGGCTAACCCCCCCCCCATGCAAACAACCAGACAACACAATGAGAAGTAGCAAGAATACCACCCCCACCACCATGGCAAAGTGAAGAAGGATGAAGGCGAAGGGATGAGGATCCTGCCATGTTCTTGCCTCATACCTGGTTTTCCATGATGTCCACATAGTGCTCCAGGTAGGATGGTCCAAAGCTGATTAAAAATCTAATATTATTAGGTTGGTCATGGCTTCCTATTTTGACTCTGAAAACCTAGAGCTTGAAAAGGTGGTTCATTCAAAGCTTGCTAAAATATTTGCTCAGCAGCACAATGGTGTGTGATGGAAAATAAACTCTTATGGCTTGCTTCATCCTATCAGCCTCAGCCTGCAGCAGGGGAAGAATGAGGGAAGGTCAGTCAATTATGTGTGGTAATCACCGTAAGCATATTATCTGAGACACAGATGTCTTCTATGACCCCACACGACATGGCTATTAACCTCAGAGCAATATAAAAATGGAGTGGGCTTGGGGGGAGGAGTGGAGGTAAACCAGCCTTTCGGTCTCATCTTGTCCAGAGGCTCAGGAAAAAAGAAAGTTCTGGACATGAAGACTATTTTCAGGAACCCAGCCAATAATCTGACCTCTGCTCACTACAACCAGGTCCTCTGGCCCCTCCTTTGCAGAGACCTTTCTGCAGGCCTTGCCATGTGCATAGCACTTGCTCATCTGAAAATGAGACTGACAAATTGGCTTGGGAGATATCTCAGACATATGATGGCCCTTTTGTTCACCAGAGAAAAGAAGAGAGGGAAAAGCCATTTGGGTATTGCTGTGTATGTGTAAAGAAATTCTCCTCCAGTCTTGGATGTGTGTGGGGAGGGAGGACGATGGGCCCCTCAGAGAGTTGGGGGACCTAACTAAGATACTCGGGGGACACGGGCTGCTGGAAGTCAGGGATGTTGTACTGAATGGGATTTTACCTCCATAAGTAGCCCTTATTCTGTGGTCTCTCTGAAGAAGCTCATAGCTGATGATGTCTTGCAAAGTGGTCCAGGACGCATACACACATAGGTCAATGGCTGCCCTGTGAAACACCTTGGACCAGGCACTGAGAATTCAAAGTTAATTTGAGCAGGGTTCTTGCTCTCTAGGAGCTTAGAGTCCATGGGAGTGAGGATGCGGAGCAACTCGAATGAATGCAAAAAGTGTGTCACCGATAGTGGGACAGGACTATTGAAAGGGTCTATGTAGAGATGAAGAAGGGACTGTTCTAGCCAAGAGGCTTGAAAAGTTGCCTTAGAGAAAATGGTGCTTGAACTGGAACATACGTGCTGACAGTAACTATCTTTTAGAGAATTTACTAGAAGCAAGGCACCATCCTGGGCACTTTCCTCCAGGGTGGTCTAGTTCTTGCAATCCTGTAAGCACCTTTGGACCCACCAGAAACTTAAGGCTCAGAGAGGTAAAGCCACTTGCCCAAGGTCTTCCACCTGGTTAGTGGTAGCATTAAGATTAGAATCTGAGTCCAGGGGACCCAGACTTCACTAATAAGAAGATGTGTTCACCTGGGCTAGAGGGACAGCATCTGAGAGGAAGGGAAGAGTGAGCAAGAGTGTGTTACATCCCGCAATGCAGGGACAGCTGGGGCTGGGAACAAGCAGGAGGTATGTGACCAGCAAGCTAGAGAAGTAGACAGACCTATGACCCTGTCAGCAACAGAGGGACAGCATGGTCAGGTGTGGGTTCTGAAAAGCTTCTTGCAAAGTCACAGTGCACAAGAATTGGGGTTGCTGAGAACGCAAGACCACAAGCTAGAGAGGGGGCTTTGTGGCAGATCCAGATGCAGATGTTGGTGCAGGACAAGGATGGAGAGCTAGGAAAAGATGTCTCAGGTGTCAGGTGCCAGGAAGTCCCAGCAGCTGGAGGGTGGTGATGGCCTGAATGGAGTCCAGGATAAATCAGTTCCTCACAGCCCTTACATGTGCTATGGTAGACCCTGCTTTTGTGTCTGTTTTACAGTAAAGAAATTGAGGCGCAAAAAGATTAAGTTACTTGCTCAAGGTCAAGTGGCTCATATTTTGTCCACGCAGGCTTGGAACTGAGTCTCTGGCTTTGCTACCAAGTCTCCCAGGTCTGCTGTGCTCCTCTGTGTGTTGGGGATGGGATGAAGATGGGCGCAGCCTCAAATTCCTCTGCAGGACCTCTTATCCCATGGCCACCTGCCCTTCCAGTGCCTCCTCTCCTCTTCCCTTTCCCTAAACTGTCTCCACTGAAAAGGAATCCAGTGATATGTTATTAAAATTGCAGTAGTAACCCCAGATACTTTTATATGTTTAAGCTGTTATGAGAAGGTGATCGTGCCAAATGAACTACAAAAGAGACCATGTTGTAATATGTATTTTAAAAGAAACTTAAAACAGCTTAACCTGACAGGTATTAATGACATGTGTTTTAGAGACTGTGCCCGTATCACGGTGAGCATGACTTATAAATGACCTTATTACGTATTCTTTTACAAATTCACAGCAGACGTGATCGAGTGCTGTGAGTTCAGAGGTGCTCAGCAGTCCCTCTACCTTCTCACCTTCCCAACAGAGACGATTGTGTTCAGGTGTGCACCCTGCTAAATGTAGCCTTAGCCTCGGGGAAAGCAGGCTCTGATCCCAGCCCCAAAGGGGAAATCTCATTGGTCCAGAGGGTTTCTCTTACTTGGATCATTCTGCTCCCATCTGAGCAGCATGTCCAGCTTTCTCCTGTTCCTCATGCAATTCGAGAAGGACCCAAAGGCGTGGCCCAGGCATCCATCAGTGAAGTCAGCCCTCCATGAGCTCAAGGGAGGTACTTGAGGCTTGACAATAGCCTGGGTGAGAAGAACATAGCAAATGAGGATCCCTTATTCTCTGCCTGGACCTCCAGGGATGAATCGAGCGAGGGTTCATTAGGCACAGAATACTCCAGAGGCCAGGGTGAAGATCCAAAGCCCCCTGCTTTGCCCCCAGCTCTTCTGGGAAAGGAGTCTTGCAGCTCCTGTCTAGAGCCACTGCAGTCACTGCAGAGGAGCTACAGATGTGACTGCGGAAGGAGAAGCAGGGTCGCCTGAAAAGGGGAGAGGCTGGGAGTTAGGTCAAGACGTGTGTGTCTTTGTGTGTGTGTGTGTGTGTGTGTGTGTGTGTAATATGCCTTAATTTCCCCATCTGTACCAAGGGGGTGAGAAAAATAGCTACTCTTCTTACATGATGGAGATTTTTGCTAAGAACAAATCAAGGAGTACATTAAACATGGCTTTGGAAAGAGCAAATACTTCAGGGTACACTGTTACTAGTATGCCTTTTCAAGGTGATTTTCAGACCCAACCTCATGGTGCATGGGCGCTCGTACTTGGGGCGTGAGAAGGACACTACCTTTGATGTGCCCCATTTAGCTGCTAGTGGAGGGAAGCACACAAAGAGATTTTTGAAACCAGTTGCCCACTGTCTCCTTCATAGAGATGCCCAGATCTGCAGGGTAGGCCCTTGGAGTGGTACAGGAAACCCAGCTGGACAGAAGGTAAAACAGACTCAGGTTTTTATTCATGGGAGGCGAGTGGAGAGGGGCAAGCACCACTAGAATCAGGGTAGCTTCCTGATAAATTGTATATTTGGTGGAGGGACAAGAAGGAGATAAAAGATTAAAAATGTAATAGAAGATTTGCTTACACTTCTTAGAATGGTAATTAAATTTATTTATAGTTATGGAAAATTTGGGGAAGGGAGGAAAAGCAATTTAAATGCAGAGTTTTCACAGGGCAACTGCAAATGGCTTGCTTTAACAGTGCCTCAGAAGGTTAACAGAAAGGCAAGGAGGTCGGACCGAAGTGCATATGATAAGTGACAAGTGTTAACATGGCAAATCATGTATTTAAAATTACTCTGAGCTTTATCAAATGTTTCCTCTCAAAAATAAACTATCCTGGAAGGAAAGGTTAACAGAGAAAAAGAGTATGACTCTAATGCTTCCATGATGACTGGGGGGAGGGCGAGGGGGTTCTGTAATGTAGGCCAAGTGGTGATAAATACAAATAGGTTGCTATGTTATGAACAGTGAAGAAACAAAAATATTCCAAACTTACACTGTACTATGAGGAAAGGAAAGGAAATGTTCCCTCTCCTCTTAGTCTTCTCTGTCTCTACGAGCTAAGCAGCTTCCCAGTCCACCCATAGAGTGGAAAGAAGACATGTAGAATAGATGAAACACTGAAGAAAGAGCAATACCCAAAGCCTCCAGCACTGGGACTGTCCATACCAGCTTTGGCCATGAAGAGGAATTTGTAGGCTTCTCTTTGGAATCCCCATCTATTACTCCCCTCCCCTGGTGTCGTAGTCGGTTTTCTGTTGCTATAACATAATACACAGGCTAGGAAAATGGTGTGCAATAGAAGTTTATTTGGGTCACAGTTCTGGAGGCTTGGAAGTCCCACATCACGGGGCTGCAGCAGATGGGGGGCTTCTGGCTGTGCCTAATGTGGTGCACAGCATCATATGGTAAGAGAGCACTGAGACAGAGCTTGCTTTCCTAATGAAGCTACTCCTGTGATGACTAACCCATTCCCAAGATAGTGGCTTTAATCTATTCGTGAAGGCAGGGCCCCCATGATCCATTCACCTCTTAAGGCCCCACCTCCCTATATGCCGCAGTGGCAATTAACTTTCAACATGGATTGGTGTGAGGAATGTGGTTCAGACCATACCACCTGTCTCCATCTGTCACAGGGTTCTCTATGACCCCATCTTGGGGAAGAGGTGGAAGAGGTAGAAGAGACTAAACAAAGCAAAGGCATCCTCACCACCAGCCTAGGCATGGTACACAGTCATAGATTTTTAATAAAGGTCATGGACTTTGCACCACCTTTTCTCGATAACCTCAACTCTCTCCAACTTATTGGAGCAAAAGCCAAAGTGGTTGGCAGAAGTAGCTTCATTAAGTAGGCCAGTCTGGGCTTCATAGTGAGTTCAAGGTCAGGCTGGGCTACATAGCAAGACCCTGTCTCAAAAAAAATGGACTAATATATTATCTGTTGTGCTGATACTATTAAATTATTAATACATTATTAGAAGTGCTAATAATTTGTGTGTTGGTGCTGTATCCAGCAACCTTGCCAAATGCTCTGATTAGTTCCAACCGAGAGTTTGGTTATTGAATTTTCTATGTAGATGATTATGTTGTATACAAATAATATTTTCTTCCTTATATGTACTTTTTTCCCTAGTGTTGCTGCATACTCTATGATCTCTGGTGTAATGTTGTGAAAGAGGAACCATAATGGCTATCCATGTCTTGTTCTTGTTCTTTTTTTTTTTTTTTTTTTTGTCATAAACTGTGTGTAGGATTTTTTTGTTTGTTTTTTTTTTTTTTTTTGGTACCAGGGATTGAACTCAGGTCCTTGCGCTTGCGCAGCAGTGAAACCACTGAGCTAAATCCCCAGCCCTCTTGTTCTTGACTTACATGTAAAATACTAAATTAGATTAAATTCAGAATTGTTTAAAACTGATAACACATCCTCTCCAAGAAGGATTTATCCCAAGAGTCTCAGCATCAATCTTCAGGAGAAGATCTATCAATGCGATTGACCATATACTAGATTAAAGTAGAAAAAACATTATCATCTATCTAGATGCAGAATATATCTGATGAAATGAATACCATTCCATAAGTAAAAGAAAATAAAATGCTTATTTGAGTAGAAATAGAAGAGACCTTTTTAAATCTGGTAAACAATATAAACTGATAAAAATCTACAGAACCACCTTATTTAATGTTTAAATTTTAGCAGGATTTTAAAAAATTTCTATGAGTTTTTTTTTTTTTAATGCGGTACTGGGAAATTGAGCCCAGGGCCTTCACACTGAGCTACCTCTTCAGCCCTTTTTATTTTTTATTTTGAGACAGGTCTCACTAAATCGATAAATTGCCCAGACTAGGTTCGAATTGGTAATCTTCCTGCCTCAGCCTCCCAGAGTGATGGGATTATGGGTATGTGTGACCTCACTTCAATTCCTTTAGTCAGGTTTGATGATTTTCTATTTATGTAAGTTTTCAAATTTAATGGCATAGGTTGGCTGTGGATTAGTTTATGATTTTAAAATGCTATTGTAAGGGCCAGGGATTTAGCTCAGTGGTTCCGCTGCCTGGCTCGAAAGTGCAGGGTCCTGAGTTCGATCCCCAGTACCAAAAAAAAAAAAAGAAAGAAAGAAAATGCTATAGTACTGGTAGTTATGTCCTTTTTTACCACCCAATACTGTCTATATAGTCTATTTTCTGCATAATCTATTAATCTTTTGTTTTTGGTACCAGGGATCGAACTCAGGACCTTTTGCTTGCAGGGCAGACACGGTGCTGAGCTAAATCCCCAGCCTTGTGCAATCTATTAATCTGATAGATGTTTATTAAAATCTTCTACTGTAATTTTAGATTTATTTTTCTCTTATAATTGTCAGTTTTTCATTTTATATGTTATTGAGGCCACCTTATTGGGCACATACAATTTTATGATACTTATACAAATTGAGCACCTCTAACCCCAATCCAAAATCTGGAATGCTCCAAAATCCAAAACTTTTAAAATGGCAACATGATGCCATTTTAGTGGAAAATTTCACATCTGACTTCCTGTGAGGGGTCACACTCAAAGTGCAGGTGCACTAACAATAACTGCGTACAATTACTTTCAGTTTACATGTATAAAACAAATGAGTTTCATTCTTAGACATGAATCTCATCCCCAAGGTACCTCATTATGCATAGGCAAAAATTTCCAAATGTGAATAAATCTAAGATTATAAACACTTCTGGTCCCAAGCATTTTGGATAAAGGATGTTCAACTGGTACCTTATGTGTAAATTCCCATGTTCAATGACTCTCTCTCTCTCTCTCTCTCTCTGTCTGTCTCTCTGTCTCTCTCTCTGTCTTTCTCCATTGGTTTTTGAGACAGGATCTGGCCTCAAACTTGTGGCAATTCTCCTGCCTCAGCCTCTCAAGTGCTGGGACTACAGGCATGCACCACCACACCCAGCCTTGTCCTTATTGATGCTTCTTGCCTTAAATTACATTTTACAATTACAAAATAACCGATATGGTTATTTTAACTAGCATTGCCTTGTATACTTTTTGAAATCCATTTGGTTTTAGTGTATCTATAATGTTGGTTTGGATTGTACTTTTAGGAAGCACCTATTTGGATTTTAAAAATCTAATCTAATAGATTCAGACATTTTATAGCTGAGTTTAGATCATCCATGACCATTACTGACATGCAGTTATTTCTGCCATGTCCTCCCCACCTCTTTTGTCCATGTTTTCTTTTTTCTGTATTAAAGAGATTTCCTTTATCCTGACTTCTTTTGTTTGTAACTTGGAAACTGCCTATTTTTATTATTATAATGGTTACTCACAAATTTTCAATTTTTGTTATTAAATATTTAAAATATATGGACAATTGTACACCATAATACATTCATCAATGTATTTATTCAGCATCATTTCATGTTAACATTTGAGCATGTTTGCCTCAGATATTTTTCCACATGCCAAAGATTGAAACTAGGCCCACGTCTTTTTTTTTTGGTACTAGGGATTGAATTCAGGACCTTGCGGTTGCGAGGCAGGCACACTGCCACTGAGCTAAATCCCCAGACCTGCCTCAGATATTTTTAATAAATAAAGTATGACAGAGCAGTTAAAACCCTGTGTACCTCTGTCTAATTCCATCTCTTTCTCTGGCAGTGACCACTAATCTGAATTTGCCATTTATCATTTCTCTCCATGTGACATATGCATGTCTCTATGACTAATATAGTATTGTTTTGTGGTTTTAAAAATCTTATATAAATGATAAATATGTGGCCTTACAGCTTTTTTTTCAGTATTGCTATGCTGGCATTTATTGTAGCACAGGTACCTCTGGTTCATACCTTTAATTGCTGTATAATATCCATTGAATAAATACGTTACAATCTATTTTCCCATCTACAACTGTTTCCAGCTTTCCACTGTCAATTCCCACTGCCCAAATGCTGTTGGAATAAACTTGCATATATATAGTTCCTTGTGCAAATCTGTGAGAATTTAAGAATATTACTTTAAAGTGAAATTTTCTGACTTAGGGTAAGTATAATTTCAACTTTATTAGATATTGTAAAATTGCTCTACCCAGTGGTAGTGACTATATGTATAGAATTATATAATATATATTATATATGGAGATATGGTGTGTTTTTCAGAATCCTTTGCATCTAGGTTTCTCAATATGATCTCAGAGGGCTAGGGATGTAACTCAGTGGCACCGTGCCTGCCTCGCAAGTGCAAGGTCCTGAGTTCGATCCCTGGTACCAAAAAAAAAAAATCAATATGATCTCATTCTGCCCATAAAACGCACTTGTGTGAGATCTAGAAGAAAGGCTGGGGTCAAGCCATGCTTCAGCTGTGTCCTCAAGCTCGCTAGCACAGTCGTGAGGATTTGTCTTCTGTGGCAACATCAGCAGGGTCCCAGGGCCTGGTTCTTGGCCTCCAGGGAACATGGCGTGAGGAATGAGGGTCTTAGCTGCAGCTTCCTGATCATGGTAGCTCCGAATCATATAGGAGGCAGCAGTTATCTTGGTGACCCAATTCAGGATGGCTTTGGAAATCATCTCTGAAGGCTCAACCTGGAGTCTGTTTCTTTAAGGTAATAGTTCTCCGAGCTGTTTAATATCCTACAAGAAACCACTTTCTCTGTTAGAGTAGATTTTGTTCCCTGTAATACCCTGCCAATAGATTTATAGTTATTTTCCATCAGAATCAGTGTACTTACTTGCCATGTCTTTTCTGTAAAAGTTCATTTGAAAAACATTGAAACCTATCATTATGATGATCATCATTTTAGCTTATCCAATGCTCTAAAAACGTTTACAAGGTGCTAAGGGGTACAGGAGGGAAAGCAATAGGGAGATCTCTGTCTTCAAGCACCTCAGTTCCCCACAGGCACACGCCGCTCAGTGTTGCGCTGCCCTTTCAGAGTTATTTCTACACGTACGCGAGCACAGACGCGCATCTTAGTTTTGAAAATGAATGGCATCACATTACATGCTTATTGGGGAAAACAAAGTGCACATATAAAATGCAGGTGGAGGTTAGTTTATGTAGGTAGAGGTGAGTTTATAACTACAAAGTGTACAGATGTAACCAGCACTCAGAACAGGAAGCTGGACATTGTTAGTGCTTGGAACTTCCTGTTCGCCCTTCATTCATCACCCACTCCCTCTCTTTTGGCAGAGGGAGCCATTATCTTGACGCTTGTGATTTTCATTTTCTCTACTGTTTTGCCTCCTCTGAATGTATCTGAAAACAATAAAGTTCAGTTTTGCTTCGTTGTAAAATTTTATATTCATGGGATCATGTTGTATGTATTCTCTGTGTCTTGCTTTTTAAATTTTTGGCCAATTTTATATTTTTAAGGTTCATTCATGTTGTTGAATGTAATACAGTTTGCCGTTTTCATTTACCAATAGATCTTGAACATTGTTCCATAGTATTACATTTAAGAGCAATGACCTATTCAAATAATGTCATAGTGATGAACATTTAAGTTGTTTCTCATTTTTGCTGTTACAAATAATGTTTCAATAAATATTCCTAGATATACTTGTATAAATTAATCTATTTGTGTGCCAGTACAAGATGGCCTTACTTTTATAGTTTTAAAATTGTGTTTATTGACTTATTTTTGTGACACTAGGGATAGAATCCAGGAGCATTCTACCACTGAGCTACATCTTCATCCCCTTTTTATTTTTTAATTTTGAGACAAAGCGTTACTACGTTGCCCTGGCAGGACTTGAACTTATCTTCCTGCTTCAGTCTCCTTCAGTGCTAGGATTACAGGTATGTTTCACTACACCCAGATTATATTTTAATATTTGGCTGGTCCAGTTCCCCTCTTCACTTTTATAAATGATACCACCTTTTCCCTGAAAATAAGACCTAGCTGGAAAATAATCAGCTTTGAAAACTAGAGATCAAAAATGCCGGGCCAGGGATTTAGCTCAGTGGTTCCACTGCCTGCCTTGCAAGTGCGAGATCCCGAGTTCGATCCCTGGTACCAAAAAACAAAAATGCCAGTCCCAATTAGCCTGTCCTTGCCTTACCGGCTGTCATTGGTCCCTTGCTCAGTGGCTACTCTGTAGGGCAGGAAAGATAGGAATGACTGGGGCTGGCAGTTTTTTGTCTCTAATTTCCAGAGCTGATTATTTTCCAGCTAGGTCTTATGGTATCTTTATCACTTTTATGTTGCTTTATCCCCTCCCCCTCAGTATTCTTGTTCATTTTTCAACATGAAATTTATTGTCAGCTTGTCTGATACTAGTCCTTCCCCTACCAAAGCAATCTTATTGAAATCTAAGATTAATTTAGGGAATATTGACATCTTTATGATGTTGAGCCTTTTCATGCAAGAATATGGCTTCTTTAATTTTATTCATTCAAGTCTTTTTTTGGTTTATGTTGTCATTCATTAGCATTTTAAATGAGTCAAATGATCCAAGTCTCGAACATCCCTTCCTTGATTTTTTACTGTCATTTCTTCCATTATCTCCTGCTTGTATTTAGAAGCAATATAATTTTTTTGCTGGTGCTGAGAATGAAACCCAGGGTCTGTGCATGCTAGGCAAGTGCTCACCTTCCTAGCTATACCCCAGCCCTATTTTTTCACATTAAGTTTATACTCAGACATTTACTGAATTCTGATTCTCTTATAGGTTTATTTTCCTCTGGTTAAGAGAAATACCACATTATATTAAAATAATATTAATTTGTCTTCTCCTGTTCTGGGGAATACTTCTAGGCCAATACTAAGTAACAGTGGTCAAAATGGTCAAGCCTTTCTGGGATGGTGGTGCACACCTGTAATCCCAGCTGATTGGGAGGCTAAGGCAGCCAGGTCACAAGTTCAAAGCCAGCCTGAGCAACTTAATGAGATCCTGTCTCAAAATAAAACTTTCCTTCTAAAGGGCTGGTAGAGCATCCAGGAAGAGCCTCCCAAAAAGCTAGCTCTGATTTGTTTCTAATTTAAAGTGTTCCTCCTGCCTTAGCCTCCCGAGCGCTGGGATTACAGTTGTGTGTCATCAACCTGGCATTATTTGATACTGATGTAATTCTAAAGTTCAAACAGGATTTTTTTCAACACTTAATCTGATTCTAAGATTCAAAAGTATAAATGTGTAAGTAACCAAGATAAATCTGAACAAGAAGAAGAGTAAAAGCTTTGCTCCACAAGCTATCAAGACATATTATGAAGTTGGCCAGATTCACCAAACATCAGTTGGTAAAATGACTGATTCAGTGAATGATCAGTTTGCCAAGTCAATTGCTGAAAGGTCAATTTGCTAAGGATGACTCCACAAATGACTTATTCAAAGGATTTATGAGATGTATTGAGTAACCATAAATGTGTTTTAAGAAATATTCTTGACTTTTAATTATTCTTTAGTTAGACTTCCAAGTAAGTATATATTCAGCATAACAAATATAGTCAAGGATATAGTCAAGACTATATATTTCAAAGACATTCTTCACAAATATAACTAATGACTCATAATAAAATAATTTTTACTGCCAGGCATGGTGCTTGTAATCCCAGCACTCAGGAGGCTGAGACAGGAGGATCTGTGAGTTTGAAGCCAGCCTGGGCCACATAATGAGACCCTATCTCAAAAAACAAAAACAAGGGCCGGGGATTTAGCTCAGTGGTTCTGTTGCCTGCCTCACAAGCGCAAGGACCTGAGTTCAATCCCCGGTACCAAAAAACAAACAAACAAAACAAAAACAAAAAAAGATAGTTTTTACTAACATTCTTATAAGCAAGTGAGCAATCTATACAAATCAAATATATATACAAGTAAGTTCTTAATAACAGAATTTAACTAATTAAATATTTGTTTAAATGCTGCCAAGAAAAAATGTAATTTACAATACAAGAAGAATATTCTCATACTTTAATATATTTAAGAAAGCTATTTCTTAAAATTTTTGATAAGTTAGTAAATATAAGTTTAGCAAAATAAACATTAAGTGGAATTGGCTTACAAATTGTTTTTCATGGAGGCAAAATACTATATAAGTTCCATTTATATAATTTGAATAAAAAACACCAATTGAAAGATAAAGAACAGCGCTAGGGATTTAGCTCAGTTGTTCCACCACCTGCCTCACAAGTGCAAGGTCCCAAGTTTGATCCCCGGTACCAAAAAAAAAAGAAAGGTAAAGAACAGATCAGTTGGTGCCCAGGGACAGGGGAGAGGAGAGAGGAGTGAGGATTAAATGTAGGAGGGCATAAAAATTTTACAGAAAGATGAAAATGTTCTAAAACTGTATTATGGTGACTGTACAATTTTATAAATTTGCTAAAGCCATTGAATTGCATGCCTGCAATGGGTGAGTTTTGTGATATATGAATTATATATCTACAAAGCTATTAAAATGAAAACCATTGACTTTCAGTAAGTAAATCAATCTCAGCATATTAACCTACAATAGTTATTTAAAAAGTAGAATAATTGAGAAAGTGCAAAGCAAAGAACAATGTACTAGAATAGAAAGCTCAGGCTCAAGTTCAATGACATGAAAGATCATAAGATATTGCAGAGGCGATGCTGGAAAACAAGTGGAGAAGAATGAACTATTTGGTAATTGGTGTTGGCCACTTGGGGAACCACATAAAATAAAATAAAATGTGACATCTATGTTAACATCACACACAAAATTAAGCCCCAAGTTTACTAAAATGCTACATATGAAAAGTAAAACTTTAAACTTCTATTTCTGAAGGTTCAGTAAATTAGAAGTTTGGAGCCTTCACTCTGTCCTGGCATCAAGTAGAAGCTGAGTGAATCCAGTGAAAAATCAACAACTCTACTTAAATTTGTCGGAGAAGTGATGGTGTATCCGCTGCCTCCCAGAGTGGAGAGAGAGGGCTGGGGGTGTAGCTCTGTGGTAGAGGCCTGAGTTCTAACCCCAGTTCCATACATACATACATACATACATACATACATACATAAATAAAAATTTTAAAAATGGTGAGGCAGGCAGGTGAATACACAGAATGCCACTTGTTTGAGCAGAAACTGGTTCCATGGGAAACCAGTACCAGGGTCGGACACCTGGGTAGTAATGACAAGTCACTGGAGGCTCACCGGGGCAAGTCTGAGAGAGAAACGTCTCAGGGACCCAGTCACGGGGGCGGGCTCTCACACTTTTCAACTTTTCCCTCCAGGAGGTCTGCCAGCTCCTCATAGTTTATATCAGAGAAAAATCCCTAATGTGTCTGCAGGGGGAGGCCAAAAGGAACCAGACTGAAACGCACAAAGCACTCTGTTCTTAACAAGGCCTGTCCTCCAAAGCAACTATTTTCCCAGAGCCTGCTGGGGGAAAGGAAACCTCAGCTTCAGTCACCTCTAGAGTTCCACAGCTGGGAAGGGGAATACACAACTCCAGTCCACCTGAGCCGTCTGTCCGAACCTAAGGGGGAAAAACACTGAGAAGCAATGGCGAAGTTCCAAGTCCAGGGGATAAGACTCACCCAGAATCATAGGTCTATAGAACATGCTCCCTCTCACACACTTGACCACTACTTATTAAAGGCCTACTTACAACAGTTCCTCTTGCCTAAATTCCAGGCATACAAAAAGGCACAAAACATGGTTTGAAGAGACTCAGCATCAACACCTGAGTCAGATATTGGAGGAATGCTGGATTTTTCAGACCATGAATTTTTAAAAATACATGATTCGTATACTAAGGTCTTTAATGGAAAAAGTAGACAGCATGCAAGAACAGATGGATACTAAGGAGAGAAATTGAAATAATAAGAAAGAACCAGAAAGAAATGTTAGTGATGAAAAACCCTAACAGAAACCCTAACAGAAATGTCAGGGATCTAAATGCACTAATTAAAAGACATAGTGGATAAAAAGATTCAATTATATGGTGCCTGGAAATCTACTTTAAATATAAATTGGCATAGACAGATTAAAAACTAAATGGATGGAGAAAGACATACCATGCTAACACTAAAGAAGGTATGTGTAGCTATGTAAATTTCAGAGCAGATTTCAGAGCAAGGAACATTAACAGGGGTAGAGGGCTATTACCTAACACTCCAGCGGTACCTACAGTAATAACCTACAGCTAAATCATTTTCAATCATGAGAAACCTGAAACTTCTGTTGAGATCAGAAGCAAAGCAAAAACATTCCTTTTTCACCGCTGCTTTTTCAACATCGTACTAACACAGACAGACAAGAAAAGGAAATAAAAATACAGATTGAAAAGGAAGAGATGAAACCATCTGTGTTTGCAGATGTGATTGTCTATGTAGAAAATACAAAAGTATCATTTTGTTTGTAAATCCTGGAGGCTGCGAGCATAACTCAGTGGTAAAGTGCTTTCCTAACCTGTAGGAAGTCCTGGGTTTGACCCCAGCATTGCAAACAGAAAAATCCCGAAAGTAATAAGTGATTACAACAAAATTTCAGGGTACAAAATTAATATTCAAATGTCAGTTGCTTTTCTATATACTAGTAATGAACAAGTGGCATTTGAAATTAAAAATACATTACCATTGACATTAGCATTCCCAGAAATGAAATGCTTAGGTATAAATCTAGCAAAACATGCATAAGCTCCATATGAGGAAAACTAAAATTCTGATGAAAAACAAAAGAAGAACTAAATAAATGGAAATACCATTCGTGTTCATGGATAGGAAGACTCAATAAAATCAAGATATTACTTTTGCCCAGTTTGATCTATAGATTCAACATTATCCCAGTCAAATCTCAGCAAGTTACTTTATGAATATCGACAAACTGATTCTTAAGTGTATATGAAGAAGGAAAAGGACCAAAATAGTCAGAGGATTGACACTACCACAGTAACCAAGGAGGTGGAGAATTGGTGTCAAAAAGAGAATAGAACAAATAGGTCACTAGAACGTAACAGAGAGCCCAGACGTGGACCCACATAGTCAATACATCTTTGTCCAAAGACCAAAGGCATTTCAGTGAAGAAAAGATATTCTTTTTAAAGAAATGATGCTGGAATAATTAGACATCCAATAACTACCCACCACAAAAACTAATGCAAGGGTCTGGGATTTAGCTCAGTGGTACAGTGTTTGCCTAGCATGTGCAATGCCTTGGGCTCCACCCTCACAACTTCAAGAAATAATAAAATAAAAAGACAAAAATGAATTCAAAACGAATCCTAGGCTTAAATTAAAACACGGAATTGTAAAATTCCTAAAAGATAATAAAAGAGAAAACCTAAATGACCTTGGGTTTGGCTATGACTCTTGAGATCTAATACCAAAGGAAGGTACATTCTCTGTACTTTTTGTTCAATTTTGCCATGAGCACAAAACTTCTTTAAATAAAGGATTATTGATTTAAAATAAAATGAAAGTTTAAAACTATTTGAAGAAAGTATAAGAAAATACATTTTTGGGCTGGGGATTTAGCTCAGTGGTTCCACCGCCTGCCTTGCAAGCGGAAGGACCTGAGTTCGATCCCTGGTTCCAAAACAAAACAAAACAAAACAAAAAAACAAAAAAAAAGAAAATACATTTTAGCCCCCCAAATAAGGAGTTATATTTTAAACACACACACACATAGACACACAAATAGAGAAATCATTATGTTCATGTTCATACTCCCCACAATGAATGTAATCGATATGCACTACAAACAGGTACTCATAAGAAAAATGATTAAAAATGGAGAAATCATAAAGGAAAAAGGTTGAAACAATGACATCAAAATGGAAAACTTTGTGGTATAAAAGATACCATAAACCAAATTAATAGTCACACAGTAGACTGGGGAAGAAGATATTTTACATCATATATAATAATCAAAAATTATTGTTCAGAATGAAGACTCACAACCAAATAGAAAGATGCATAATTCATGGATGAAGAAACCTGCAGTCTAAAAACACATTCGAAGAGCCTCAATCTCACCATAATTAAGGCAAAACTAATTAAAATCACAATGAGAGATCATTTCACGTATGAGATTAGCAGAAAATAAATTCTGAGTGCTGGAAAGGATGTATAGGAACTCTCATGCGATGCTGGTAGGAATACAAATTGGCATCAACTTGGCAAATCCAGAAAAATGTGAAATGTGCATGTCCTCTATTTCAGTAAACCCATCTCTAGTTAAATACCAAAAACAAAAACAAAAATCCACACACTCATGTTGTTGGAGGTTTTATACGACCGTTCATTCCAGCATGGCTTGTAACAGCAAACCATCCAAATGTCTAATAGGAGGAAAAGTACTACTATGGCTATTCAAAAAACTGCTATATAGGGATTTAAATGAATAGACTGTATTTAAAGGTATCAACTTGAATAAAAAAATTTAGAGGAAAAAAAAAGCAGAACATGACAAACCACATGCTCTTGCTTAAGTATATTCTTTTAAAACTCAAAACAACTGATAGCTTATGGTTACATATATGTAATAAGACATGCAATTATTTCTAAATACCCTATCAGGATCTTTCAAATGCAAGTAAAAGAACCCCAGGCTCAAAATAGCTTCATTGATGAAGAAACTTATTACCTCAACATAATAAAAAATATAGGGCAGTGTCAAGATATGTAGTATAGCAGTTTAAATATATCACTAGAATTTAAGTTTGTCCATATTTTCATGCCTGAGTTTCATTGCTGTGTTCTCCTCAACCTAATTCTTGCCTTGAATACCACGTGGCTACCACAATTTCAGGCACCATATGCAGACACAGCAACACCCAATGACAGAGAAAGGGTCACTTCTTTATTGTACCTCAATATTAAGCAAAGATTCCCTTAGCCTGATCACTCAGTGAACTTCGCCTCTGGACATCACTAAAGTCCAGAATTGTTAGTGTTCTTCCTCAAGCGTTCTTTCTCATGTCTCAAAGGACATGAGATCCCCAAGACTGGTTTAGGTTTATGTCGGCGAGAGCTGAGTGGCAGGATAAAATTGGGGGCGCTGCATAGACACAGGAGGAAATCTGATGTGCAGGCAGCTATGTCAGTCAGGGACTAGGAAACACACTCTCTCCAGACATCTGACACAGAGAAATAGGTGCTTATGAAATCTTTAGAGGACTGGAGGAGCAGGCAAGCCAAGGATTGAAGCTCTATGCACTGCTTCTAGGACATTATAGTCCAGTTGGTGTCATCTCTAGCACAAAAGGTAAGGCAGAGCATCAGGAAGCCACCAGGAAGCTATTGAGCTCAAGAATACACAGCCAGGGCCTGGGGATTTAGCTCAGTGGTACCATGCCTGCCTTGCAAGCAAAAGGTCCTTAGTTTGCTCCCCGGTACCAAAAAAAAAAAAAAAAAAAAAAAGAATATGCAG
This sequence comes from Heterocephalus glaber, assembly GCF_000247695.1. The sequence goes on from NW_004624738.1 coordinate 26,325,368, forward strand.
CTATAGCAAAGATCCAGCAATAAGAATGTTTGTACCATCCTGCCAGATCTGACTTCTGATAGTTTGTTTTGTTACACAAATTTCTATCTATGTTCATACTTTTTTCTTCTATTATCTTTATCCAGTTTTAGGATTAGTACAATGTTGAGTTCCTAAAATGAGGGGAGAAGTGTTCCTTCTTTTTTCTGCTTTAATTGTTTGATATAATTTATCAGTTAAAATGTTTATGAGCCTGCTGTTGTCATATAGGTAGGTTTTCAAGCTAGGAATATACTTTCTTTAATAGGTGCTATTCAAATTTTATATTTCCTCCAGAGTTAGTTTCATTAATTTGTCTTCCAAGGTACTTCTTAGAAGTTGTCAAATTTATTTCAAAACAGATTTTTGTAATATGCTTTCTATATCCTTTTAAATTCTGTAAAATCTGTGGTAATGTCTCCTAGATCTTGGTATTGTAATTTAAAAAATATATAACTGATATTGTGTAACAGGAAGAAAAGGTCTAAAAGAGCAGTGGAATTGGGATGGGTAGGGGAAGAGAAAAAAGGGAAAGGAAAAAATATGAGAAGAGGGAAAAAATGGAAACAAGGTCTTTGCAAATAGGGAAGGGTAGAGGGGGTGAAGGGAGGGCAAGGGAAGGGGAAAAAAAATAAGAACCAAGAGACTCATGTAATGGTACAAGATCCCAATGATGAATGTAACTGTATTTTATACCTAAAATGTACCAATAAAGTTAATGGGGAAAAATAAAATAAAATAAAATAAAATAAGAATGTTTGTACCCAGAAACCACTGCCAAAGTACAACTGCACGGACAGTAGACATAGTTCAACTATCACTACCTTTGCAAATATCTTACACACACACACACACACACACACAAACACACACGCTGTTAATGTTGTGAGATCCTTTGTCAGCTAATGTGCCAGTCCTTTGTTCTCCTCTCTTGGAGAAGTTCTTGTTCTTCATTCTTATGGCCACATTTGGAGTGGGCATTAGGAGGGTAGCTCTCCAATGGAAGTGCCCAGCTTTAGGAACTACTTTAGGTGCAGATCAGGGATTAGGGATTCCCTTAGTGGCTGACTAGTCACTGATTGTTGTCAGTAGTCTGGATGTTTCTCTGCCAATACAGTTATCTTAGTCAGTTTCCTGTCTGTTTCCGGTGAGTTCCATGGACTCAATCAAAATCTTATTTGGGCCCGAGCCTTGATATTAAGAATCCTTGTCTTCAAGGAGTCAGTCCCCATCCTAAGCAGCTTGAGTGCAAAGATGCATTTGTCAGGTGAAGACTTGGGAGGTTCCTCATTGCTTCAGGAATGCCTTTAGCCATCTATTTCCTGTATAACTTTGCATAAAGCAGTAAGAAGTATTCAACACAAACAGCACGACTCAATTTCTTCCAACTACAGTCCCAATAGGCATGTGGTTTATGTCCCAAGAAATGAGGGACACTTGTTCCCAGCCTCCTCTATCCTTCTACCTCCACTCAGATGATTCTGTGCTGTAGAGTCTGATGCTGGTAGCATCTTCTTCCTAATAAAAAAAAAATGAAGAGAAATCGTCCTTGAATAAAACATACACACACTTAAAAAGTTTAAAAACAACTGGATACTGACCAAATTTGTTATGGTGGCTACCTACATATGAGGAGGACAGGACTGGGAAAGAACATAGGAGAATCTATGTTATCTGTAAAAGTCATCTTATTATATAAACACGTACAAATATGATAAACTATTTTCTTGTTTGAGATGACATGTCAAAGGCATTTGTTACATTGTCCTTTATGGTTTTATTTGCCTTTTTTTAAGTTAAGATTTTTTTAAGGAGGCAGGGCAGAGTCTGTGACCCATGGATGAAAACAGTGAAGTGACAAGTGTGGTGCCAAAAGGAGCTAGCAGCTATGTTCCCAAAAAGATGGTCTCTGTAACCAGCGCAGGCCATGCTTGGGGTCAGAGCACATTGGGCTCAGGGCCAAGGTCTGTCTCTGCCCTCTGCTCCAAATCCTTGACAGCTTTTCGGGTCCAGGAAACTCCCATGCTTCTGGGAAGCCTTTCCTGCCTATGCCAGTGCACACTCCTCTCTCCCTCCTCCCCCTCTACTGAACTATCAACCCCCTAAGGTTGCCACTCACTAGGGTATCCCTAACTCCTCATCCCATGGGTATTGATAATCCAGAGCAGTTTGTCTGTGCAAAGCCTGTGAGGGCTGCTACATATCTACAGGACTGCTTCATAAATACATAGTCTACATCCAGGAACCTTAGGGAGGGTGACTATTTCTGACTGGGTCTGGTTTTTTGCATTCCTCCACCAGTGAGTATGTCCAGGGCCTTCAACCACTCCCCAAACCCCAAGCCCATTAATGGAAGACACTCTCAGATGTCACCTGGCCAACAGGGTGCAGCTGGCAGAGATGGGTCCATTTGCCACAATTCATCAAGTCTGGCTCTCTGCTCAAATGAGCCACGATCCCCTCAAATGCATTTTCCTTTTGTGTGATATATGTAAAGCACTCCTAATGTGTGAATCCTCAGAGAGAGCTCACACTGCCCATCTAAGTGTTTTTTAAAGAATTGAGCTCTTACCTTTTAAAATTACACCGGGGTGGTATTGTTCAAATATGTAAGACTGACTACTCCAGAAAGCAGCAACAACAGGATACAATGCACTAATTTTACCCCACTTTGACTTAGAAAATATAATCGGTACTTAGAAAAATTGTAAATACTAAAGAATCAAGGGAATAGGATTATTCTAAAATAGGGCGCTAATACATCAAGCAAAATAGCTTTTGCTAGTCTTAACTGAGGCCCATTATCTATCAGAGAAGATATACCTCTGGCCTTGATAATGTAAAGAAACACAAATGACTAAAGAAGCATGCCAATATTTCTGGGAGGGGGAAAATTGGAAAGAGTCTAATACAAGATGGAAACTTGGAGAAGCTGAGTGATTCAACAGGGTAGATAAACAACCTCAAGCAAGCCAGTCAGGGTGCAACCTTGCCTGGTTTAATTACCATCATTTCCATGGAGTCACCATCATCTCCTCCCTTAATTGCTGTGGCTATCACACACTCTAGGACTTTCTTCCTACCCTTAGTGGTGGTGTTCAATCATGGTGTGCGTCTCCCCAACTAAATGTAGTCCCTCAGGATATAGTCTGTGCTCTATATTGCTCTCGTATAGCAGCTCGCATCATCCTACTTCCCAGTCGCCAACCCCGGCACAGACTGGCCTGCACAATAGCCTTGAGCCTCAGGATACAACCTTTCTCCCTTGTCTCTGCCTGTGGTAAATGCAAAGAATTTTAAGGCAATTTGCCATGCAGTCCTGCTGGGGAGTAGCCACATTTTCTTTCTGAAGGTGTACAGAGATTGTAGGGAGGCATTCATATTGGACATAATTCCATGACAGGAAGGTGGGATATCCTAAACATGGTATATTCCAAATGCCAAGGGCTACTGAGACACCGCTAGGATTAGTGTCCAGAAGATCACAGTAGGGATCAAAATTGCTGGGAAGTTGAAGAACAGATATTGGAAGAAAGGTCCCCAATTACCTTGTTGAAAACTATACACTTATTGGTAAAAGGCGAAAGATTTATACTATCTGAAGAGAAACCAGAGTATTATTTATATATTTGGTTATATATTTCTTACCTCCTTATAGATAGAATTTGAGGTAGTATTTAGACCTATGCCATTTTCCAAAGGCTTCCTTGGTTACAAGCTGTAAGATTAACTTGTCCGCCTTGGGGCCATGCTGTCCTTGACCTGTCAATGGCTTTCAAAGGAATCTTCCGTTCTTCTCTTTATCAGAAGTGACACAGGGCAGATATGCATGAGTTCTCTAGAGAACAATGAAGGACCTCACAGAGCTCAATTTGGGAGAATACACAAATGTTATCAGGTGATATTCTTGTGACACTTGCAAGGGGGAAAAACTGGAAACTGAATGAAATGAGAGCAGTTGAGGGAAGAGAAACTTGCTTCCAAAGTGAACAAAACAAAACAGCCAGGCAGAACTGGGCAGAAAACCTGTAGACAGGCTTTGCAAAGTTAATTAACCATCCCTCCTACTTCAGCCATCTACCCCATGGTCGCATTATTGATGATGACTCTGAATTCCTCAGGATAAGATCAATTTACTGGAACTTTCTCTTTCCTTTTCCTCTTCTTTTTAACTTCATTTATGTTTTGTTTAGGGGATAGGGTTAATGAGGACCTAGTTCCTCAAAATCTCTAGTAGCTTTCTAGGGATCATTAATTCTTCATTCCAAAAAACATGACTCAAATGACTAATGTAAACAGATGCTGGTTCACCCAAGTAGCCTCCAGAGTGACAAATTTATTCCATGAGGGCTTGGAGGGAAATTTCTTCTACTTTTGCCTTATTCATTTTCTTCTTCAGGCACTTGATAAATAACTTATTTCCAAATTCCAAATCAATTCAGTTCAACTCCAAATCTGCTTTGAGTCTATCTACTGGGCAGGACCTAATTCAAATCCAGAACCCTAGTTGCAAAAATTTTTTTTCAGAAATTCGGTTTTCAGTTTTCAGTTTTCTAATATTTCCAGCTACAAGGAGGGTGAAATAAAGGTTGAATGAGCCAAGCCAGAACTTATGGCACAGTTGGTACCCATATCTCATGGAGAAGATGTGCTTTAAAATAGAATTCAAATATGTGTGGGATTTATTTAAGAGGGAATCTTTCAGGGGAGAGGATTCTTGGCTGATGAAAAGATAAATTAAGCAGAAGATAACTAAAAGAATAGTTGGAATTGGACTGGTGTGGGCATACTAGGAAGATAGGAGCTGGGTAGGAACTTGGAGGGGAATCTGAACTTGATCTTAGAGATAGGGGAGTGAGGGAGACATGGAAAGTCATTAAACAAGTGTTCAAAGAAGGTAAGTTAGTACTTTCATTCTTTTTGTTGTAGTCAGTATACACCTACTAAGAGGTGATCCCCTATCTTTCAGCTCTGCTTCAGTTCTTAAAATCTTCTAGTAAGTTACCGCTATGTTAATCACTGATGATTAAAAAAATTATTAGTGTATTTTAGTTATACACATTAGTGGGCTTCATTTTGGCAAATTCATACATGTGTATCACCCCACCACCTCCATTAATTGTGATTAACAACTTGACTAGATTAAGAGACAATTTGTCAGATTAGTAAAGCACTTTTCTGGGTATGTCTGAATGGGCCATAGGAGAGCCATCATGGGGACTATATCTGGTTTTTAGCCCTTTCCTCTCTGCCACTTTTCTCTTGTGCTCTGCTTCCCAGACACCAAGAAGTGAACAGCTTTGCTCCACTATGCCCTTTCGCCATGATAGTTCTGCCTTGGAGCCAGCTGACCATGGACTGAAGTCCTCAAAATTGTGAGCCAGATTAAACCTCTTCTCCTTTAAGTTGTGAGTGTCTGGTATTTCATTTTAGCAAAGGAAAATTTACCCATACACCCTCATTATCCCTCCCTCCTTTCCTCTCCACTCTTCCTATCCCTTTTGTCTTTTTTAACTGTTTTTTTAATACTTTCATGTTCTCTCTCTCTCCTTCTCTCCTTCCCTCCCTCCCTCCTTCCCTCTATCCTCCATCTATCCCTCCCTCCCTCCCTCATATGAGAGAAAACATGGGATATTTGGCTTTCTGAGTCTGGCTTATTTCACTTAACATGATGGACTCCAGTTCAAACTGCTATCATTTTATGATTTTACTGATTTAATATTTTCAGCATCAGTATGCGATCCTGAGAAATAAAATCCTTTTCAAAGCTGGAGGAAAATTATTTCTACCCTAGAATTTTACATCTAACCAAATTATCAATTAAGTGTAGAATAATGACAGTTTCATTCATATGAGAGCACAAAAAATTCACCTTCCTCTTATCTTACGTACGTTTTTACTATGAAGATTCTGAAAAGTAAGCCCCCCCACCAAAAAAAAAGACATTGAATGCTGGAAACAGGGAATTGTTTGGCTTGTTTTTTCCTAGGGTTCGAGCTTCCTAGACAAGCATTCTACCACTGAGTTACAACCTAAGACTCCCAAACAGAGTAACTAATAAAAGGGAAAAAGCTAGCAGAATCCCCATAATAATCATGGGAAAGACCCCAGGACAGTAACTGTACATACCCTAGGGAATAAGCAGTCCAGATTGAAGCATAAGGGGAGGAAGCTATGGGATTGAGGTCTTCAGGGAAAAAAAATGAGGTAGTTAAAATTCCTAATATTTTGAGCATATCGAGAAAATATTTACAACATTTAGAAGTAAATTAGTATATAGGAAACTGAGCAAAAGAGAAAATTATTAACTCTACTGAAAACAAAGCAAGAAAATACAAGAAAGTAAATGTAACCATAGAACACATATATCTCCCCAATATATAGTACTTTCACAACCAGAGTAATATAAACACTAAATATTGATCTATGGAAAAGTATGATATAACTATGTTGTGAGCAGAGGGTGGTGAGAGAATTGGTAATGAGGGACCAGGCATGAACAGGGTTTCTGAAGAGAGCATGAAGGCCAAGCCCTCATCTTCTTCAGTATGAAGTTAATGGACAGTGCCTAAAATAGGAAAATTTACAAATAACAGCATAGGGATGTTATTTAGATATACTAAAGTGAACAATAAAAGAAGCTTCTAGAATTTTAAATTGTGGCCTCTGGGGGATGTGAAAAGGGAGTTATATGTAAGCCTTATACAATTACATTTCTTACTTTGAAACCATGCACCTGTATAACTTTGATAGAAATAATGTTTCACAGAGCTAAGCCGGTCCCAGCACCTGGAAGGAAGCTCCCCCACTGCCATCCCAGGCTCCTAGGGCAGAGAAGGTGAGCTGGTCCCAGAACCCAGAAGAAAGCTCCCCCGCTGCCATCCCAAGCTCCTAGGGCACAGAAGGTGAGCCATGTGGGTGCCAGAAGCACCCCCTCCGGTGGAAATGAGAAGACACTTGAACAAGTCTCAAAAACAGACTTCTGGATCACCTACAGCAACCCCAAAGGGAAATGAGATGGAACAATCTGATACTCAACCACCTGGACTCTCTGA
>NW_004624738.1:26335320-26523863 GCF_000247695.1 Heterocephalus glaber
ATATGAGAAGAAAAAAATGGAAACAAGGTCTTTGCAAATAGGGAAGGGTGGAGGGGGTGAAGGGAGGGCAAGGGAAGGGGAAAAAAGTAAGAACCGAGATACTCATGTAAAGGTACAAGATCCCAATGATGAATGTAACTGTATTGTATACCAAAAATGTACCAATAAACTTAATGGGAAGAAAAATAATGTTTCACAAAGGTTTACAGGAGAAGCTCAAGCTTAGTTCTCTGATCACAGTTTTCCTGTCACCAAATCCCTGCAAGTTCTAAAACTCTTCTCTCCACCAGCTACGAGCTACTTACTGGCCATTTATATCAGACCACAGCCTTCTGCTGGCAAACAGGCAGCTCAGAGTTTGTTGAATTCTTTGCTGCAAAATCAGAAGTTTCAAAAATCCCCTAAAATATTACTATTTTGAATGGTTTCAGCTTGTAGTATGTCAGTAAAGAATGAAAAAATGGCATAGAGGAAGACTACTGCATTAGCAGATCTTTTTCTTCTAAAGAGCTGCCTTGGTCATAGTATGTTCTAGCCAGTGAAAGAACAATTTAAGTAAATGTGGGAGGAAAAAGATACAATACAATCTAAAAATTATATGGGTCTATGGCTTAATGTGATGTATTCTGTCCTTTCAGAAAAGCTTCAAAAATAATGGGTAATTGCTCAAGGAAACAAATAAATACAGCTACTTCTGGGAGAAAAATAGAAAAACACTGTAATATTTTGAAATCCTCACTGTGTCCTATCTTACCATACTTTCTTTGGGCTGCATGGCTTTTGCTTTTTGTTGTTGTTGTTATTGTTGTTGCTGTAGTTGTTTAGGAGGGAGGAAAAGCCATTTGTTTAATACGAGAAATTTAGAAAATGTTTCATTTTTTGAGCTCCCAGATACTAATATATTAAGTTCTCTACATGATTTTCTGTATTTTTTTTACCTTTGTAATTAGCATAAAGCTCCAGTAGAAGGCAAAGACATTTCCTCGTCTGAATTACTGCCACCATGAAATAGATTAAAAAAATATATCATTTTATATCAACTAGCAGCATCCCAGTCCACGGAGGAATGTCTCCAAAAGCCATCAAGATAGTATCAGAGTATTAATCATTTCTGGAACAGTAAGAGCCCCATCACTAGCCAGCACCCACAAAGACTGCAACCCCAGGGCCAGATGAAGCTGCCTGTGACAATCTCGGAGCTCTGTGACCAAGAGCATGTGCCAGCTGGCTCCCGCTATTTGGCTAAAGGGCTGCTGCCAGGCACTGGGGCTGAGTAGGTCTTGACTGCCCAAAGCTAGAGACTCACAAAGCCCTGTCACAGTTAACTGTCAGGAGGGCTGGGAACAGCACACAGAATCGCTGCAAACACACGCCCACATATCAGTACACACTAAATATGCATAAACAAATATTTCTTCTATGGATACACTTAGGTAATGCAGCTTAGAATCATGGGAAGCTACAAGACACAGTGGTTAAGAGCCCAGTTTTAGGGTTGGAGTTCAGCTAGGTGGTAGAGGCCCTGTCTAGTGTGTGTGAGGCCTGGGGTTCCATCTCCAGCACTGCAAAAATAAAAATAAAAAATATTTTAAAAATCCAACTGCAGGGTGAGACTGGTTTCAAAGTTCAGTTGACAGTAATTTGTCTAAGTCTATTTTCTCATCAGTAAAATAGGGATAACAATAGTGTCCACCTCAGAGGGCCTTGTAATAATTAAATGAAGCCCTGAAGCCCTTAATAAAAAATGGTGCAAACAGAGAAGTGTCTGACTGGGCTGTGTTGTTTCCCCAAGGAAACCCTCCAGCACTCCACTCTCCCTGCAGGGCCAGTCACAGGGAAGATTCTGGAAGGAGCCTCCCAGTTCCTCCAGGGTCCATGAGTCCATGAGTCCATGAGTCCCAGGGCAGTACTCTCTTGTCTGCCTGTGGCTTGGTGTATGCGGGGAGCTCAGGTGGTAGAAGGTGAAAGATTTTCTTTTCCATGCCAGCCAACAAAACAGACTTTAGAATCCAGCAGCCCCTGAGAGGAGGTAATAATTTACTAACATACCTGAGGCCTTCTAATCGTAGAATCTCTACCCTACAGTCTACAGGCCAGGTGTTCCTGGCTCTATTTTACGTAGGAGGGGGTTAGGGTTATGTAATGTAAAATGACCCGATAGTCAAGGCTGTGCATGTCCTCAGCCTGTTTCTTGTCTGCAAAGTCCCTGCCATCTTGGACTGTTAAACGATATCCTTTCCCGCACAGGCACTTCTGGCAGGATGGGCTGCATCTGTCCAGGAAGTTCACACAGACAGGTATGATCAAAATAGATGGTGATTGTTTACATTTTTAACATTTATTACAATGAAAGGCACGTTGCTATGAAACTCCCTCAAAATACTCCCCTTTGGTTCAATACACTTACTCATCATTCTTGCCACTTTCTGAATTAGTTCTGTTGAGTCTTTATGAGATGTGATAAAAAAAAATATGGAGAATGCTGCTGCTGAGTGGCAGCCAATGGAAACTCAGGCACATAAAAATATTATAGTGTGTCCTCATCTATCTTATTCACTGGATCTGGCACTGTGTGACCTCTGCTGTTTCCCAAAGTCAAAATGTCCATGAAAGTAAATGTTTTGGATCAGTTCAGGACATTGAGGCAGCCGCAATAGTGTAACTAAAGGCACTTGTGAAAGCTTCCAGAACTGCTTCAGAAAGTGTAAAGAAAGGTGGGATAATTGTGTTCAAAGTGAGGGGGGATATCCTGAGATGGATTAATGGCAATGTGTCTTTTACTGTAGTGATGTTTTCAAATTTAAAAATTCATCACGCTTTTCACCACTCTTTTCACCATGTAGTTCCTGCCACCATGCAGTTTATGACCCACCAAGGTGAATAGAGAGCATCCATACCCTGAAGGAAAAATGGTCAATTATTACTCAGCAAATAATGCCAGGGTCTCTGATGAATGGTGTATTGCTGTGTATGCAGTGTGAAGCCACTACTCTGCCCTCATGAGCTTCCATGAAGGCGCCACCAGCTCCTGCTGGAAGAGTGACCCTCGGTGGGCGTGACAGAGGCTGACACAGGGTTAGCATGGGGCTGAAGCACAGTTTGAACCTCAGTTTGATGAAATGCAGAGTGAGAATCTTCCAGGGGCTCAGGTAGAGGAACACTGCAGCCAGTGAGCACCAGGTCTATCCTTCTGGAACTAAAAGGTTTCTGTGAGGACCAAGTACATGACGAATGAGGAAAGTTATCTGGAGCTAGATTGTGGTGGTAACAGAGTGGGGTTTTGACCTTTGCCAGCAAGAGGGTGGAGTCAAATGAGTGCCCCAGTGTGATGATGGTAGGGCGACCAGTGTGAGATGATGGCCACGGCCAAGAGTTAATGGACGTGGCCAAGGGGCATGGGACACTGAAGTAAAGTAGAGGCAATTTGACACTTGGTCATGAAGAGCAGGACTTTGGCATCAAGTAGAATGAGTGGCAACCGCAAGTGTGGCTGTGGGAGAGTTTTTTAGCCTGTCTGACAGGTGTGTATCTGGCTCCTAGGCCTGCTGGGAAACTGACACAGGCTAAAGGATCTCAGGTACTCAAGGCAGAGTCTAGCATGGGGGAGTTATTAGGACTATTACTCTTACCACTGTCATTGTTATTATTACAAGTTGAGCATCCCTAATTTCAAAATTCAAAATCCAACATACTCTAAAACCTTTTGAGTGCCGGCATCACACCAAAAATGAAAATTCCACAACTGGCCTCATGTGATGGGTCTCAATCAAAATACAACTACTTTCAGACTATGTATATAAGATGTACATGAAACCCAAGTGAATATCGTGTATAGCTTTGGGTCTCCTCCCCAAGATCTCTCTCCCCTTCTCTCTCTCTCTCTCTCTGGAATTTATATATATATTCCAAAATTTTTTAAAAATCTGAAATACATCTGGTCTCAAGCATTTTGGATAAGAGCTACTCTACCTGCATTTTTATTGATGTAGGGCATAGAGAGAGCTTAATTACAAGAGACAAAGAGACTGTGAGCCTGAGAAGTAGATTTGTGGACAAGATCCCAGTTGGGGACAGAGATAAATAGCCTCAAGGTGCTCTGTGGGCAGGTGAGGTGAGGACAAATGTCCCGTGGGCCAGAGCCTTGGGGGGCCTCTGCAGGGTAGATGCCCCTCCCTCATCCTTGAGCCCGTTCTCTCCTCTCTCCCGTACCCAGCCTGTCCCCCGCTTCTAGAAACCAGGCTTCACTCAAGAGGACGAAAATGTGACTTCCTGGGAGGCTCCAGTTCGAAACGGAAAGACTTCATTCTGTCTTATTCTTTCTCTCCATACGTGACTGGGGATGGGTTGTGTGTAAGGGGAGTTCAGGGAACCTGAAAACTCAGACCCAGAGCAGCCCTTGGCTCAGCAGTGCCATGCTCAGAGGCAGCTGGAACACAGGGCTCAGGGCTTTCCCTGAGAGAGTCAGTTTCAAATATGAGGTTGATTTTATTTTCTCCCGTTGCAATTAACTGAGAAAAATATTTCAAAGCTGTATAATTAAAGGCCGGCATTTTATTAGGGTTTAAAATAGTCACTATGAAATTTGCTCCTGCCACTGGTAATTACAACGTACATCTTAATATCCCCCTGCTTGCCAGCCCGGAGATAACAGCGCTGTGTGCATGCTGCATTTGGCTCTGCAGAGAAGGTAAAATCCTTATCTTATCTCCATCTGCACACAACAACCAGCCTCTCTTCCAATTCAACCCTAATCTTCTTAGTAAATAATACTGATATTTTCCACCACAACAAAATGGAGCTGGTGCCAGATTCTCACTGATAACACCTCTCGTTTACACACCATTCTCTGTCAAAATCAGCCAGATTTTTCTTAATCTCTTTAACTTATCAAAAAAATACTTTTTACATTCGGCCATAGTAAGTTCTTTTCTACCAAATAATAATATTATAAATAAATCCCTTTGCCTACAGCTGACTCATTGAAAAGATACTAGGCCTCCTCATTTTCTTCATGAATGGAAATTGTTCTGCTCTCCAATTTTCCTCCAAGTTTGGGGTCCGCACCAAGGGAATTGTTCCCAGGCAGGCGCTGAGCCATCTTTGTATCTTGCAGGGGGTCAGCTCGGTCCAGAGTGTGCGTGCTGGCTTTTTCTTTTCATTGTACTGGTGGTGATGGTGGTGGTGGTGGTAGTGGGCTTTCTCTGCCCCCCATACTTCTATCTACCTCCAACTGGCACTGCCCAGGTAAAATTCAGAGATTTTAGGCAAATCCTGGCAGGTTTTTCCCAGGCTTGTAGACAAACCCTCCACCCTGGGACAGGTTTTTGCTCAGATTCCTATCTTGGCAGAAACCAAAACTGACTGCCTTCTCCTGCTGCCTTTCAATGTGAGTTGCAGAATTGCCACACAACCAGAGGAGGGAAAACCGAGACATGTTCATCACACAGCGGGTATTTATTGAGCACTTACTGTTTGCCATTTCAGGCTTAGCCTGGTAGGGATTCTAGAGATGGAAAGCACAGTTATGACCTGGCAGAAGCACATCATACATGCGGTAGGCTCTCTCCAGGCAGGAAGAAAACTTTCAATGTTGAAGGATGCGGGTTTAAGGAATTTAAAATGTTATGGGGAAAATTGGATTGGGGCAAGGAGGATGAGAATGAATCCTTGGAAGCCTTTTGAACATTTGTGGAATAACTAAGATAAAGCAGAAGGAAAGAGACAATAACAAAGAGACTATCAATAACATTTTACACAGCTTAAATTAATAATAATCGGCACTATACTGGGAGATTCCAATTTCCATTTCCAATTTCCTTGTTCACTAGAAACTTTCTATGATTTCCCTCTCCTGCAGTTTCCATAATAATGCTTGTAAATTTGCTTTGCTTTGTCGCAGATAATGCACGCTGAGGAGGGGTTTTATTTTTTATGCCTGTCCTCCCAAATGTCCAGTGCCTCCCATCCTGTAACTCTGTAGTCATTGACAGCGCCTTCTGTCTCTGGAGCCCTGACTCCCCTTCTGTGGGGGGGTTCTCCTCCCTCCCCAAGACTCCAAAGAATTCTGATGCTTGAGACAACAAAAACTGAGGCTATGCAGTTTCAGCATTTCTCCTGCTCAGGCTGCTAACCACCCAGGACCAGAGACGTGGGCTCTGTCCATGGTAGCGTCTTACCAAAGCACAGGGCACCAACCCCTCTGTCCCTTGTGTCTCTTGCCCTCTTCACACACGACAGGGGAGAGCGGGTCTACAGCTGTGTTTGTTCCCCTTATCTCCTCTGTCTTTCCCCAGGAGCCACTGAAAACTCTTCCAATTTTTTTCTCACTCATCTCTCTTGCATGCTCTTTAATTTCCAGTGCCCAAACACCTTACCATGTAGGAGGGAAGAGAGAATCATCACCAAGAATCAGGATCAGACACACCTGCATGTTAGTCCTTCCTCTGCCACTTGCCTGCTGGGTAACTTTGGGAAAGTAACTTAATGTCTCTGGGTCTCGATGTCATTGTTTGTAAAATAGACACAATAATAGAGTACCCCATAGGACTAATGAAAGGTATTTGATGAGGTGATTTAACAACTATCTCTGTACTTGGATCATAGTAAAAGCTCACTAAATGATAGGTGTAGTTAATGATAATATTAATTGTAGGGCTGGAGATACAACTCAGTGGTGGAGCACTTGCCTACAAGGCCTTAGCAACACACACACACACACACACACACACACACACACAAACACACACAGAGTTATCCACGTGAATATCCTAGCTGGGAATCTACCCAAAGAACATTTGCAAGAGCTGATCATAGAAGACCAGGCAGGTTCTTTAAAGAGGTTTTCTGCCTTTTTGGTTTGGGGATATCCTCAGAAACTCAGGGTTTGACCTTTTGGGAACAGCATGAAATGCACAGACAATTCAGTAAACAATTTTATGCCTTGGTTAATAACAATAATATCATATACAGGTGCTATGATGAGAGTTATCATTATTTGTATCTAAAATGCATCAATAAATGTTTCGCTTTAAAAAAACAATAATACCAATGACTGAAATGTGTAAAATTTATTCTTTTTTCCCTATTTCCTTTTTAAAATTAGATTATGTTTGTGATACATAATGGATGCATCTATTGTGGCAAAATTTAAAATACAGTTCTTTCTAATCATGCAAGAGGTCAGTGTGACCCAAAGCTGTCTGCAAAGCTCTCCAGGGTCTTGGAGCTGCAGCTTAGATGGGTGTCAAGAGCAGTTATTTTGCAAAAACAACTAAATAGAGATGGATCCTGATGGAGGACCTGTCCTTGCTTATCCCTCACCCAGGTCACCTGGTGAGTCCAGTCTTGAAGCCTTCTCCGGACTTCCCTGAGAGTCTCTCCTCTGTAGGCAGAGCAGGAGATAGTCTGGTGTGGCAGTTGTTCATAGCAGCTATTGAGAAACATAATAGATGCTTACTCTATACCAGCCACTATGCTGTGCTCTTCACATACCTTTCATTATCTCATTTAATGGTCAAACAACTCTGTTATGCAGATAATGTTATTGTCCCATTTTATAAGTAAAAAAAAAAAACCAAGACTTTTTTTTTTTTTTGGTACCAGGGATCAAACTCAGGACCCTGCACTTGCAAGGCAAGCGCAGTGCCACTGAGCTAAATCCCTGGCCCTGATTCTTTTTTTGAGGCAGGGTCTTGGCTATGTAGTTCAGGCTGTCCTTGATGTCACTATGTAGCCCAGGCTGGCCTCGAGCTTGCAGCAATCCTCCTGCCCCAGCTTCCCGAGTGCTGGGATTATAGGCATGTGCCACCAGGCCCGACAAAAAAATACCAAGACTTGAGAATGTTAAGTATTTTGTCCACAACTATGGGACAGGCGATTGGTGGAATGAAATGGGCCAGTGTTCAAGACTATTTTCTTGCAGCAAAAACAGAGCCTATATGTAAAAGGTAGAAAAGGGAAAAAACATTAAAACAAACAGAAAAACCTAGTTAAAATGATAACATTGTGTACTTTCAAAATGACACTACCAGGAAGTGCCAGGAAGTGAAAATGTGCTTTAATTAATTTTCAAGAAATAAGTCCTGGGTCAGCCAGGCCAGGAGAATATCATGAGACTCTTAGCGGTGCCATCTGTTGAGAGGAAATGCACTCTCCTCACGTGGCTCTCTCTTCATGCTGCTGCCAGGTCGTGTTCCCCAAACACCACTCTCGCTCTGCTCTTCCCCCTTTAGGAAACCCCCCAGTACCTGCTGCCTCAAGGTCTCTCCAGTCTCGCTGCGTGCCATCCTTCCCACCATCTTAGTCCCCACCCGTCACCTGACTCAGCCTTCCAACACGACCCAGGCTTCTGCTGGTCCTCATGGGAGGTCCCCCTACCTTGTACCTTGGAAGGCCCTGCCACGCTCTGGGGACTAGAGAAAGAACTTTTAGATCTTTTTCCTCTGTGGCATCTCCTACCAATCTTACCCATTGTTATCTCATTGGAAGGTGTGTGTTGTGCTTTGCTTTCCAGCAAGATTCTGAGGCCTCTTAGGGTGTAGATCTTAGCCTGAAATCATAGACCGCTAGGACTAGAAGACTTATTAGACATTATCTCATCTAATACCTTGTTTTGAAGATGAAGAAACAAAAGCTCACAGAGGGGGACTATGTTTTCTTGTGTATCTCCCATGACCTGCTGTAGAGAGGGGGGGTACATGGTAAGTGCACCATCAGTGCCAGGGCCACTTGTTTGGACCCAGTATTGCCATCAGTCACTATGGAACCTGCACTAGAAGTCAAGCACTTGTTTTATTTGGCTAAGTTAACAATGAACTCAACATGAAGGTATTTCACCCTAAGGAAATTGGGCTTTCTGAGGCTGTGCCCAGATACCCAAGAAAACATCTCAAAGGGAAAAATGGTATTTGGTCTTGTGGTTTCAGATGTTTCAGCCCATGGTCAGCTGGCTCCAAGGCAGAAACATCATGGCAGAAGGGCGCAGTGAAGGAAAGTTGCTCACCTCATGGCAGTCAGGAAGCAGAGAGGAACAGAGCCAGAGACGAAGGAGCCAGGGACACAATATAGTTCCTGAGGTCCTAACTCCAAGACCTACTCCTTTCAATGGGCTCCACCTCCTAAGTTTCCTTCACCTCCTAATAATGCCATTAAATTATGATCTCATCAATGAATGAATTCACTGGTGAAGTTAAAGCCCTCATGACCCAATCATCTTCCAAAATCCCCACCTCAGAACACATGACACTTTCGGGGAACATTTTAGATCTAAGCCATACCAGGTATATGACCTAAAAGAGGAAAACAAATATGAATGATTCATCCTAAAAAGCGGTGTTCCTTTAAATAGCTGCTGTATTTATAATCAGATTGGATTTTATCAATTTGAATTTAAGCTGAACTTTTCAATGCCACATATCAAAGTGCAGAAAAGAGTCCTCCTGTACCTCATGCCTCACAAGCAAAGCAACTCCTGGAGCCAGGAGTCCTGCAGATCCAGCCTCCAGTCTGTATCATGTTGGGTGAGTCAGCACCCACCCCAGGTCAGCTGAATGAAGGGGCAGAGAGAGGCGGCCTATGACCCACCAGCCCTGGGCAGTGGGATGTCCAGGTGAAAAGGGGAAGGTGGCTGGGTCAGCACGGTGTCCTTTCGGCTGGATGCTGTCCTACAGCAAGGGTGCTGGCTTCCTCAGCAGTGAAGTTAAGGTGACTTTTGGAGGCAGGCTCAGGCCCCAGATGCTGCTAAGCCTCTTCTTTCCTGGCCTGTCCTCATTGGTCATCCCAGTTGTTCTGGTCCCTCTCCCTCTCTGCCTGAAGGTATAAGGGAGAGAGGAAAGAACCGTGTAACAGTATTTACACGCCATAGAGTACTACTCTGCTATTCACCTTTTTTTTTTTTCTATTTTCTTTTTGGTACTGGAGATCGAACTTGGGTCCTTGTGCTTGCAAGTCAAGTGGCAGAACCGCTGAGCTAAATCCCCGGCCCTAGTCTGCTATAAAGAAAGATAAATTCGAGTCATCTGTAGGAAAATGAATGCATCTTGAGACCATAATGTTAAGTGAAATAAATCAGACACAAAGCTTAAATATCACATGGTTTCTCATATATGAGAAATCCAAATTATAAATAAAGAGAAAAATAAAAGATAGATAACAGGAAGTAGGGAGAGAGCTCTTTCTCAAATGAGAAGGGGACCAGGAGACGGAGAGAAGGGGAAAGAGGGGAGGCAAAGGGGATGAAATAAGGAATTGAGATGTGTTGTGTACATGAGCCAGCTCCATGCAAGGAACGTGTACTAAAAACTGGCCCTGGCCCTCTATGGAGTCAGGAGGTGAATGGCAGATGCTGTTGCAAGGATAGACCCATTCTGAGAAGACTGATCACAGGTAAACCGCTGAGGCAGGGACATGAAGGGCCCTAGAGAATCCCCTGGGAGAAAGCCACCAGCCTATTCCATGGGCCCAGGTTACCATAGATAAACCCACAGTTGACCTGATTCCTGGAGCCCGGGGGGGGGGGGCAGCAAGTCCGGGGCCTGAGGAACCAATCGAGCCTCAGAGGCTTCCTGAACTTTTCCAGTGACTGGAAGCAAGCTGATATTCTTCAGATCTGAAACTGAGAAGCTCTTTGGTGAAACTCACTTCTTCTGGGAAGCCTTTCTTGCTCAGCCCTGCTTTCCCTCTACAATTCTCTTTCTGTCATACTTTCAGCAGCTGGAATTTATTCCATACTTGAGAGTTTTGCAGTAGCTGCTATGTTGTTCCACAACCAGTCCCTACTGTTCATGTGCATCTATTTTATTCACTTAACTAGATCACATGATTAATAATAATCAAAGCAATCATTCCTTAACTGACTCTTATGGGCCAGGCACTATCTTAGCACTCGACATAGGACATCTCATTTAGTACTCAGATAACCCAGAAAAGAAGTATGCTGTCCTCCTAAGGGGAGGAAATACAGCATTGGAGAATGCAGAGAGCCGTCTGCACCATCCTCACTCTTGCCTCATGGCCCTGTGGGAGCAAGGTGCAAGTCTTCTTCCCATGCCTCCCAGCTGGGGCTCTGAACTCGCACTCACTGGGAAGTGCCACTGAGCCAGAGCTGCACTGTGTCTCCCAGTCTGTGAGGCTCCACGCCCTGGCTCACTGATGTCGAGCTGGGTCTTCTCCTGGCACTGTGGAAAGCAGTGAGGAGCCCCTGCTTTCCCGGGACCTTCCCTACCGCATTCGATTGCCCACTGCAGCATCCAGGAGTCAGCGTGACAGAGAGATGAGGTGGGAGCCCAACACACCTGGAAAGCAGTATTTGCTTATAGTGAAGAAGTGCTTTCCAAAATGTGAGGCAGAATGCTGGCTGGAGCTGCCAACGCTTCTCCCGTGGCAGCTGCGGCAGCCCCAGTCTGGGGATGTGGTTAGGAGGGTTCTGGGGAAGCTCTCGAAGTCAAGGGCAAAACCTCCAAAGCGCAGGCTTTCCCTGCCAAGTGTGGCCCCGCCCTGAATGTGGCAGCCTTAATTGGACCCTCGTTTATTATTGTAATGAGGATCCCTTTTCTAATGTGTTTTCCTAGCCCTCATGTGGTTGAACTGTTATTTTTCTCACTTGACTTTTTTTTGCCTATGAAATGTTTTGGATAAATAGGCAGCTGAAATGGCTTGTTACTGACTGTGTACATTTTCAGTTGAATGAAAAGTAAAGAAATACAGCGTTTCACATATAAAATATTCTGTTAATGTTATATAATTTGGCTGCAGAGTATCATTTTGCTTTTATGAAAGGGTTTGGTGAAACCCTGAGGAATAGCAGATGGCTAACATGTAGTAATTATCGGTTACTAAATATCACTTATATCATACTGATCTATTATTCATATAACCACATTCAATGTATATTTTTAAAAAGACAATATGTAATGTGAGCACTTAAAACAAAGGTAGGACTCAAGGAAATGGAAGAGCTAGTCTAAGGTGTAAGAGATTTTAAGAGCCTTATTTTAGCTACCACATCCCCCCTTCCCCCAACCCTCACCCCATCTCATGTTGCCCTTGTTTGGGGTTTTTGCAGGGAGTTGGGCTCTGCCTGCCCGCAAACAGCTGGGCAGGGCAGGAATGTGGGGAGGGATATAGTGTGGAGGTCACCACTTGGACAGATGTTTTAAATTCCCTGCTTGGAAGCTAATGTTTAGGACCAACCATGATGACCATTCTGGGCATGATTTCTATTTGGCTGTGAGTCAGTGATGAAAGTTGTTTGTTTGATGCATGGCCCACAGCTGATTTTCATTTCCCGGACAACTCCCTAGGTTTTCACAGATCTTCCAATTTCCCAGTCTTTCCTTGTCACTTTGGTCCTGGCGGGGAGGGCTTAGTCCAGGTAGCTCCAGTAACTACTGGGTTGAGAATATATGCACCACACTACTACATACAGCAGGTGACTAATGGTTGCTACCTCACTGTCACTGAACTGAGAAGGCTCTTTACAGCTTCATCCAAGTGATTCTAAGTTGCTGGCTAGGAGGATTAGCAAACCCAGCATGACAAACAAGTTTTAACTCTTGGACCAATTCTGATTAGTCAGGAGGGACAACTCGAAGCATTTTCCCTGGGAATCTGGGTCCTGGTCTGAGAAGAGGGTGCACTAATCAATTAGCGATGTCTTGCCATGGCCATGGGCATGAGGGAAACGGCCACACTCTGTGGCATGTTTGAGAATCCAGCTCTTCTTATTCTTAGATCTTACCTCAACTGTTTCCTTCTCAATAAAGCCTTCCCTGACTTCTCAGCAACACACCCTAGACTTTGACAGCATCGGCTGTGGGGCTTGATGGGGCCCAGTGTCAAGGTTTGAATTTTTACCTTGTACTATGGCTTGGACACGGTTTGCCCCCAAGAGATTTGTGTTCTTGAAGTTTGGTCCCCAGTATGGCAGAGCCGAGGTAGTAGAACTTTCAAGACGTGGATAGTAGAAGGTAATTAGGTCTGGGGGCTCCATCCTTAGAAGGGATTAGTATAGTTTGCTTACGAGCAGGTTGTTACACAAGCAGCAGGCCTGTTTTCTTGCTTCTTTGCTTCCACACGTGCCCCTTCAGCACAAGGCTAGTTCTCTTTCCACTTCTCTGCCATGTTGTGACACAGTGGGGGGCAGAGTGTTAGCACCATGCTATTTGGATTTTCTAGCCACCAGAATCATGAGCCAAATAAACCTCTGTTCTTTGTAAAGCATTAGCACCAGATATTTTGTTATAGCAACACAAAATGGACATGCTGCTGCTCATTAGCTTTTGGACCTTGAGCAAATCGCTTGACTTCTTTGTGCTACTGTTTCCTCATTTGTAAAATGGGCCAATAATAATACTCAATGCATAGGATTACCGTGAATATTAAACATTAATACTGTGAAGATTAAAAACGTGATGTGCCTCACAATAGTCAGACGTAAGGTAGGTCCTCCTTAAGATTTAGCAAGCTATTGTGATTTCCAGGCCAGCTCGAGTGGCACTGTTTCCTCCTGGCAGTGTTCCCTCTCCCTCCTTGTACTAATCCAGATATTATGGGATGTTAGTTTTTGGTTAATGCCTTCCTCTTTTAAGTATGGTATGCCCCTCATCTGGCCCCTCCTGGTGTCCAGTGAACAGGCATTGAATGAACTGCTGAGTACTTGAGCAGATTGACTCATCCTACATGGGTGAAAAAAGCGTGGCTTCTGGGGATACCCTAAGCCTCCCTCTGCATGATTTTCCTCTCTACCTTAGAGTTGTACCAACATTGCTGTGAGGGACAGAGAAAGAGGGTGAGGGAAAGGAAGAGGGGAAGAAAAAGGAAGAGGAACAATTTGAAGGCATGAGAAAAAACAAGGGAGAGAAGGGAAGGGAGAAAAGGGAAACTGCCTTTGAACATGTGGGAATAAAAAGGACAAGGAAATTGAGCAAATTGGGGTAGAGAGAAGGAAGGAATGGAATGGGAGTTACCAAAATGGCAGGCAGGTGGACCTGCAATGAAGGTGGTCTGGCAATCTGAGGCTACAGATTTGCCTTGGCCGTGTGTCAAGTTCTCTGGGGAGGGAGCTGCCTGAGGCTGAGTGCCCACTCTCTGGATTTGGGCTGCCTGAGGTTCAGTCCTGACCCTCCCACATACTGCCTGAGTAATCTTGAGCCACTAATCTGAGACACAGTTTTCTCATCTAATTAAATCTATAATTAGAAAAGAACCTATTTCACAAAATCATGGTATTGTTGACATAAGCCATGTAAAAATTTTACAGCTTTTGGCACACAAAAATAATAATAATAATAACAATAGCAATAATTGTTATTATTGGAAAATCCCAAGTGGGCAGAAAGAGCTCTAATCCATCCTCCCTGCTCCATGGTTTTACACTCACTAGAAGTTGGGGAGTACCAAGCTCGCAGCACCCAAGATTAGCTCAGTGCTCCTTTCACCGGTGACTCCCCAGTTTCAAGTTCTGTGCAGGGGTCTGGGGATATAGAAAAGGTATCAGAGGCCATTTGGAACACAGGGTGAGTCTGAAAGCCTGTCTTTATCATTGGTCAGTCTGGTGACACTGGGCCTTCTCGCTCCCAGGAGGGTGAGGAGGGTCAGAGGTTGTGAACTTACCGTCAGGCAGAGGGGAACAAAGGAGAAGGGAGGAGATGGGCTTGCAATTAGCACATGCAGTTCTCCTCTGTGGGACCACTGTGAGACCACAAAAGAGCCTGCCACCTCTCTGATGCGTGGTTTTAATTGGAGGAAATAATGGCTTCCATATCCTACTTCACAGGATCACAAGAAATGTTTCGAAAATAACTGGGTCTACTCAAATGCCCAAGGGTTTTTTTTATTATTTTTATTTGTTCTCAAAAAGATGATTCAAGCCAGGATAGAAAAACCTTCTGGAGAGCTTTTTTTTTTTTTTTTTTTTTTTAAATAAAAAGGTCCTACCCTGAGTGGTTTTAGATTGGGAAAACAATGAGAAGAGGGGCCCAGATTGGTGGAGGGGTGAACTCTCAGGGGAGATGTGCTCGGGCAACATCAGATGGTCTGTAAATGGTAAGACTGGATTGAACCTTTGCCCCTCTCCAAACTTCCTCTTCTAGGGACTGGACAGGAAGACAAGGTCCCAAAATACCATAAGAATGGTGTTTCTCATTCCTCTCCAGTCCAAACAAGAAAGCCAGGAAATCTTGTAAGGGCACATTGTAGTTCAAAGGCCTCAAGTCCAAAGATCAGGGTAAGTTCAGCTGGAGTCAAGAGTCAAGGCCTTGAACGCTTGGATGGTCTAGCCCAGGAGTGGCGAACCTATGGCATATATGGCACAGCAGGCAGTTTGTGTCATTGAAAGCTCTAAAAGGTTTGCCATCACTGCTCTAGCCCATCCTCTTCATCCTCCCATACACCTTTGAACATCTCACCTATTGAATCTAGACCACTGATATTTTGGTTGACTCAGGTGTTAATCAAATGAGAAAGTAGTGGTTGGCCAGTGAACAATTGGTTTCTATGTAAAGTATCTGAAGAGTGGAAAGAAAGTCCTTTGTTTCTTCATTCAAAAACTGCCTATCAATAAATGTTATAGACTATAGAATTCTAGAGGCACATGATTGAATGAATGCTGAGCTTCTCTCAGAATCTAGACTCACACAGCCACAATGAAGTCTGGTCTTGGGCCGGGGATTTAGCTCAGTGGTTTCACTGCCTGCTGCGCAAGCGCAAGGACCCGAGTTTGATCCCTGTTTCCAGAAAAAAAAGAAATCTGGTCTTGACATGAGAAACCACAGAATTAGAAAGCCTGCTTGTCTACTTTAAATGTATCGCATTCCAAATCACTTTTCAGAAATGTAAAACATTTCTAATTCAGCATCAGGTAAGGTTGCCTCACGTCTCCTCCTAGCCAATACTGTTCCCTTCTCACTAAAAGGTGACCTCTGTCACCAAAGATTCACTTTGTCTGTTCTTGACCATCATATAAGTGAAATTGTGCAATGTGTACACCTTTTCGTCTGGCTTTTCACTCAACAGGATGTTGTATGGTTATCAGAATTTGTTCCTCTTTACCATTGTGTGATATTCTATTGTGTGGCTATGTCATATTTTATTTATGCATTCTGCTATTGATGGACATTTACATTGTTTCCAGTTGGAAACTATTATAAATAAAGTTGCTATGAATATTCTTGTATGTACCTTATTGTTAACCTAAGTACTCATTTATATCAGATACATACTCAGCCTTACTTTCGCCAAGTTGAAATGGGTCTTTGTGGAATAATCAAAAGGTCTAAGCCTGAAAGTAAGTGAGGTGATGAACAGAATGAATATATTTCCCTTCCTCAGGAGGGATGTGAAACTGTTTTTGAAAGAAAACCTACCACCTTCCCCACTCCAATCAAAAACTGTTCCTTTGGCATGCTGTTCTGTTCTCATCCTTGGAAAGATATTATGTGTTCTTCATTGAGAGGTGCATGCTCTTTGAAAAGTACAATGTTCCCTATAAAGGCAGGGTGGTGGCGTCATTACTGTTATCATGATTCTCTCTGCAGGGGAAGAAGAGGAGGGGCCAGGGGAGCTGAGGTTCCTTCCCCAGCCCATCCCTCCTGCTGCGCCTCTGCTACCAGATCAGTAGGATGCCTTTGCTAGGTGTCAATAGAAAAGTCAGGCCAGAAGTATTGTCTGAGGACATCACGAATAACGCAGGCAGAATGATTTAAAAAGAAATCAATGGTCCTAAAAATAGCAAAGAAATGTTCCCAGAATAATGTCTTAATGGGAAAAAGGGGGTTGAATGATGGGTTGTATTGCACAAAGTCAAGTATTTTTTAAATGTCTATGTAGAAAGATGAGTGATCAGCTTTAAATAGAGGGACAGCCAGGCCGAGAGGCATCTGGACTCCAGCCCTGCAGAACCCCTGAGAGAGGACTCACCTGTCTTCCGGTGGCTGCAACTCCTTCTTTATACCTTAGAGGACCACCCTGTTGGTGGGAAAGGTGGTGACCTTCTGATAAAAGGGTCACCCAGGAGATGAAGTGTGTGCCATCTAGACAAGGTACATTCCTGCACACACATGTGCACACACGCGCACACTCTCACACGCCTGCTCTAGTTTCATTTGTTGGGTTTGTTGCGTTGTCTTGAATTGTGTGGGTATGGTTGGCTTCGATTGAATTGGGCTATATCTGTTCTTGTCCTGAGTAGCTATTAAGGAGGTAGATATTCCCAAATTCAACCAAAGCCCAGGGGTGAGTCTTTAGATAAGAATCTTGGGAATTCAAAGACATAACAGATTCCAAGGGCTCTTCAGAACCCTCTCTGGCCCTGCCCTCTTGAATAATGACTGAGATCTTAGGGAAAATGCTGGTGACAGTGCTCTGAGTACACAGCAGAGCTCTTAGATTTTGCTTTTGTGCCCTGCCCTGCCATCACCACTGCCCTGGTGAACCTCTTCTAATCCACTGCAAAACCTGGGTTCCACTTTGTTAAGGAAAACTACCGTTGCATTACCAACTGCTGCTGCAAAAGATTTTCCAACTCTTACTCCTGAAGGTCACCTTCTTGTTACTAAGTTTGCTAATATAGTCGTTAACAACTTCATCACCAAACAGGGTCAGGAATTTCAATTGGCAAGATGCTGGGTATGTGGTTGCCCAACGGGAAAGGTTTCTTAAGGCACAACATACGTGACTTCCCTATCAATTAGGAACACTTCGGCTTCAAGTAACAGAAGATCTAATATTAGTTTAATAATAAGGATGTTTATGGTTTATTTTTAAAAAGTCCAGGGCTGAGAGAGTAGCTCAGTGGTAGAGTGCTTACCTGCCATGTTTGAGACTCTGGATTCAATCCCCAGCACTGCAAAAACAAACAAAAAAAAACCACCAGAAAATCAACAACACAAAAACAAAAAGAAGTCCATAGTTTGATGGTCCAAATGTTTGTTTAAAAACCCACCACTGTCATCAGGGAATAGGTTCTTTCGACTACCTTGTACTTCTTAGCTTTTGTCTTTAAGCTTATTACCTCCTGGTTACAAGATGGTTGAAACTGCTCCTTAACACAAGAATATGTAAGGAACTAAGCTAGCTATGATGTTCATAGACCATGTAATATTATGGGAGCACTGTGGTATAGGCAATCCACCACTGACAGAGACATCACTGTGTGGCATTTGACTGTATATGCATCCTCTTCAAGTATGAAAGGTGAAGTAAGGAAGGACATCTTCCTTCCTTAGACTATTGCTTGTGGTAAGCACAGTAATGGAAATGTTAGACTTTTTTGACAAAAATCCCCAGGGTCCGTTCACGGGTGGTGGGTGGTATCCATGTTGGAGGATGATTCCTTCCTTTTGCCGTGCTAGGAATCAAACCCTGGACCTTGTGCATGCTAGGGTTACACTTACACCATTGGGTTACACTGCCAGCCTAGTAATGGATACCCCTGCACTAATTCTGGTGCTGGCTGCCTGACCTGCCACCTACCTGGCAGGCTGGAATTGTGATTGGGTTCTGGAGCTCTTCCTGGAACCCTTCCCATGTTTTCTTAAGCACTGTGTGTTAAACACCTTTCTGCTTTCAATGTAGAAAATGCTTCATGTCTCCTGCAACTCAACTCTGCCTGAGAGAGGAAATAAAGGTGATCGTATCGTTCCTGCCAAGGACAGCACCAAAGGGCAGAGCATCCCTCAGAGCCTACATGCAATTCAGTGGGACAGAATTAGTGTTTGAAGATCACCTAGCAGCTTCTCCTTTCTAGACTAAATGTGCAAAAAGTCTGAACTTTGTTCACTAAGCAAAACCACATCCTCTTATAGAAAATGACATTATGTTATACACTCTAGTATGTGTGGCATTTCACTCATCACTTCCTCACTCATCACATCCTGTAACTCTGATAGAAGATGTAAGCCAGATAGTAAATCCCCATTTTACCAAATAAGATAGCAATGTTCAGAGAGTATGGCAAAAGGACCTTGACAAAGATATCACCGGGGTTCAGACCTTTCCGTATTTGCAGTTCCAGCACTAGAGACCCATTCATCTGGATTCAGCACCGATCTCTACAGGTTCTTCTTTTACAGTAAAATTCTCTAGATTCAAGAGCCATGCACTGAATTCCCAATATGCTGCTATAAATGAGTTTATGGTCCTGTTTTTAGTCAAAACAATGTGGCGTCCTAGCCCTCCATGTCTTTCAAGTGAAGACACATAGATGCAGGTGAATTTCAGAAGGCCCTTGGCCACCGATGCCAATATAATTGTTCTTGGGCATCCTAATTTTCTTAATGCCCAATCCTGCTGTTGCACATCTTTTTTTTTTTTTTTGTACTGGAAATCGAACTCAAGACCTTGCACTTGTGAGGCAGGCGGCGGAACCACTGAGCTAAATCCCCAGTCCTGCACATCTTTTTGCTTCAGGTTGGGAAAAGATCACAGATCTACTGTAGGGACAGTCATGGCAGTGGCAGAGGTGGAGAGTGTAGCACTGGCACCAAAACCAGCCTCCTTCCTTTGCCAGGGTGCTTGGAAGGATCAGATCCCTAGCAAACCCTGGGCGGTCTGGGCCCTGCCAGGGACTCTGGAACTACAGCAGCAAAATACCCAGACTGGGTAACCAGGCGACAGTCTGGGAGGATGTCCTTGTCAGCAGTTTATTGGAGGACTTCCCCATCCTCAAACAGGGACAGCAACAGGGGCAGCCTGCTCATCTCCAGCAGGCCCCACCTTGCCCGGAACTGCAAAGGAGCTGTGTTTGCTGTCACCCCAGCAGCATGGCTGACACCCCATGGGACCAACCCAGAGTACCCAGGAAAGGAAGATGGAACTGCAGACTGCATCACCACGTGAAACCAGCCCAAACTTCATTTCCCATTTTATTAAGGCTTTCTAGAAGAGGCTCCCAACTTGGGGGTCGCTCACAAAGGAATTTGATAGGAAGATGTGACACCTCATTTTAAATTCCTTCACTGCATTTCTGAAGTTGACGGAGTGTCAGAAAGTGAGGCTGATAAAGTCCGCTGTCCCCTCCAAGTGGACTAATCAGACGTGAAGTCTTGGCAAAAGATAACCAGGGTATAGGAGAGCCAAAATGACATCACATCAACTCCGTTTCAGATTCTGTACACACCAGTGCTGATCACTGCTCCAGGTGGCTGGCACCCTCAACACATAGAGGTAATTTCAGACCAGGATGTCTGCCCTCCTTGACCCTGGAGCTGTCAGTCTGTGGTATGGTGGGAACACAATTGTCACTATGTGTAAAGCCACACACATTCAGGGGTGGATCACTTTGGAGGTGAAACCTGCCTTATACTGCCATCCCTCCCACTTCAGCATTTGTGACAGGAAGGCAATGGACATCTGAGACAAGAACCAGGGGTTATACCTTCCTGAACCCACACCCAAATAATAGAATGGGATTTTTCCCTCTGATGAGTTGTTCGCATCAACCATGAATTTCAAAGAACTCATTCACTTCAGGAGTAAGTGGTTTCCGTACAGTCCTGACCACTGCTTTGCAGAGATAATTGATTTCATGTTGTTTAAAGATGGGGAAAAGAAACAAATGACAACTTGAGCAGGCTGGGAGGCAATTGCGAGTGCCGTATCAGTTTAATTATAGCACCATCTTTAGCTGACACGGGTTCTTTCCTCTTCGAATTAAAATATCCAAGCAACTTGAAATGTAACAGTGATGAATTTTTCATGTTCTGCTCCCTGCCTCGCATCCTGGCTCAGGGCACTGTTACCAGCACACTTCGAGCTTTTTTCAATAGATAGTTAATGTGACATGCAAGAGTTGTCTGTGTGACACAGATAACTCAGGGGAAGAGCACAAAGTAAATGAGATGCATTAGTGTCTGGATGGGAACTGAAGATAGAAGTTCTCAGAACTTCTTGTTTAATTTATAGAAACGGATTTCCCTCCTGTGCTTAAGATTTCAAAATAGTAATCATATGTTGAAGAGGAGATGTTCCCACTCCAGGTACTAATATCAATATGTAAAAGAAAATCATTAACTAGATGTACCTCTCAGCAGCACCTATTATATGTCAACAAGCTAACTGAGGTGATAAAACAAACTGTTAGTGGAAATTTAATTACTAGCCATTGAGATTTGGGCAAGGACCACAGATTCTAGATTCATTACTCTGGCTCTGGAGGCTGTGGGAAGCAGTCATCCGCCCGGAACGAACATTTTTAATAGGTGTTTTCCTTCCCTCTGAAACATCAGAGCACCAAAGCCCAGTCAGAAAGTTTTCAGATTTGGTTCTTCAGGGATGGCAAGGGCAACGTGGGATGGAGGCTTTAAAAAGAAAGAGAAAATGAGAATGTTTCTAACCAGTAGTTTGGTCATCTTCAGGGATGGTTAGCGGCATGCAAGGTCATTTTGTAAGGGATTTCTGCACATTTAATTGTGTCAGATTTCTGGCCAATGGCCACTTTTCAAGGTGGCATGATTTGTTATTTATAATAGGACATCAAATGGGGTCAGGCCCTCTGTGATGCTGGCTAAGCTTGTTCCCCTCATCCAGGTGCCCCACCCAGGCCAGCCTGGCTGCCCCCTCCCCCTCCTCCTCTCCCTCCCCCTCCCAACACACCCTTCACAAGGCCATTTTGCAGGAACTTCAGGCTTTCTTTCCACCTCTTTCCACCCTGGGCATGAGGGCAGGCACAGTCCTTTAAATCAAAGTGCCTAATGATAGATCCCTGAGTGACTCAGCTCTCACCTAGGAGCTGTCTTGCCCTAAAGTTTACATAAAAATGGCCCCAAACCACACAAGTTCCACCAAAGCCGTCTTACAAAATATCTGCACACTCCTGGGGGACTTACTGTCTCAAATCCCTGTCATCCTCAAGGAACTTGCAGGTATCACACTTCATTGCAATCCTGGCATAAAATTCAGCCACCTTTTCAGTTTTTCAAGGAAAAGAATCAGTAGGCTTTCACAGTAATGAAAGTCATGAAATTCTACATCACACATTGGTGGGATCCCTGGCCCCAGCCCTCCACCAGCTCAGGCTCCTTTTGCTGTTCCCTCTGCCCTCTCCCGAACATGGGAAGCTCTAAGCTCCCCTCCTTCCACTGTGCAGAACTGAGTCAACCTGGGTTGGGGAGTTCAGAAGGGTGATCAACCTTCCCTGCTTGGCTGGGATAAAGGAGTTCCAGGGACATAGAACTTTCAGTGCAAAAATGTGACAACACACTGGGTAGTGGGCCACAATAGGAGTGACTGTCCGAGCACAGATAACGCAGGCTATCGATGAAATGACCTTTTCTCCTTGTTATATTCGTGTCTTCCTCCCTAGCTTGCTGGGAAGGCCCCTTACAGATCCTTGTTCTCAACCTTAGCAGCACCTGTGATTCGCCTGCAGAGATCAGAAACACCTCTGTGTCTAGGCCTCCACCCAGAATGGCTGATCAGGATGTCTGGGATAGGACTTGGGCAGCAGAGCTTGATAAAGCTCCCCAATGGTGCAATGTGCAACCAAGACTGAGGACAGGAGCCTGGGAGCAGGGGTTTCAAGGAGCCTTAAGGATGAGCTCCCTTGGCTGTGTCTAGTCCACATCCTGAGGTATCCCTATGCCTGGAAAAGGATATGCATTGTGCTAAAATGAATGATGTCAAAATGTGTTGTGTTTCTATCTGAATCTACTGACTGCGTTTTCCCCAGCCTCACTAAAAGAGCTTAACTGGTTTTATTACTCTTTCTCTCTCCTTAAAGAAAAAAGTAACAGGGTTATAACTTTCTTGACAGGTGACTAGAACTGACTGACATCGTAGACAATCCAAATGCAAATACACAAACCCCAAGGCCCAGCCACTAAGGGCCTTTTGTAAAGGGAGAGGAAGGCTGCCCTTAATTGAGATACCCATAAGACCTTGACAAACCCAGGTAACTTGCTGCAAATCAAGGCTAAATAATCTCAGTAGTCCCTTCTTTTTTTGGCACTAGGGATCGAACTCGGGACATTGCACTTGCTAGGCAGGCAGTGGCACCACTGAGCTAAATCCCCAGCACTTGCTAGTCCCTTCTTTCACAGAATTTCTGAGCTCTGGTCTGTAAACTCTGTTCAGGAAGTCCACTTAGATCCCAGGATCTGAGATCCCTGATTTGGACCTTTTCAGCAGAGAAATGTGTAACATTGTATGTGCCTGAAAATTGGCTGCTACTGCGGATATAGAAACAAAGTGTCCAATGAAATCAAGTGAATCTGGGTACAGATCTCATATCTTAAATTCTCTGTGTCTCAGTTTCCTTACCTGACATCGGCCACACTGATATATTAGGATGCTAATAACCATTCTGCCCACATGAGAAGGACTATGAAAGGAATAATTTTATTTGTTTATTTTTCAGTATTGGGTATTGAACTCAGTGCCTTACATGGAACTACATCCCCAGGCCTCTTTTCATTTAATCCAGGATCTAAGTCATTAAATTGCCGGTGCTAGGCTAAACTTGTGATCCTTCTGTCTCAGCCTCCCACAGTGCTGGGATTTCAGGTGTATAATCACCACTCCTGTCTTAAAACAGGAACTGTTTAATATTCACTAAACGTGTAAAGAATCCCTTGCTGATATGGTTAAATAGCACATCTCTAATCCTGCATGAATCTTCACTGGGCATATAACTGAAAGGGTCTCTAACACTGACACTATTCTGTCCATTTCAAGGATGGGCAATGTGAGGCCAGGAGAGTCTAACTTTCCAGCCAGCATCTCTGTACTTGACAAGAGAACATCCTCTTCCTCGGTCCCCGAGACCAATCAGAAAGGCCCATAGCACTGTCAACTTGACATTCAGGCCCAGCCATCACCTGCTCAGAGAGCCCTTTCCGGCCTCAATTAGCCTCCCTGGCTCCCCTCTATCAAATCATTCCAATTTATTGTCCCCTAGCAATATTATTATTCGATGTTACTTTTTTCATTTAATTGTGTATTGTTGCTTCTATTAAAATATAACCTCTTTGAGAATAAGACTTTGTCTCATCCACTGCTATATCTACTCTGCCTATGAGAGTGACTGTTACATAGTAGGTGCTCAATAAAATTTTTGTAGACTCGTGAATGTATTTGCACTTTTCTCAAGATACCAATGATGGGAAAACCAGCTCAGAGAATGGAAACATGTGTCCCAGCGCTC
The DNA here is from genome assembly GCF_000247695.1 of Heterocephalus glaber. The sequence goes on from NW_004624738.1 coordinate 26,359,457, forward strand.
AGAGGAAGGCCCTAGGGCCTCAGCCTTCTTGCCCACAAAATTGGACAGCTACACCCACAAGAGGGTCTGAGAAAAGAGGTGCTGAGGACTAAATGAGAAAATGGTGGTGAAAGTACCTTGACGAGTGAAAATGTGAGTTAAGTGGGCGATGTTATTATCTTCCGCCATCTGCTTGACTCTAATCTTTTTCCTCAGTGAGCGGACCTATTGATTGTAGCTTGCTAGAGGAAGCTCTCACTGTCTAATTACTGCCCAGCTCAGCCTGTCACTGTGTCCTCTGCCGTCAGCACGTCCTGACACTGACCCTGGATTCCACAGCCTTTTACGGAGCAGCCAGTTCGGGCACTGTGCACCCAGGACAGAGGGGCAGGTCTCCTGGCCACGGCGGGCTGCTCTCCCAGAGAGCTGAAGGCCCAGTCCCACTGAAAGAAGGCAGGACCCAGCTGCCACGGGGCTAAAGATCACAGCAAGGCCACTGTCCTCTGCAACCAGACAGGCATGTGTCCTGCAAAAACACCCACAGAATCAGGCATTTTCAGACCATGGCTTCCAAGAGAATAATCCTTGCAATCTTTTTCTGGTCTGGGATATTACTGAGCAATAATACTAATTCTTATCTTCCTTTAAATTGTTTTTTAAAAAGTTTTAAATTTTTTCAGGGTGTTTTCATCAGCATTGCCTCATTTGACCCTCCCAAGCCTTCTGTGGTTAGAATTCCTTTTTAACAGGACTGGAATATGAGATGTGACTTGTCCAAGTTCAAGCCTCAAAGAAGTGAACAGAGAAATTTGAACCCAGCTTCCCTACCTAGACAGACAGATAGACAGGCTGACAGATAGCCTTGCTCCTCTCAGAGCCTGCCCTGGCTACATGCATGCAATTTGAGGTAGAAACAGTCTTCAAGAGAAATTCCCAAAAGGCAATGGGTTTTAAAAGTGCTCTTTGGTCTGGGGTGTAATTGAGTGGTACAGACCTTGCTCAGTATATGAGAGGTCCTGGGTCCAATCTCCAGCACTGCAAAAAAAAAGCTCTTACAGGATCAAAACAGTTTTTTGACAGAAAAAAAAATGGAGATGTGCTAGAAAATGCATATCAGTTGTATGTCATTTAAAAGGAAAAGGGTATGTAAGCAAAGTGCACAGGATATTTTTCATTCTTAAATAAACCATAATTTGGTCTTGGGTTTAACTCTGAAGGAAATAAATAGATCAGGTGACTCCCAAGGTTAGACCCATAGAAGGTGGCTGGCAAAGTGCTTCTTCACTTTTATTAACCTGGATTATGAATAGCCTCTCCTGGCTTTCTTCACTCATCTTAATGAAAAAGAAGCCTGGAGTCAAGTATGGTGGCGCACACCTGTGATACCAGTACTCTGGGAGGCTGAGGCAGGAGGATTGCAAGTTTGAGCCCAGCTCAGGCAAGTTGGTGACTTAGTGAGACCCTGTCTCAAGCAAACAAAAATGATGCTGGGGATGTTGCTCTATGCAAAGGCCTTGGGTTCAATCCCCAGTGCCAAACACACGCGTGCACACACACACACAGAAAGGATTAAAAGTATGCCTATAAAGAGCATATAGAAATACTCAAGCAGACTGTGAAAGGATTCAAACTGAACTTTTATCAATAAAAATATATATAATCAGTGAAATTAAAAACTCAATAGGTAGCTTCAGCAGACTAGACACAACTAAAAGGAAAATGAACCAGCATATGTAGATCTAAAAAACTTTATTCAGAATGCAGTTCAGACAAAATGAAGACTGACGTAAAGGAAATGTTAAGCAACACATAACATAGACTGAATCTATTCTGCATGCGTCTCCAGAAAATTACAGAGGAGAGGAGGAGGAAAAGGGCAGGTGCAGGAGTTGAAAATTAAGAATTTTCCACAGATTCTGAAAGCCCCTCATCTTCCAGGAAAGATAAATAAAAGGTAAAAATATATGGCAGAGAAAGCCCTATAGCTACTATGACTTACAGAAATGTTTAGATTCCAACTTTTATTTTAGTTGCAAGTGTTGAATGCATTTTCAACTTATGATACATTCAGCTTAACAGTTTTCAGGCTTACTGGGATAGATATAGATACAGATATAGATATAGATAGATAAATATTTACCATACAAGACCGTATCTCAGATTGGGTTGGGCTGGGAAGGGGAAGAAGTTTTCCTAAAAAGTCTGATGTGATCTTTGCTCACCTAGAAATTGTTGTCTTCAGCAATGTACAGACGATCCCCAACTTACCATGGTTCAGCTTACAGTTTTTCAACTTACACTAGTACAGCAGCAGTACACATTCAGGAGAAACTATAATTCGAATTTTGAATGTTGCCCTTTTCCTGGGCTGGTGATACATGGTCTTTTCTCTCAAAGCTGGACTGTGGCAGTGAGTGACAGCTCCCAGTCAGCCACAAGATGACAAAGGGAAAGACCCTGTGCTCTACTGTAGACTATGTGCTAAGCTGTGATGTTCACTAGGTTAGGTGTATTCAATGCATTTTCAACTGATGATATATTCAACTCATGATTTTCAGGTTTATCATGACACAAGCCCATCTTTCTCTGCTGTGTGTTCACACTGTGTTGACTTCCATTTTATTATTTAGATGAACAAACCAGGGACTATGGGTGTAGTTAACTGTTATAGTGCTTGTCTAGCATGCACAAGGTCCTACGTTCAATCCCTAGAACTGGGGGGGAAAGTAGGTAGCCAACTTCATCTGAATTATTCAGATATTGCCAATATCTGGGGTTTTCTGCCAATCTGAACATGCTATTGATGTTTCTCAATATGGTGACCACATGTACAAACCATATACCCCACACTATAATTACAGGATACAAAAGACAAAGGAAAAATCTTGAAAACAGAGAGAAAAAGTATTATTTTCAAAGGAATGATCACTAGAGTAGTGACTGTCTTCCTAGTAGAAACCATGGATAAAAGTACTCTCAGTGTGCTGGACAAGGTCAGCAACCCTAAGGTCTAAGAAAAATACATTTTGGTACATTTTCAGACCGAGTGATTTCTCTCTAACAGACTCTCACTAAGGAAAACTTGAAGATTATAAAAGATACAATTCTACACTTCAACAAGTATGAGATGCAGCCAAAGCAGTCCTTAGCGGGGAAATTTTAACTTTAAATGATCATATTAAAAACGAGGAAACGAAGACTAATCCCAATGCACTAAGCATCTGACTTGAGAAGTTAGCAAAGCCAGGGACTTAACTGCAACCTAACTTACTGCCACAACCCAGCTCACAGTCTGAGAGTGAATTATGTCTAAGAGCACTTGGTGAGGTTGAAACATGAATAGCAATGAATTCATTGAATACCATGCAGTAAGCGATGACACTGCATTTCCATGTTTCCTGAGGTTTTGGTTCTGGGGCTTGGGTGGCAGGGTGGCCAGCAGAGGACTGAGGGTGGAGAGCAGGGGAAAGAAGCACAATCAACTTCCTCCTTCCGTCAAAGTGAGGAACACTTCTCTGCCTGTGTCCCAGCCTCTGTGACCTCAAGGGTTTTATTCTGCTAGAGCCAGCAGAAGCACATGAGGAAGGAAGCATAAAGATTCAGAAGAGACCTCAATAAACCTGCAAAACTAAATAAGGTACTACTCTGGAATGGATAGATTTCCCTTTTGAGGTAAAGGTTCCATGGTAAGGAAACTAAACACCTCTCCACTGCGCTCAAGAAGCTCAAGAATATTTATGTCTCTGGTTCTGTCAAATGCACCTTTATCACCCGTTCTTAGATGGAACCCATGAGTAAGCAAGAGCAAGCATGACACGATTCACAAAGTCCAGTGGCCAGAGTTGGCAGGAACTCTTCACTTGTCTCACCTCCATCCCCTGGGCACATTTGTCTTGATGCTAATTGGCTGTATGACATTGAAACAAATTGCTGCAGTTCCTTAGGATCGGTAGTCTCATTCTAGATGATGGTATAAGTATCACTGATCGGAAAAGTGCTTTGGTGGGAAGGGGTTATGAAGATGAGATGTTGATCGTCACCAAAGGCTAGCCTCCTCTGGGTGCCTGGTAAAAGCCCCCATTCTCTGCTGGCATCTCACAAACGTTCCTCCTGGCAGAGCCAATGGTCTGATCCTACCATTTGGGTAGAGAGCAAATTTAGGGAAATTTAGTTATTGGATGAGTTTATTCTCAGGAAGGATAAACAACTTGACTAAGTGGTAGCCAGCAAGACAGTGCAGCTAAGTTTCAAACTCAAGTGCTGGTTCCAAATCTACTTTCTTTCCATTGCACATACTTGGCTAAATTTAGGGCCATGCCTTGGGCCAGAGTAGACAGGGCTTCCTGGGCAGAACCACGGGTTGTGGGCATCCCGAGCGAAGATCCTCCACTGGTGGGAGCCTAGTCCCACAGCCTGCTCGGCTCCAGGTCTCCTGAGGAGGGAGACTGTGCTCTTGATGAACACGCATCAAGCTGCCAGCCTCAGTTTGTATTTTTACAGTCCACTAATTAGGCCATTTTAACTAATTTGTTTGCATTTTGTATGAGCAAGTTGGGCTTTTGGATTGACTAATGTAATTGCAGCTGGTTTCTGCCAAATACAAATTACTCAGTCTAGTGTGGGCTAGAGAGAAAAGCAAATATTTAATAGACATCAATACACTTGTAGCTTTTTAGTGGAGCCCTTTTTTCCCCTATGGAAAGTTGAAATGATTTTTTTCAACATCTGATTGAACTCTCATGTTATAGAATTATTTTTTAATCATTTTTTTAAAAATAATGAGGCAAATGCTTTACTGGCTCTGTTGGGGTTTATCTTTGATCCATTTACCCCTAAGCTCGGGAAACTCACAGGACTTTTCCATTTCCAGGCCAGCTCCCAACAATCTTTCTGCTTGGATTCCTCCAGCAACCAGAAAGCAATCCATATTATGCATTGTTAGGGCTAGCAAGGGCCTGAGAAGGTACTAGGCCAGTAGTTCTCAGAGTGTACCCTAGGACCTTGTCAGAAAAGCAAATCCTCAGGCCTCTTGCATCAAGCTCTGGGAGGGGGACACAGCAAGCTGCTTTAATGAACATTCGAGGTGATTGTGATCCATTGATTTAGTCAAGTGCCCCATTTTACAGCTGAGAAAACTGAGTCTGGAAGGAGCCAGCACTTCCCTCATTGTGCATTCCCCAAGTTAGGTACAGTGCCTGCCTTATCATAAGTACTCAGTAAATCTCTGCTGAGTGAGTAAATGATGGAATGAATGAGGCAGAGCTAGATGTGAAGTCTCATGATTCTACTGTACTCTACCAGAGCTTCCTCTCCCTCTGGGGGAAATGGAAAATGGAGGAAGAACTGCTTCTTGATTCCTGCTTTGTGAGAGGGAGCACAACTAGGGCTCAAAACAGTGTATCCTTTGGCCTGGCCCTTCGAAGGATGCCAGCACCACTCCGGGCCTCGCTCCCAAGCCATGTGCACTCTCCCTACTGCAGAGGGTAGACCAGGTCCCAACCCCACCAGGAATTGTGTTTCCTCACAAAGATCCTGCCACTGTCGGCTTAGCACCAATTCGTGGGACAATAGGTTTCTAAAGAGAGTAAGGTAGTCATTCAGGTTAAGTTATTGCGGAGGGGAGAGACAGAAAGAGAGAGACAGAGACAGAAAGAGAGACAGAGAGACAGAGAAGACCCTGATCCTCAAGCTTCCAAATGACTCCAATTTATTCTTCTCTATAACTGAGTAGTACTCCACTGTGTAGATATACCATGTTACCTTTATCCATTCATCTGTGTATGGGCATATAGGCAGCTTCCATAATTTAACAGTTGTGAATTGTGCAGCTATAAACAGCAAACTCCTTCTGTAAAGAGCCAGATAGTAAACTTGTTAGGCTTAATAGGCCATGTGGTTAAAAGCACTCAGCACAAAAGCAGCCACAGGCTATGTATAAGGGCACAGTCAAGGCTCTGCCCGGGTAAGACGTTGCTCACAACACCAGGTGATCTACATATTTGAACCATAAGCCATAGTTTGCCTAATCAAGAACAGTGTGTAGCCTCTTATTTGCTACAGCAGTTTGCTCTGTCAATAAAATGGGGATGAAACTTCAGATCTGAGGCAGAGAGTCATAATGGTAGAAAGGGGCAGAAAAGAGAAGTAAAATATGGACCAAAGGGATGGGAGAGTGAAGAAGAGTGCCACGCTGAAGAGTGTGTGAGACACCATCTAACCAGCATCAGTCTTGGGACTTGGGCTGTTCATGGGTAGAAGAAACACATTACGGAAGAAATTAATATTCCTGGGGAGCCAACAAGGCAGAGACCCGGGCAGGAAGTGTCTGAAGTTGGGGAAAGTAGATTCGGGCTAAACTATATGTCATCTGTGCTGAATGCACTGGAGCTCACCTGTCCTCTCTGCTTCTATCACTCACAAGCAATTGCTCCACACCTTCCCTGTCCTCTCCCTCAGGACACATGGCAGGGTTCCTCGGTGAGCTTCCTTCACAATCGCAGTCAAGATGGGGCCTGGGCCACAAGGAGCTCGAGGCTGCAGAACGCAGGATAAATACTCCACAGAGGGAGATGTTGCTGCATGGAGGGAAAGGGAGGGATTTCTGGAAGACTCAATGGCCCAGGGAGCCTAAATGAAAGAGGGGTCAGAGGGAAATGTTCGGGACATTTATGCACAGAGATCTGCACAAGACAAGGCCTGGAGCTGTGCAGATGCCCAGAGAAGGTATTTTGGGGCTCCTCCCTGCAGCGATGCCTTAGGCCTGGAGGTGCCCTTGGAGGCAACACAAGACAGTGACTCCAATTTGACCCACAAGACTTTGGCAGAACTTTTCCTCACCCATGCTCTGAAATGGTTAAATACAAGAACATCTAGGATGCATGAGAATGTCTAAAAAGCAACCTGCATTAATTACTACACGCAGGCTGTAATTATAGGTTAAAATGAAGGCTGTTTTATTTGTCAGGTGAGAAAATGGGATGCCAGGCATCTGTAGAGTTTCTTGGTTCTGAAAAGTGCTTCCTTCACCTCTGCTCTCCACTCATCTTTCCACAGATGCTCCACACATACACACACATTCACATACTCACACACATGCCTGCACACACTAGGCTTTACCTCAGAGTCCTCATCTGGGGCTGCACCCCTGGCTTGAGCATATGCTCATCAGGTGAGAGATGGTAGAAATCTCTGATTTGGGAAAGACATTCAAGGCTTTTTCCATTTTCTTTTGCTGTATAATGGAAAGCTTGAACAGCCAATAATGAAAATGAGATGCATCTGTCTCTTATCTTTTCCCTTTTATGTCCAGAGCAACTTATAGGCACGTACAGAACCAGGCAAAAGTCACCCCTGACCTTATTTGAGTTTTTAGTGGATTCCAGATTAAGACATATACTATTTGTTGCCTGGTTTGATTGTCCACCTTGCTAAATTACATGGACAATTAACACATCACCTATTCTTCTGTGTTGTCTTGGGCTGCAAAAGGCACCTGGCCCAGACATATGAGGGCCTGAGGTGGTCTGATATGCATCCTTTCGCAGGGATTTAACCCAGGGCCCTCCTCCACTTTCCACCCTTCCAGACAGGCATTTAGCAACTGTTGACATTTGTTCTGTAATACCGGGCCTGGCCACTAGGGATGCAACTGATTTCCTTTCTTTACCGGAACTAGAATGTGAGCAAAGGTTAAAAAAAAAAAAACTGTTTATCCCAGTTCTAGCTAATCAAAAAAATTTCAAAAAGTACTCAAAACTGAGACACTATAAACACAAAGCTTTTGAGCTTTTGTGGAGGCTCAACAATGAGATGGCTATGTTTACAGATTTTGGATTGTAGAGTTTTTTGTGATCAAAGACCTATACTTGTTAGTGAGGTCTTAGAGGGCTGGGAGCCACCCAGTTTATGATGTTTTGTTATAGGAGCCAGGGGGGATGATTACTCAAGTCAAGAGATAGGAGGCTAAGCTTAAGAGAGAAGAAAAGCCAAAGATGATGTTATGAAATAAGAAAAAAAAAAAACAAAAAAAAAAACAGAAAAAGAACTTGGGTGGTGCCCAAACCCAGGAGTCCAGAAGCATAGTAACATTAGAGCTTGGATGGGACTTGAAGGACCAGAACTAAAACCAAAACACCCCAATCTTTAGCATCAGGCTATGGACGTTTCTGCCCAGCCCAGCTTTTGATACTACTATTCTTTTCTCTGGCTTCAGAATATCTCTTTCCCAATTCCTCTAACCTTCAAACCTTGATTGCAGAATCCATGTGAATTGATTACAGCACTTTCATTGGAACATATTACCTGACCACGCTGGTGTCTTAATCTGTCCAGGCTGCTATAACAAAATGCTATAAACCAAGTGGCTTATAAACAACAGAATTTTTGTTTTATTTCTCATTCTTCTAGACACAAGAAGTCCAAGATCAAGGCACCAATAGATTCATTGTTGGTGAGAGTCCATTTCCTAGTTCATAGATGATGCCTCACAGGATGAAAGGGGCAAGACAGTTCTCTGGGACCTCTTTTTTTTTTTTTTTGGTACCAGAGATTGAACTCAGGTCCTGATGCTTGCGTAGCAGGCAGCAAAACCACTGAGCTAAATCCCCGGCCCTCTGGGACCTCTTTTATAAGGCTCCACCTGCATAATCTAACCATGTCCCAAAGGCCCCATCTCCTAAAACAACATGTGCATTTTTTAGGGACACGAATATTTAGACCACAGCAATGTGCAAGGGCTCATTCTCTCTGGGGGGCACTCCAGGGAATTAAGACCACTTGACAAGGTAGAACCTGAGTGCACAAGTCACATTCAAGGGTTAGTGTATGCCTGGAAGGAGGAAATGGCAGGCCTTGTAGGTGGCCACATGAAACTCGAAGTCTCTTCAAGGATGGCCATGCAAGCTGAAGCTGGATAAGTGGACAGATAGGAAGAAGGACTCCTCCAGCCAGACATCTCAGGAGCCTCTCAGCTATTCCATGAAGGCCAACCTTTAAGGTCTAGGATTTGTGGCTCAGAACCAGATTTTTTTGGAGGGGAAGAGTCTTGATAATTTTGAGTCTTAGAAGAAATGATCAAAGCCGGTGAAGCCTGGGTGTATGAGTGGATTACAAGCCTGCATGGGGGGCTGTCACCCACTGAGTTAGAGTAACAGATTGCTCATACCTGGCATATTCTCTGAGTAGAAAAGGAAGTAGCAAAATGGAATGAGACTAATAATAAGGAATTAGTTAATATCAGATGTTTTCTCCTAAGTTTCTGCTCGCCCAGGTCTGACTGGTATAGCTTATAATTAGTCTCTGCTTGCAGATGTGTGGCTCCAAAGACTTGTGGATTAAGGAGAAACTCTAGAATTTCTCAGTACCTGACAGGTTGTAACGTGAAAAGCTACACTTAGTCCATTAAAGATTTTTCACAGTGACATTTGAGTGCAGCTTGAGAAATATGCCACCTTGCCATTTATCATTTTCAGGGCATGGGTGTCGGAAAGGAGGTTGCTATGAAGAACAAAACAAAATGGATTGCATGTGTAGAGGTGAGCTGGTGAATACTGATAAATGCACTTCACTGAATGTCAGCAAATGTCACTTGAGAAGCCATTTGCAGCTACCATAACACTCCCAAACCCAACAAAGAGTGGCAAAAACAGGCAAAATGAACTGGGCGTCTAGCTTCCGCATGAATAAGCAATCAGCCCTCTCAGAAGTTGCACCACAAAGTTGTTAAACTTGATAGAAGGACCTTTTTAAAACCATACTGACGCACTATAGACTGCTACAGAGAACTGGAGACCTTCTGAGGACATAAATGCCATCACTCTGGGCAGGACTTAATAACCTCTCTTAATCCAGGTGGGTGCCTTCTTCTTCATGTAGAGACTGGCTATCTCTGAGGAATGCTTTCTGGGTTGCTCCTGCCCCGCTTGGTGCTTGTGCTCCTCCTATGGCGTCCTGTACTCTCCCCAGATCTACCTAACCTAGCCCCCTCTGCAGTGTGGTTGGGCATGATTGAGAATGTGGCCTAGGTGCCACGACTAGAGAATGCAGTCCTCATGTGTATATGCACTCATCCTTGACTGAGGGTTTAGTCTCTCACTCAGGAAAGGGGTTTTTAGTGTGTCCTCTGATTATGGACTCAGCTTCTGTTTCCTTCTTGGTGACCTGGCCAAAACTTTGCCTTTGTGTAATTTAGGATTTCTGGAAGCTGGGTTCAAGTTTTCTTCAGGTTTCAACTTGGACCAAGATGTTCCTCTCTTCCTCCTCAGCTTGGTGAATCTCCAAACTTCGCTGCGGGAAAATAAATGAGAAAGAAGATCATATTCCCAGCAAAAGCTCTATAGGGAAATATGAGACTCATTAAAATAAAATTCCAGGCCCTCTTCATTTTCTAATCTCTACAGAACCCCCCTTCCAACACATACACATAAAGTCATCCAACACTGTTTTCCTCCTTTATACCAAGAAAGTTACAGAGTAGCCTGAAGTCCTCTGGCCTTGTAAATGCACCACACACACACACACACACACACACACACACACACACACACGGCCTGATGCACATCATCCACACAAACTGAGGTCAATTCAGCACACATTGGAGCAATGCTGTGGTATAAGGCCTCCCGCACAAGAAGCCCTTTGTTGAATATACATCCTTGACTCAGGCCCTGAATGTGCTAATGGATAGACTTTCCTCTTCACACTGTTGCACCGTATGTTCAGCGTGTGTACCGTGGAGCAGAACACATTTTACAACCAGGAAGAGATGGGCTCTTGGGAAAGCAAGCTCCCCTCAGATGAACTCAGAGGAAGGGTTAGGAGGGGTTAGAGGCTGGCTCCATTTCCACACTCATTGCAGAGTCCTCCATAATCCTTGGTGTTTCCTCCTTTTGAATTAGGTTCTTCCCATGGAAAAAGCCTTGCTCGGGTCTTGGGAACTTAGAAGACATGTGTTTATTATTGAAATTGAATTGTCCTCAACTTGTGGACTTTCATGCTTAGTTTAGGAAGAAACAGTGGCTTGTTTAGAAAAAGATGATGAAAGCCAGATCTCTGGATCAGAGGTGGAGGAATCCCTAAGGGAGCATGGAGATGGGAGACATCCTGCATGGGGCAGGATCCAGAAGACTGCCTGGGACCACTTGCCTGGGCTGAGGACTTTCCAAATTCAGCTGTGTTCCAACGCGGGTGATGAAGCCCAGTCCTAGAGATCTGCAACAGCACAAAAATGTGTCCTGAAGAAAAAAATGAGAGGTTTAGATTTCTCACTTTTGTAGTATTATTTATTTTTCTGGCTGTACTTTTTAAATTTGTATTTTAAAGCTCAAACTAATAAGCAACTGTTTCCAAGAGAGGAAAAGAATAAAAATTAAAACCCCCGTTCATAATTGATTAATATCATCTGCATCCTACCATTTCTCCAGGGCAGAGCTATGTAAAACCCAGCCTTCCTCCTGTTTTTGTCTTTAGAAAACAAAAACAAAAGCCCTGTTACCTAGACAAGGAGAGCGAAAGTTGTCTCTGTCTTTCACGTAAGAAAAAGTAAAGGCAGTTTGAATGAGCTACTTTGCCGGCTAATTAGTGGCAAGACCAGTTTCCCCTGTTTCTAATCCAGAGCAAGGATGTTCTCCGTGGACTCCTCTCTGTTCTGTGCATAGTAACCATGTTGCATTCCAAGATGCTCTGAGAAAAATGCTAAGTGAGTAGCATAAGAGGAAGGGTATTAAAATACAAAACTCCTAAGAATGGCAGTATCTCTGTATAGGGAACGTTAGCCCACAGAAGCCTCTCTGAGTGAGAATCTTCTACTAGGTGATACCAACGGACATCATTTTGTCAGCTTTGGACATCAGCAGCCTCAAACTGACCTCTGCCATCCACCTCAAGGGAGAGAAATATGTAACATTAAAGCAGGAGAGAAATAAGTGAATTTTAGGTTAATGTGGCATCTGTCCCTATGGAGAAATGTTCAGAGGAATTTATCAGACTTCTGAAAAATTTTAATTACTTTATTCACTTATTTACATAGATATTTTTACTTGTCTACCTTATATCAGACCTGAAACCTTCTTAACTGGATACTGATTTTGTTTACATGTCATCCTCCTCACCCTCCTCACTCCTTCTTAACCTTTACTGCCCAGCTCAAATGCCACCTCTTCCAAGAACCCTTCTGAGACTTCTCAACTGTATATGTCCACTCCTCAACAACTGTCTGCTCTCTGAAAAAGAATTTCTATCTTATCTCTGCATGAAGGAGATGGTCTCTCCTAATCAGCTCTTTAAAATGAGATTTAATGCTACTCCCTTACACTGAGATTTAAACCATTTTGGTTTAAACAGCTTTCTCCTCCTCCTTGGCTTTGGGTTATGTCTAGATTCACCATAGAGTAAAAGGGAAAGATGCAGGTGAAAGAGAGGCAAGTGGATGATCTATTTGGACTCTTTGGGCAGTGGAGGCAAAATCAAACTGGCTGACTTGAGGCAGCAGGAGCTGAATTAGCCAAATAATTGCATAGATCCTGTCCTTTGCTGGCAAGAGTCACCCCTGGTGACACACTTGGGTATTAACATCACTCCTCCCAACCCTTTCAAGAAATATGCTTTAGAGACCTCGGAGTTGAAACCACATCCAGGTATAATGGATAGAAATGGGGAGAGTTTGGGTTTTGTTTTAGATTTGCCAGACTCAAGGCACCCAAACTTCTTTCTTAATACAGTGACTTTTGCTATTTCCCACAGGAAAAGTAGGAATCATTACCCTTGCCCTTTATAAATCTCTGCCCAGGTGGTCAAAAGCAAAAGAATACCTACCCCACCAGACCCACACCACTGATTTTACTATTGAAAACTAAGATTTTGCAAGAGGTTTTCAAATGTTAGTAATGACTCTTGATGGGAAGATTTTCTTTCATAAATCCGGGATTCAGGAATTCCCTTCCTTCTTCAGATATCTGATATTTTCTTATGGATCTTTCAGGGAAGCATGTCTCTTAGAAATTTTTGATCCTTTTAATGCATACAATCCCCTAAGTAGCCAGAATGCATCACATTCCAGCCACATAGTCCAAAATAGTGATTCAAGTCCCTATGATAAATGCCAAGTTTTAACAAGCTTGGATAACAATTATTTTGTTTATTTTTTAAAAACCTCACTAAACAGTTCAAAATAGCCCTCCCTTATCATAACTAATGTTTCATTTCAGGTTTCGTAAGATTTATTATTTCCATGTCCAATGGGGGGTGGTGCCTGATTTTATGAAGAAACAAGATTTTTGAAGCTTTGAAAAGTTAAGAATGATTGGAAAGTTTTTTCTCTTCTTGTATAGCCACACGGGTGAAAAAATTATATCTATCTCCATTTACTTCCATAGTGAGAATTTCTGCTTTTGCTCAAAGGAAAAAGTTTTTGAAATAAGACAAATCTGTACATGGATGTTGCCAGAATAGGCATGAATTTACTGGAATTTGCACTGGGAGAAGTACCTTTGTCTACGGAGCATTTAAAGAAATTTTAATATTCAAACAAAAGCAGTATTACCACCACTATCTGTTCTCTCACCCAGAAGAGAAACAATTAATAATTTGCATACGCTCATGACACAAAATAAAGACAAAGGGCCCCCTCACAGGCCTTGGTTACTACACAGCCCTTAGTAAGCTGCACTGTTCTAGCTTCCACATGAATAGCGTTAAGCTCCATAACTAAAAACAAGGGTTCTGAGCCCTGCAGCCCATTCCCTCAGCAGAAGTGTTTCCTCCGATCAAACATCTCCCAATCTCTCCCTGAGCTCCTAGGCAAACAGAACATATAGTTCCAAGGGAAAAAAATATGTATATACTTTGCCCTTTTTATTTTAATGGCCAAACATTGTAATGGTAGCTAAATAGAAATTCTTGTCTGTTAATAGGTTCCTTTAGTTTGTAATAAATAGGAATGCTAATGACTAAAATTTGGTATTTGGTATGCATTAGCTTTTGTGAGCTTTTCTTTACAGTCCTCATTGACATGCAATATGGCAAGCTTCCTTTGAAACATATTTATAAAATAACTACAGTATAATTAAACCAACAAAGCCATCTTTTAAGTAAGCTATTAAGCTCAGCTTTTTTTTCACCTCTGTTAAATTTTATTTTAAAAAGAAAAATAGTTATGCCGCAACCCCACGGTATGTTTTATTCTGTGCATCTAATATTTCCTTTGCATCTGCAATCTATGCATATCTAATTCTTTTTGACAACTATGATTATTAATAAAGTGCTCATGAAAGATATGCTTCATAGCTTCTTCAACAAGAATAATGTTTTTTTGTTAATGGAAATGGTAACATATCTTGACAGATACAGTATATAAGATATGCTTTTTTCTTAATTGTTAATATTGCTGTGCTGAATACACAAGAAACAGATCAACAGATATGGCAGGTAATAATCAGCATAGATGCTATTTTATACAATGTAACTAAAAATATTTTAATGATAGAAAAGCAATAGATAAATAAAAGCAATTATGTTTAATTTTGCTTTCTGCGTGCGGGTAATTTTTTGATCGTCGCTGCTGTTGTCTGTGTTTAGCAAGGAAGCCCTGAGCTCAGAGTGATCACCACAGAGGCGGCTCTGCCTTCTTGCAGTCGAAGGGCGCTGCGAGCCGCCCTTTCTCTGCTCTTTCGGGCTTCGCATCGAGGGCTCACAGGACCAGGCAGAATGCTGATCCGTGACACAGGATGGCTCAAATCCACCGAGATCCCTGCAGTTTTGCAAACCACTCTCCCCTCCCCAGGCCTCACGGTTTCCCAAAAGAAAAAAAGGAGAACATTCCAGGATTGGGACTGGAGCAGCTAAAGCAGTCTGGGCTGTTCCTCTGCCTCCTGGACCCCGGCTGCTCTGCTCTGCCCCGCGCGCCTCTCTCCTTCTTGGAAACTCCATTCTCTCCAACGAGGGGCTAACGTGCCTCCTCTACCCATCCCCTGCGCAGAGAATAAACACAGTTGACATCACTGTTATAATCTTTATTTAAAACTGTTTCCTAGGTTACAAATTACCCTGCCTCCTATGCAACAGGTCCCTCCGAAGCGGTACCATTGCAGATTAACTGTAAAGTGTCCTATTAGAATAAAAGCATAAAGGATTAGGCAAAAGGGGCGACGCTCCAGAAATAACGCCGGAGCGCATCTCGACTGCGAGTCAGCCGGGAGAGATAACGAAGACGCTGGGTGTTCGGGCGCCGCGCTGCCGCGGAGCTGGACTCTGTTCCTCCGCTCCGGGCCCAGGCCCCGAACGCTCAGAGGCTGCGGCGCGCCCCGCAAGGGCCAGTGCGGCCGAGCTCTAGGGGCGAGGGTTCTTGGGCTCCAGGCATTAGAGACCCGACCCGGGGCCGGGGAAGGCGAGGGCCCGCGAGGCCGCGCAGGCAGCCCAGGGACTGCTGTGGGAACCGCAGGAAGCGCCACAGCGCGACCGAGTCCCGAAACCTCTGGAAGTGGCCCAGATGCTACAAGGGAGACAGGGTGTCCACACAGGGTCACTGGGTTTATCCCTGCGGCTGACACCGCATTCAAGGCCCCCACCTGATGGGGTCCCTCCAGGGATCCTCGAGTCTTTCTTGCACCAGTGACCCCCCACTCCAAGTCGGGTAGGCAGGTCAGGAACCCCGGCGCAGGCGTCTGTCCCCTTCCACGCCTGGGACTTGGGCTTTCTCACTGGCCCAGCCGAGGCCCTGCGTCCCAAGGGGCCACCCTACTCGGCTGTCCCTGCCCCCTCGCTCCAGGAAGACCTCAGAGCCGCCTGTCCCCTCGCGCTGCCGCCTACAAGGCCAGAACCCGCCGCGCTGGCCCCAGCTGGACTCGAGCCGCCCTTGGGCCACGGCCTCGGGCAACGGACGCAGCCCCACGGGCTGTTTGCGTGTCAGGGTGGAGGGCGCGGGGCTGGAAAAACAAACAGGGCCGGACGCGGGCGCTGGAGCGGGGGCTAGAAGGAAGTGCACGGTGCCACCGGCAGGAGTGCAGGACAAAGACTTCTCGGGAGCCCCGTGTCGGTCGTCACCCCGCGGTGACCCCGCCGGCCCAGCTGAGCCGCGGGGCTTGGGCCTCGCCTCGGAGTGGGCCGAGCAGCTCCGGAGGCGCACGCCAGGCGCGCAGAGGGCTCCGGGCGTGGGCTCCTCGGTCTCCGTAGGCCCGGCCCGCAGCCCGCCCGGAAGTCGAGAGGGACAGCGCGGCAGCGGGCCAAACCTCTTCCCGCCACAGAGTCCACCGAGCGAGGCCGGGGGCAACTCCATAGTGATGCCCTCCTGCGGGCGACTGGGCGACTCTGGGGTGCTCCGGAGCCACAGCCGTGCCAGCAGCCGAGGAGGGGGACGAGCGGGCTCCTAAGTGGACAGAAGTGGGCGACCAACTTCGCTCCGACTCCTGCTAGCAAGAGAAGGGCCCTGGCTGAGGCGGCGGCGGGAGGGGACTGTTGCAAACAGCTGTTCCTCATACATATTTCATTACACAATCAGATAATGCGTCCCACCACCTTCTCAATTATTCACAGATAAACATTTTCAAGACGTTTTGACATCTGTCTTAGTGCCTGCTATTAATTTAGTAATCACTGTAGTTAAAAATGTATGGGATTTTTGCCGTCGGAGTACTTCTCGGCGCGCGGGCCCAGTGTTGGGCTGCGGCTTGGAGTCCCGGACCTTGGGATTTAAGACACCTTTGGAGGTGAGTCGGCCTCTCTAGCGTACTGACACTGTTGTGGAAGGGATTAAAGGTTATTTTAATTTATTGTTGGAGATTATGTCATCTCCCCCACCCGCATACCCTCTGCATTTTCCCATCGAAGCCCTAGACCCTTAGTGGTGCCCAGCTTTTGCCCTGGGGATTGGGAATGGCGAGTTTCATTCTAGGCAGAAGTTGGGGCGATCCCAATCAGCTAATTTTGGAAGAAAGAAGGAGAAGCACACAATCAGAACTTCTCACAACAAAAACCTAACAATATAGTGAGCCCTAGTCAAGAGGTCACAAATCTATGCCGTTTTGCTCTGAGCCCTGTTTCCCTGAAAGAGGTGACAAGGACATTTGGGGAAAAGAAAAATAAGTTTGCTCCACTGACTGTACATGGGACATTGGGGCTATGAGAAAACAAGTCACTTTTCTGCTTGAGTGATAAATGTTGCAACTGGTACCACTATGTATGTGCAGTTTTTAAAATCAGCCAAGCAGAGTTTGGAGAATCTTGGAAGATTCAAAAGTAATAACAAGTATTTCCAACTTTAAAATGCCATAATTTATTTGAGAAACCTCTAGGTAAACTACCCAAAGAAGGAAAGAATACCTGAAAGTAAACAAGTTTGTTTCTTTGTGCTCTGAATCTCAGCTACAGTGAATGAAAATCTCAGCCTCACTTTGGATCTGAGAGTGATGAGTCCTTAGGCATTGCCCTGTGTCGAAGTCTCTTTTGGGGGTGAATCAGCTGGTGGACCCTCATCTGGGAATAAGGAAACATAAACCTGGGTGAAGAAGAATAGCCTAGAAGAAACCGTCTTTCTAATGAAAAATCAAGATTTCATGAGTCTAAAGTGAATTTCACTCATTATTGTTCAAAACACCTACAAGAGTAAACTCTAGATACGATGCCCAGGAATTAAGTATATCTTGAACAAGAAAATGACATGACATTTGCCCCCAAAATAGGAGAAAATTTTTCCCACTCACACCTCCATATTCCCTCCATTTCTAGGGCAACTACAGCTGCTGTGGCAAGTCCTCCTGCAGTGTTTTTGGGTGGTTCATTTTTTCTTCGCAAAATGGGCCCTCCTTTGCCCCTTAAAGGGTGGTCGTCCAACTTACTGGCCCAGAAACTACCTTTTATCCTTCTTTTTGTAAAAAAATTGAGACAAATCTTTCCAAACTTAGTCTCTACATTCAGATGAGAAAGAGGCTCAGAAAATGAGGTCAAAAGAGAGAAAGTTGGGAAGGAAGATGAAGTGGGGGAAGGGCACATTGCTCTCTGCATGCACAAAACCAGCCACTGTCCAGGGCTGTTCTCCTGGACTCCATGCAGGCAAATGGAGCAGACACCAAAAACAAGCTCGTGCAGCCATTCGGGCCTGGTGGAAGAGCCAACCTGGGAATCCCTGCTGGAAGCTCTTCAACTGGGCAGGGACATCAAACTCTGAGACTGGGGAGCAGGGGCTGAGAACTTCCCTTTATCTCACAAAGAAAATGAGTTTCAAAAAGTGTCTTTTTGCAGAGAATACTTTGACATACAGGGGACTCAGAAGTGGGACGAGAGGAGGGAGCTGAACAAGAAGTTTCTGTAAGGACTAGATTTAGGATAAGAGAAGCGAAGAGGGCAAAACAAGGAGTTTCTAAAACCTAGAAACTCTAGGTTCATTTCTAGAGCCATGGTTGGAGGGAATTAGACATCTTTGGCCCAGTGAGATTATCTATCCCCTCCATGCCATCCTCCCCCAGAATGCAATCTCCTAGGTTAAAAATGACAAATAAATATGAATAATCCCTGTCAAAATGAATCTTTCCTGTATTGCCCTCTTCTGGGTGTCTCCAACAGAGCAGGGAGGAAGGTGAAAAGGCTGACTTTGGTTCTTTTTGTTCTTTCTAGTCTTCAGGACTGGATCTGAAACCTTTCACCCAGTCAACAAAGTTTCTCCCTCGAGGCCAATGTCCCTCCCTCTAGCACGAAGCCTTGCTGCCTGCATCTTTGTTCTCCTATTCTCCCTGTGTGCAGCTTCCTGTACATCTACCTGAGTGTCTGGGGTCAATCCACGTGGGCACTGTGCCTTTTGTCTGCATCTGGACGACTGGGAGTACACTCGTGCATTCGAATAATTATGCCTGTGGACACTTCTTTATTACTCAAATTCTGCTGTGAGTGTTCCTTTAATCTGCCCATGTGTGTTCTAGTAAATTGCATGGACGTTCTGCACACAGTCGGGTGATTCATTCTGAGCCGGAGCTCAGACTGTTTGCCTGGGGAGGTGAAGTGTGCAAGTGCAAACTCTGTGCTTTGGGTGAGATCCAAAGTTGATAAGACTTGCTGACCCTAGGGCCCCTAGGCCTCTTTTACACTTTCAAGTGCCCTATTTCTTAACCTTTCAGAAAGAGAGAAACTCTCGGGCCATCCTGTGCCACAAAACCTTTCAGGAAGGGTAGAAGCAACCTTCGGGACCTCTCCTGGTGAATCGTGGCCTGGCGGGGTGGAATGCGGGAGAAAAAGTCTCCTTAGAGCTCTCCACGTCAGCCCCCATGAGGCCACCTCGCTGCAGAGTGCTCCCCGTGCTCTAGGGAGAGTGGAAATCCAATTGTGGACGTCGCAGAACCTAGAGGCGAGTAATTGGAGGGTTTGGGGACACAAGTCTCCTCCTCGGCCTCCCGGGGACAGCTCTATTAGCACCTGGGAACTAGCCTCGGCCCGCCCCCTCGGCCCCTCCTCCAGCGCCGCGCCCAGCAGGCTGCTGGAGTGCGCTTTATCACCACCCCAAGCACCTCCGGGCCACGACGTTTTTCAAGGCACCTGGGGTGCCTGGGGGGCATGATCTGGGAGTGAGGTGATCACAAAGAGTGACCGCAGTTTCCCTAAGGCGGTCATGGACGCATTCTTCCGCCGGAAATCCGCCTCGAGGCCTGTGCACCTTCTCTTCGCAGAGGTCCTGCGGGGCGCTGGCCTCCGGAGTGCGGGGTACCGAGTATGTGTGCACGTGTTCACGTGCGACTGGAAGCGATTTCTTGTGCGTTCCTGGAATCCTCTAGAAGTGTTCTCTCTTGATTGACAAAGCTGCTGTCTCGCGGCTAACTTCAGGTAGTCTGTTCCTAGAGGACCAATGCCAGTTCGACGGTCGGTCGGGGTGTCTCTCCTGCTCCTTAGCGAGAAGTGAAGCCACCTCTCCTCCGGCATGCAGCACAGGTCGAAGGGCCAAGGCCCATGGACCCCGAGGCTTGGAGGACTGAGGCCTTTCAAGTGAGCCCCAGTGTTCTGACCCTAAGGCCCAAGCTGCTCCGGTGCCCATTCAGGGTCAGGATGGAAAAATCTACGTGGGAACGAGAGACCAGGATAACCGGCCCAGACCCCTTGCGGGTGAAATCCCAACCTCGACGCGTTGGACCTACCAACCAGATATCTCACTGCTGACCCACTCTGGAATCCGGATTGGCGGCGGCGAGGCGGGGTGGGAGGGATGGTGAGGGAACTGGGTTGGGACAGGATGGAGGTGGAGATGGAAAGAGGGAAGAAAAAGAAACAAGACTGAGTGGGGATGTGGAGATGGATGAGGATGCGCCGGAGGTGGAGTTGGGGCTGCCTCTGAGCGCGCTTGTCACCCTGCTATGGAGAGATGCATCTGGCTGCTGGTCCCCCCCCCCCTGAAAATCAAGCTAATGATGTAGTAATTTAGGAGGAGGTGAGGGCTGGGCAAAAGGAGGGAGAGGAGAGGATGGGGAAACGCGCGCCCCAAGAGCGAAAGCAAACATCTAGCTGTGGAGGCGCTGCCCGCAGGTCAGGCTTCCCAACAGGTTAGCTAGACTGAGATCCACCTGGTATTTCGCAGGAAGGGGGGGGGGGACAGAGGAGGAGAGAGTCTTACTAGGAGATAGAGGGAGGGAGGGAAAGAGAGATAGGAGCCAGAGAGCGCGCCGCGCGGTTTAAAAGGAGAGACTTACACTTCCTAATGAATATTTATCCGCCGCTGCTTCGTGCTCCCAGCTTCCCTTACCTTTCCGCAGGTAAGATCCTCCCCGAACCCCCAGACCTGGGGGTTCCTCCCAATTCCCCCAAGGCGGGCGCCCTTGGAGGGCCGGGAGGGCTCTTGGCAGGAGGGATGGGGGTTGGGAGGAAAGAGGCTCTGTGCTCGGCTGGGGCGCCGGGGAGTGTGACCTCGCACCGCCAAGAACCGCGTGCTTGGGCTACCTGTGTGGAATGGGTGTGAGTGTGCGTGTAAGTGAAAGAGAGACGGAGACGGGAGGGGGAGAGAGGCTGTGCGCCCTCGAGCGCGCATCTGGTTTTGGCACGCTCTGGGGACATTTTCCGACTTTTCACTTGGACGCCCGGGATTTCTCGCCTTTGCCTTTCTTTCCTTCCTCTCCCTCTCTGTGGGCCACGTTCCCTACCCCACTCCTAGCCCTGGCCGCCGGGAAGCTCCTCCGCCCGCCTTTGTACCGCTGGCGCGGGCTTCCCTAAACCGGATCCCCTGGGCCGGACCCCGCGTCTCTCATAAAAGAGAATGAATAGTTCGGTTTCCACAGTAAACGCCCACACAAAGGCCGCTGGCTAAGGGATCCCCTGTTCCCCCTTCTGTCAGCTCGGCTCTCGAGGTGCGGCGGCGCGCTCTCCCTCCTTCCCCCTCTTGGGGCGCCAGGGCCCAGTCCCAAGAGCTAAGAGCGCTGCTCGGGACCGAGGTACCAGGAGGAACTCACAGGGGCTGCCTGCCAGCTTTGCAGGGCTGGAACCCCGAGCCCGAAGACCCCAGGGGAGGGCGCTGCTCCCCTCCAGGAGCAGGCGCGGGCGGGAGGGGCCCTGCGATCTTAGTCCCGCCTGGGGGGAAAAGGGAGGGGGAAATGACGGGGGTCAGGGAGGGGCTGGCGAAATAACCAGAATCCTTTAAACAGACTTACCTAGCCACCTGTTGAGAATCCATTTGGGGTCGGCCGGCTTCCAGGCTGCGCGAAGTGGACTCACAAAACCCAAAGCCAAGTTGGAAAAAGAAAATTCTGACCAGGTCCTGCCGGACGCTGGGATTCTCTGCATGGGGACCGCGAGGCTGGAGAGCCAAGAGAGCCTTTGCCAGGGGCTCCGCCACCCCAGCTCCCCCATCCCACGCCTTCTTGGCTCCGAGGCCTGTGACTCAGAGCCTGTGGACTAGGCGCTCAGGGCCCAGCATCCGCAGCTCGGCTTAAGCCGGGGCAGATGTTCTAAGCCCTGCTCAGAAGTCAAGAGCAGCAGCGCCGCCGCTCCTCGAGGCCTTTCAAGCCTCAGCCGCTCCTTATTCTTGTGCTTCGGCCTCTCCCGGTGCCCCCGGAGACCGGCCGCTCCCTTCCCGCTAAATCCCCTTCGGGGTCAGTGCGCTACCAGCACCGGGCCGCGCGCCTCTCCTGCCAGCCGTGTGGCTCTTAAAGAGCTGCGCCCCCCCTCCGCCCCGCGCGCTCCTCAGACCCCCGCCTCCCCGCCCCTTGTCTCCGGATCTAGCCCCCCACGCCGACGCCTGAGATCCCTGCGGCCCCGACCCACCGACCGTTGCCCGCGGACTCCCAGCCCCCTCCTTTCGCCTCCTCCCCTGAGCAGCCAGTGGGCCTGGCCTTGGGGCCACAGAACTGAGATCTACCCTCCACCTTAGGTCCCCCTTTTCCCCAACAGCGCCCACCCCTTGGCTTCCCTGCTCCTACTTTTGCCCTTTGGATCCACCGCGGCCTGAGCACCGCCTTTACTCAGCTCAGGGCTGATCCCTACACATTGTCAGTTTGGGCTTGATGTAAGGGGTCTTAGAGTGGGAACCCGGGTGGCTTTGCCAGTGAAACTGGAGGGAGAGGGAGAGGGAGAGGGAGAGGGAGAAGAAGGAAAGGGCAGAGAGGCAGGCTAGCCGGACGGAGAGGGCTCTGCCTTCTGAGAGGCAGAGGAAGGCTGGCCTGTCCCTCTACTTTCTACAGTTCCAGGCCCCCAGAATGGGGTCTGGAAGCTACCAGCCCGACCAGGCTCACTGTGTCAGAGCATCCCTGGCATATAAGGGGAGGGCCTCTGAGCGTGGACCTGGGAGCACCCAGCTTCCCATGCCCTCCAAAAAGTAGCCTTCAAGGGCTCAGGAGCTAAGAGTGCAAGGTGGGGGTGACAGAGAACCCTGGGTTTCCCTTGAGTCCAGGGAAAAGGGCAGTAGAGGAGAAAGGGGACAATGTCTGAAGACTGAAGTGCAATTTCTTATAGTTTCTTATATTTTCTGGTCAACCACATTACTTGTCCCAAGAAAAGGAGGGAAGGGGAGGAGTAGATGGTGGCCTTAGTTTCCCTTCCTTCCAGAGCTTTCTGCCTTTTCCTCTCTCCTGGGCCTGCATTATGCCCAGTTGCACCCAAGGAAGATGGCCCCTCCTATGGCACTTTCTTCAAGCCTGCTCAAGACCAGAAACACTATTACAGGGACACCAGAGAAGAGACAGTTGGGTGTGGGGTGAATGGTTAGCATAGGCTGTGGTATCCGGCCTTCTCTTCCCGGTCTCCAACAGTCCCAACATTCGGCTGTACAGTATTTGGGCTCTTCAGATGGCGTTTGGCGGCGGTGGTTTGGGGAGCTGAGCTTGGCCGCCCTTGTCAAAGGCAGGTCTGAGCTCTGGTTGTCAGAAGAGGACTGGTGGGAAGAAGCGTGGAGCCTCCTGGGAACTGGAGACCAAAGGAACTTGAGGAGGAAGGGAGATGCCCTCCCCTGGGCAAGTGCCCTCTGCCACTCCAACATTAGTGCAGATGTGTCTTTGAGGAACTGGAATGACTAATTGATTTGCTGTTGTCCCTCTTGGGAGAGGGAGACTGATCCTGGACCAGATTCTGAGGCTGCCTCCACCCCACACATACATCCACACCCACACAACTAGTATGGCTCACACCTTCAAGTCACCTGCTCCTTTCTCAAGGGGCTAGATCACCACAGCCAGCCAGGCTGGGTTTATGCCCACACTCCTGGGCCTGGCAGTGGGAGGTGCCTGTGGCCCAAGACGAGCCAAACTTCTCTTATGTAAGGATGTGGGGGGTGGAGGAGCCTTTAGCGGCGGTGGGGCTCATTAGGCAGAGCGGGGTGCCGAGAGGTGCGCGCTGCCTGCCTCCGAGGCTGCCTTTGAGCCGACCGGGCGGCTTCATTAAGCGGCGCTAACAAGGCGTACAAATGCCAGGCCCAGCAGCTTTCTTGCAATGCCGGGGCCTTAGCAGGGCGCCAGGCTAATGAGGGTCACTCAAAGGGGCTGATCAAATATTCAAATTTCCTCGCACGCCGGGAACTTTTATGCAAGGAGAAAGTTGAGGCAACTGAGCTGTGTTTACGGTCCCGGACGACAATTGCTTAGAGCGCGGGTCCCCGGAGGCTAAGATGGGGGCGGGGGCGCGGGGAGGGAGCGGTTGTTGTTGTTGTTGTTGTTTTTCAAAGGAAAGTAATCGGGGTCCTTAAAGGGCTTCGCGGCCTCCCGGCCTGTGCGCTGAGCTCCCCTGCGCCCTCCCTGGCGGTCCGCGCCAAGCGCCTCAGTTTGCGGCTTGCGGGGAGGCCTGACCGTGGGCCACCGGGCCAGCCCCCACCTCCCGACGTCCTGGGGGCCGGAAGGGGCGGTCCCCTGCCCCCCCCCACCTTCCCTGGCCTTCTGAGCGTCCTGTTGGGAGCTGGGCAAGTCCGAGTGGGTGCAACTACCCCAGCCCTCCGTATCCTCCTCTCCCAGAGGCCTGCAGACCCCTGTAACCGGAAACAAGCAAGTCTCTCCGGCGCGTCTCCTGTTTGAGATTGTCCCAGTGCTGGAGTTGGGACTGACATTTGTAAATAGATGCCCACTAACGCCTGATTCCAGAACATTCTCCAGTTCAAACGCCCTCTTTTCTCTTGGCCCCACCTGAATATTGTATTTCCGGAGGCCTCCACCGAAGCGGGAACGATAGTGACAGTTTTGGTCTGCACAGGTGACCTCAGGCTGTACCAGTTCCAAGACCCAGATCTCAGAATCTCAGCAGCCAGAGGTCAAGAGAGAGACCTAGAAGCCCCGCAGGCTGACCTACCTCATCACTATGACTAACTCGGGGTGCAGGCGTCTTTTGGCCCTTGCTGAGGAGTCCCCGGGGCTCACTTGCTGGCTCTGCAGCTGCCCAGTGGGTTGGTCCCAAGACCGGTGAGGAAGGCAGCCTGGGGCTTGGAACCCGAGTTCCCTCTGTTCTTATCCCCATTCCCCAGCACCCAGCAATTGGGGAGGAGAAGCCCTGATGCCCCACAGCCGTCCTTCCCGCCCGAACACACTTGGCACCCCTACACCCAGAACCTAAGCAGCCTGCGCTTCCAGGCCCGCCATCCGCGCCAAGGACCGGCCGCCCCGCCTCCCCTCTCAGCTCTGTGGACTCTCAACTTACTGACTTCAGGCGCCGCGCCGGGCGTAGGGCTTCGGGCTAGGGCCCAGAGGCGCTGGCGTTGGCGGGCCGCGAGGTGGGCGAAGTGGGCGCCGCGAACTGGGCTCCGCGGGGAGGCGCGGACAGCCGAGGGCTGCTGCCAGCCGGTGGCGAGGAGCCGAGTGCCGGCGCACAAAGCTGCGCGCTCGCCGCCGCCCTCCTCCCGGGTTTGAGCTTCTGGACCGCGGCCGCCGCCTGCGAGGTTCGCAGGCGCCCCAGTAGAGGCTGGGGGACCGGGGTGTCGCGGAGCGTAGTCTCTGCGCGAATTTCCTCAATTATCCCTTTGAGCGAGGATTTTCAATTTCAGTGCTTTCAGCAAAGCCCGAGGCACCTGCCCAGCCTCCCTCCGGGGCTGGCACCGTAGCGGCGGGGAGAGGCCAGGTCGCCCCCACCCGGAGGCGGGGGTGGGGGGTGGGGGTGAGGGAATAGGGAGGGACTGGCCAGGTTCATTCGCCCGCCCGGCGCCTGGGTCCCCAGGTCCGGGGGATGCAGTTTCGGGGTCACGAGCTGCTTTCAAAAAGTTGAACACAATATTCGGAAACCCACCCGTAGGAATTCTCCCCCCACACGCGGCACAATACCCACTCCCCTCCCCTTTTTCATTCCTGCCTCCCCTGCTTCCTCCTCCTGCCCCTTCCCCCTCCCACCTTTCAGTCTGTAATCCTTCCCGTACAAGAGAAAGGGATCGGGAAGAAAAGACGAAGTGTCTGTTTTTGTGTCCCAACCTTTGGGCTTTTTCTGGGCCTGCAGTGAACGACCGCCCAGAGCTTGGCAGCTGAGCGGGAAAAGAACTCACGGTCGAGAGGAAGACACAGTATAAGGAGAGACCCCCAAAGTGGGGCTTGATGAATCTTCCCCTTGGGGGGATATTTCTCTGCCCAGTCAGGGGTTTCGATATGTTACCCCAAACTGCCTTTAGGGCAGAGTGAGCCAAGCCCTATCCGGAGTCTCCTAGTCTCCCTGGAGTCTCCAACGCTGCGGGAGTCAAGGCCTGAACTCGGCCTGAGCTCCGGGTTTAGGGACTGGGATAGTCACAGCCCTAGTCACGTTAGTCCTATTTAAATTCTCCCTCAATCTCTTTTTCTCTCCTCCCTCACTGAGATCTCTAAAGTGGTGTGGACCGGCGCCGTGCCTCCAGATCTGCATCGGAATGCAGAAAAGATCTTTTTTTTTTTAAGTTTTGAATTCCTCAATGATTTTTCTTCTGGAAAGGCAGCTTAGGATAATTATTTCAGCTTTATTGAGGGCAGATTAGTTGAAGTCTGAGCACTGCGTTTCAATACACGTTGTACACGGGCCGACAATGTGGGCATTGTTGGCTACTGTGTGTGAATCCATTCAACATATACACTTTTTAACACCAAACCGAGTCCTGTCTAAATATACACAGTGCTGGGGAAAGACGTCTCTGACCCTGACAAATCTGCGTAAATCACACTTCCATAGTTACAGAAGCCTCACAAAGGGAGACCAGCTCAAGATGCTGATTACATCTTCTTAAATGCAACATACCTAGGGATAAACACCCAGGCCTCGCCTGGGGGTAGCAGCAGCAGAGGGAGGGAAGGCCCTCTGGGTTCTGTGGACGTTTTAGGCTCTGTTTTAGGCTTGCTGGGTTACTTTCCCTACAGAGAAATTAAGCAGCTTATTATTATTATTTACAATATGAGCAAACAAGCAATTATTAGGCCTTATCTGCCTTTTCAGGTGGTCTCCAAAGTTTCAGTGCCCTCTTGGGGCTGGTGGGCAGGCCCAGAGGTCCTTCTGGTGTGTGAGGGAAACCTGCATCTTTCTGACTCCCTGGGGTCCAGCAGGCCCCCAAGTTTCTGGGCCTGGGCAGCTCCTCCACATCTCCCTGAGGCAGCTGAAGTGTGTGAGGGGGCACAAAGAGTCAGGTTGCTTTTTAACATGAAAAGAAGTGTACTGTTGTTTCTTTTATTTTATAATACAAAGTGATGGATGAAATCAAGGCTCCTTGGCTGGGAGCAGAGTAAAGAGAATTCCAACCAACGAAGAGGGAGTTGGGGTGAATGTAGCCTACAGGCACAGGCCAAAGAGGCCAGAACAGCCTACCCCATCCTGGATTCCGGGCTCAGACTCCCAGGTGCCAAACGTGCCCCCCCCCAATCTGCTATCCCATGGCCTTCTGAGCCAGGGTTGATGTTTGGTGGGCCCTATGATCTCATCTCCTTTCTTCTTTGCCACTATTAATGCTCACATAGGCAGAAAGAGGCTGTCCCACGTACACACCATGTGCAAAGCTTGCCTGCTTGGTTGGCCCTTGTCCTCTCTTTGCAAGCAGGCCACACCTTGTCATCAGGCCGCGGGGAGCTTCTTGCCTTCCAACAAAATCCCCCCCTTGTAACCGGTCACCTCATCCAACTACTCTGTGCCCCTAGCTTTTTGAATTTCTGGATCAACTTCTGTGGGGAAGAGGAAGAAGGAGAAAGAGTGAGAGCCAGAGAAAAGGAGAGGAAAGAGGAGAGAAGTGATAGAGGAGGCAGAGAAGGCGAAGTGGCGAGATTAAGAGTTGCAAAGATTAAAAAAAAATTCTTTCTCCCCCTTCTTCCTCCTTCCCTTCTCTCCCCCTCCCCCCCCCCTTTCTGGCTAAGTGGTAAAACCGTCCTTACGTTCTCTGTATTGATTGGCAGGGCTGACAGTGATTGGCAGCGGTTGCCGTGGCAACGCCACAACGACACGCCGCAGACCAATAGAAAAGCGAAACAAAATGTTTCAATGCTGCACTCACTGTGGATTTAGGGGAGATATGATGAGGCTGTTGTCATTAGGGCGATTGCTGTGGAATCGCTGAATCTTGACTCGGCGGTGGTTGGCTCTCCCTCTCCTCTCTCCCTCTCCCTCTCTGTCTCGGGCTCGCTCTCTGCGCGCGCGCGCCGGGCCGCTCTCCTTCCTCCCTCTCTATGTGGCTGCGCGGGTGTGTGTGTGTGTGGATGTGTGTGGGGTGTGGGTGTCCCTTACGTCCTTCCTCCTCCCCCTCCTCCTGCTCCCCCCTCCTCTCCCTCTCCTCCTCCCCCCGCTCCTCTCCCTCCTCCTGGTCCTCATCGACCCTCTCCTCCTCTTCCTCCCCTCTCTTTTCCTCTCCCTGAATTTTCTCCTCTCCTCTCAGGTCAGTCCATGGTATTCCGCTCCCCCCTAGACCTCTATTCCTCCCACTTCTTGTTGCCAAACTTCGCCGATTCTCACCACTGCTCCCTACTTCTGGCGAGCGGCGGCGGCGGGAGCGGCGCGGGAGGCGGCGGCGGGAACCGCGCGGGAGGCGGCGGCGGCGGCGGCGGCTCCAGGGCCCCCCCGGAAGAGTTGTCCATGTTCCAGCTGCCCACCCTCAACTTCTCGCCGGAGCAGGTGGC
This sequence comes from Heterocephalus glaber, assembly GCF_000247695.1. The sequence continues at coordinate 26,387,908 of NW_004624738.1, forward strand.
CAGCGTCTGTGAGACGCTGGAGGAGACGGGCGACATCGAGCGGCTGGGCCGCTTCCTCTGGTCGCTGCCCGTGGCCCCCGGGGCGTGCGAGGCCATCAACAAGCACGAGTCGATCCTGCGTGCGCGCGCCGTGGTCGCTTTCCACACGGGCAACTTCCGCGACCTGTACCACATCCTGGAGAACCACAAGTTCACCAAGGAATCGCACGGCAAGCTGCAGGCTATGTGGCTCGAGGCGCACTACCAGGAGGCCGAGAAGCTGCGCGGCCGCCCACTCGGCCCGGTGGACAAGTACCGCGTGCGCAAGAAGTTCCCGCTGCCGCGCACCATCTGGGACGGCGAGCAGAAGACGCATTGCTTCAAGGAGCGGACTCGGAGCCTGCTGCGGGAGTGGTACCTGCAGGACCCCTACCCCAACCCCAGCAAGAAACGTGAACTGGCGCAGGCCACCGGCCTCACTCCCACACAAGTAGGCAACTGGTTTAAGAACCGGCGGCAGCGCGACCGCGCCGCAGCGGCCAAGAACAGGTCAGTGGCGGGGTCCTAGGTCTGGCTGCAGCTCCTGGCCCGGGCCTGGGAGAGGGGTTGAAATGCAGGCAAGCAGATTTAGTAGGGGCGGCCGCCCAGCGAGCGCCAGAGAAGCCTCGAATCTCTGGCCAGTTGGAGAAAGTTTCCGCTGTCCCTGGCGCGCAGAAGAGGGGCGGGCTGCGGGTTTATTGACTGCTTTGCCCTGGAAGGGCTTTTGCCAGGGCAGACAGAGTGTGCACATAATCCCGAGTGCCTACAGCCCGTGGTCCTGACCCCGGGAGCTGCAAGAGGAGCTCTCTTCCGTCCTGCTTCCAGCTGGATGCTCCTCTGTGCCCAGAGACAGGGAGGGCAGGAAAGCACTCCTTGCCATCTTGCTCTTATTCCCATGCATTGCAAAAAGAAAGTGGAGAGGAATTCACAAAAGTCAGGCAGAATAAAGTGAGCCCGGGGCCCTGCCACAAAGGGAAAAGGCCGGTGGCCACCATGCAGAGGTACAGGACCCCAAAGAGGAGAGCCCGGCTGGGAGTGCTGAGGCCTAGTGTGTGTCGGGGGCAAGTGTTCAATCCGGAGTGTGCAGGTGCCTGGAGTCGGCCTCCTTTCCTAGCCGAAGAACATCCCTTTTGGTCCATTAAGTTGGGAAACGTACAGGAACAGCCCTGCTGTGGGCAAGTTGGTCAGAGAGTCACAAAGTGGTACAGGGCTTGGCCATCATCAGAGCTGGGTCAGGAGGAAGTAAGGAGTAAAAGAACTGGAGGGACACAGAGGGAAGGGAAAAAGGAGTGGGGTAAGGAAGGAAGGGAGGAAGTTGGATGAAGGCTGGGTCCCTGATCGGCTGGAAAGGCACAGGGCCTAACAGTCCTGCAGGGAGCAGGCCCGCCAGCTGCTGACAGCTGCCCGGAGGCTGGGGGCTGAGTTTGAGTTCCTGGGGTGTGTTCAGGTTTATTAGCCCAGCCAGAGCCCATGGCCTTCTTACTCCTGCCTGTAGAGCCCACTTTTCGCCTGATGGGGGGAGCACCCAGTGCCAGGCGAGTGTTTTCTTGTGGGGAGAAGTCGGAGACACTAGGTTTGGGCTGCCAGAGCAGGCTCTGTGCTTCCCTCTTGCTTTCTCCTTCATTCCCTTTTTTCTCTCCCTCCACATACCCTACTTTTCGCTTCCAGCTTCTCTATTTTCTCTTCCCGGATCATGCGCTCTGAGCAGGGATCTAGAGAGCAAAGCCCGAAAATGCTACCCAGTGCTACAGCGAGAGGCAGCGGGTGAGAAACCCACAGCTCCGAGTGTAGTTCGCAGGGGCAGGAGGTATTGAGAGAACTCCAGTGTCCGCTGGCTCTCTTTCTCTGAAGGCAGCAGGCTCAGTCTGAAGAGCTCTAGGGGCTGGGGAGAAAGAAGTGCCGGGTTCCTCCCTCACTTGTGCTCCTTCCGGACTCCCAGTCTTTTGCTGCAGCCCAGGCCTCCCCAGGCGGCCCGCCTCGGCTTCTACCTCTCCTCGGTCGTAGTCCGGTCCCTATCTGGGAAGCTTGGAAAGCTTTCCTGGAGAAGGGAGCCCACAGCCACCCCGGCGAGGGGGAGGCTCTTCGGCAGCGTTCGGGGAGTAAGGAGCAGCTGGGTGCCTGAAAGGAAGAGCTCAGAGAGCACAGTCAGGGGCACCGGCTGGGGGAGGCCGGAGCAGCGCCGGTGGCCTGCGGCCACCGGGCTCCTGGCCGCGCGGGGGAGCGTGGTAGCGGCGCTGCGTCAGGGCGGGCACGGCTCTCTCTCTTCCGCAGGCTCCAGCATCAGGCCATCGGACCAAGCGGCATGCGCTCGCTGGCCGAGCCCGGCTGCCCCACGCACGGCTCGGCCGAGTCGCCGTCCACGGCGGCCAGCCCGACCACCAGCGTGTCCAGCCTGACGGAGCGCGCGGACACCGGCACCTCGATCCTCTCGGTAACCTCCAGCGACTCGGAATGTGATGTATGATAGCCAAGGCCGCCCTCTTTCCCCTTCTTGCCCTCTCCCCCTCCTCCTTCCCCTCCTCCTAGCCCTCCTTCTCGACCTCCTCTTCCTCCTCCAGCCCCAGAACAAACCGAAATCAGGATACACAGCCACACACACACACACACACACACGTCCACACACACACACAGTCACTCCAGCCAGAAATATTTAAAAAGCAAGAAAAATAACAAATTAACCGCAAACCACCGACAACCCCCTACCACCATCTACTACCACGGCCGTCCCAAAGGACCGCGCTCCGACAGTAATGAGTGCTGATACTGCGGGCAGAAAACACAAGAGAGGTGACAATTGTATACTTTCTAGGACAAGCACGGCTTCTCCTTTTGGTTCCCATGGACCTGGCACCCCACCTGCATGACGATTTATTTGTATCTGGGAAAATATTCTCTCTAGTTTAAATGATTTAAAAGAGTCGACTATACAAAAACCACCACCACCACAAGACGACGAAAGGAAACCAGACAAAAAGAAAAAAAAAATCGGCCATCTCTGTTCTGAATTTGTTTTTAAAAAAGAAAAAAAGAGAACTCTTCGAGAGAGAAATAGCAAATGTTTCTCACCTTTTGTTGCTCTCTCTCCTTTTTCTTCTCTCGCTCTCTTTCTTTCTCTTCTCTCTGTTTTTAAGTCCAAGTATTGGTCAAACAAGATGCAATCTACTGTTTTTTGTTCAGCAGACAATCATTTTCTTCGTAAGCACCTTTTCCTCTCCACTCTGTCACTGCCTGTGTGGGTACTGGTTATAAATGTGGAAAAAGAATAGTTATGACTGTAACAGATTTTTATTTTTATTTCAAAATTTTATATGAATTATGTATATCTTAATGATCGGTCATTTTCCCAGTTTGTAATATATGTGTAGAAATTGCCTGTATATGATATTGCTTTTTCTCCTCTCCCTTTCTGTTTCTTTCTCTTTTCTCCCTACTCCTTCCTCCCTTCCCCTTCACCTGTATCTTTCTTTTTTGGGGTTTCCCCTCCCACTCGGCGGTCCCGGCGTCGACTTGGCAGTCAAGGCTTGGCGTGGCGGCCTGGGTTAGGAAGAGGGACCCTGTCGCTAGTGAAAGCGGAGAGTGAGACTAAGACCGTAGTATTCTTATGCAAAAGCTATTTCAAGTATTTCTTAGCTGCTTTGGAGGTATCTCTCACTCCCCGTAGGGCGCTTTAACTGTTATCTTAACCGCGTGTTTATCTATATGTAAAAACTTTCTAAAGCAAATACAGTATTCTCCATTTTCTTATCACTCCCCGAGACTGTTTTTTTTTTTTTTTTATGGATTCCATTTGTTTCTCATGTTGGGAAAAAATAATATTCCTCATTTTTTTTTTTTTTTTTTTTTTTTTTTTTGTCCCCCTGGCCCGAAGCCACGGGGTGCTGCGGCCAGGCCTTTGCTTGCCTCTCCGGTTCAGTGGTCTGCTGCTGGAGCTGGGGCAGGATGACAAAGCTGGGCCTGAGCTTTTTCAGGGAATTGTGTGAAAAAAAAAAACAAAAACAACAAACAAACAAAAAACCAAGATGAGACCCTTTGGGACAGGAGCCCCACCGGGATCCGAGCAAGCGAAGGCGGAGAGGGGGCGGGGGAGGGGGCTAACACAGCCAGTTTCTTCCACTGGAGATGCCAGGCCCAGATCCCCCCAAGCTTGAGCCCCTCCAGGCACTGTAGCCTGCCTCTCAGCCCTTGTGTGTCCTGGGTGTGTGCTGGCATCTTCGGTTTTTGTTGCTTTGCTTTTTAGAAGGGGAACATACAAGGTTGCCAAACCCAAGCATCCTTTCCCAGAAGAATTGACAGGTTTTGTCTTCTTCCTTTGCGGGGGAAGACAGGGGAGCAAGGGAGGAGGTTGTTTGTGGAGTTTAGGGCCTGGAATCAGAATGGGCCCCCTCATCACTGCCTGTGTGCGTGTCTCTGTGTGACCCTGTGACTCGCCTTAGGGGTCTCTGCCTCCCTAAAAATTTTTCCTGGCTTTTGGGATCAGCCATAGTCCCTCCAGCCACCAAGACACTTCAGAATGGGCTTTCTCTTTAAAACAAAACCCAGAAAAACATTGCTGCCTCTTACTAACCATGTTGCTGCTAGTCCCAAGCCTTTCTACTCAGTACACATGGGGTGGGGGTGGGGGCACGGTTCTCAGGGATAGTGACACTCCGGGCCAGGACAGCCAGCACCCGAGGAGGAGCCAAAGAGGTAATTTCAGAAAACTTGCCTTCACTTGAAAGTCTGCTTCGCAAAGCAAGAAGGATTAGGGAGAAACGTGCCTGGAATTTTGCGTGCATTTCCAAATTAATTTTGACTTCCGATTTCCTTTTGTCCTCATTCTTGGCAGTGCCAGGGGGAGTTACACAGACCAGCTAGGCACAGGGGCTGCCTGGCTTAGAGGTACCCTGGGTGCACAAGAGCTGGTATGCTTGGAGACAGAAGGAGGGTTCCTGAGGGCATCCCTACTTAGAACTAGGGCATCCAGCTGACCTCTGGAGGTTCCAAGTTCTGTGGCCTGTCATGCAGTGTCAGAGTCTCTGTGTGTTCAGTGCCTCTGACCACATTGCTCCTGCTGCCACATTTCAAGGAATATTGACTCAGGTGGTAGGAGTTTGGAAAAGCCACAGCCTGAATTCCACCTGGTGGGAGCCTCTGCCTGGTCTAAGGGACTGTTACCTACTCGCATTTTTAGATAGCCAGTCATGTACTCCACCCAGAGCTTGGGCCTGGAAACCCAAAAAAGTAGTTGCCTCGGTGTACAGGGTCTGGATGAACCTTGATCAGCCAACTTACCAGAAATGAAGGATGAAAGGAATGGCGTGACACCGCTCGAGAGTGACTTCTGGAAGGGGCTGGACTTTTTGTCTGGGGACAGGGGACAAACTTGGAGGTTATTCTTCCTTCTCTCAAAATACCCAACAGAAAAAAAAGCAGACTTGGGACTTCCAGTGCCCATTCTTTCCCAAATGAAGAAAACACACTATCAGGGTCCACAATAGCCTTCAGCCTTTAGCCCTGTTGGATATCAGCAGCCTGTTGTCTATCTGTCTAGCTTATTATTATCTATCCTTTCACTCTCATCTGTATTTCTACCCAGGCCTGCACAAATACCACCACTCTACTCTCCACTTTTTGACCTTACCTACTGGTCTTTGCAGGAAGAACTTGTATGCTTGCTGTAGGTGGTGTATATGTGCACAAATCTGAGTACTGGGCTTCCAGCACTCAATCGAAGTCTGCATACAAGAAGCTGTGCATGATATTTCATATAAATGCATGTACAGAGCATTGGTATGTGCCCAGTATATGTTTTCATGCATACTGCATAGCTTAGGCACAGTACTTGTGTGTGGCTTGGGAAGTTCATATATTCCTAGTTATCCAAGGAATATTATTAGGATGGGTCCAGGGTACCTATACAATGTACAGATGTGTGCAGGTGTGTGCAGGGACTTTCTGTCCAGTGGACATGTGTCTTGTGAGTCTCAGTCCTCATGTGGACATGTGTGAGCTTCCTTGTCCTAGTCAGTCCACAGACATGACCACACCCCTAATAGGCTTTCCAGGCCTTTATGACATGGGGGGTAGGGTGGGGTGGGGTGTTTCACAATAGGTATTCATTGGCCAGAAGGCAGAAGGGAGGTCGAACTCTTGCCCTTGATATATTATAGTGGATTTGGCTTCTGCCCCTTTAAACATGAAAGTGAGGAAAGAGGCCCTTTCCTAGCCATGTTTTCATTTACTAGATGCTTGCCTGCTCATTCTCTTTCTGGGTTCCCCAAAGACATGGCCAAAGCCGTCAAGGCTCCAGGGTCATTGAGGGCAGAGCTCTAGAGCAAGTCCAGGGTGAAGTCCTGCATGTGGAAAAGTCATCTCAGCTGCTGTGTGCAGCACCCCTCCTGGGGAGGCTATAAATTGCATCTGGGCCGGGGAGTGTGTGCATCAGTGTATGCTCTGGCATGGGCCTCTAGGGCTGGCTCAGGCCAGATAAGTGGGCCCAAGTGTTAACTCAGTTCCCACGGTCTGGGCACACAGCAGCCAGTGGGCTGGCTCCTCTCCTGGTGTCAGAGGGTTGAGACCCACTTCCTGTGCTCAGTGCACTGCTGCCTGGAGCCCCAGCCCCTTTGCTCTGGCTCAAAGCCTTCCCATATGTCTAGGCCTCTGTGTACCTAGGCTGCCTAGTCTATGCCGTGAGAGCTTTAGAATTAACAGCCAACTTGGCCTTCCCTACCTCCCTCAAAGAATAACAATGGCAATCCAGGCTTTGTGTAGGAAAGCAGAATGGGGTATGAAACTGAGAAAATCTGTATCATAGGCCCCACCCTTAGAAGCCTCCAGCCAGGGAAAGATGGGCCAAGCTACCTCTTCCGCCAGGTCACTTCTTCCCCCTCACCCTTCCCACCCTCCAATCAGCGGAGTTGATTATGCCTAGTGAGACACACAACTGATTAAAATGAAATGACCTGGAAGCTGTCATGGCGCAGGGCGGGATGCTGATCAATGGTGGGTCTGGAAGCACACCAGGGGTGGGTCGGGGCTGGGATTGGGGTTGGCAGTGGTGGGACTAGGCAGGGGTGGCCTGCGGGAGGCACTGGCAAGGCCAGGTCTGGGCTTAGGTGCACTGAGCAGGAGGGACTGAGAACCACAGTGAGGGCTGTGGAGGCAGAGTAGCCACCTCAGCCTCTTTAAAAAGGAAAACAGGACAACCGCACACTCTGGATCCATCAGCCAGACCCCAGGAGCTCTCAGCCTGGTCTCCAGCCTGTTGGATGTGTTCAGCCTCCCCTGTTTCTTCTTCTCCCAGTCTTCTGTCACTGTGGCCCTCTCATCCCACCTAGCCCTTTGTGTGGCTGTCACCTGGAGCACTGGCTGCTGCCTTAGGGCTTTTATGCGCCCTCCCTGTCTCCTCTGTCCTCAGTCCTCAACCACTGAGGCTGAGACTCTGGGCGGCCAGGATGCTGGGCTGCGGGTCCTTACTCTCAGGCCCCCACTGCCAGACCCCTTTCCAACCACAGCTGAGCTGAGCTGAGCTGAGCCTGGCCCAGTGCGCAGGCAGTGGTGGCCGTCTGGCCCCAAGGAGGGCGGAGAAGGTGAGAAGAAGCCAGGGAGGAGGGGAGCGGTGCTAGCCGGGTCCGATTTCTCTGGTCAGCTGAGCACAACTTTCCATTCGAGTGTATTCATGCAGTGGCTGATTGAGCTGGGCTCCGCAGGAGTGAGGCGGACAGGCTGCACCATGTGCACACACACGAGCACATACACATTCAACATACCCACACTCACATGTTCCCTGCACACCTCGCTGCCAGCCATTTCGACACAAGCACAGTACTGACTTTCTGTCACCCCCACCTGCCCCTGGAGCAGGTCCCCAATACTCACAGCCCTCCTTCACTATACCACAGAAGGCCTGTCTTCCTGCACTGCCCTCGGTAGATTCTGTACTGGTCCTCAGACACAAACACCAGCATCCTTTATCCTCTTTCTCCCCTGCAGGTCCACTCGCCAGGATGTGCACACTGGGAACCTGCAGAGATGCACACAAGCCTTCCAGGCTCACAGTCACACTACAGACCTATCCTAATTTGCACCACAACAGAAGTTCACACAGGGTAGAACAGCACTTGCCCCCAGGGTCCTGGAGCCCATGGCCCGATGTACACAGAGGCCTGGAGCTGCTCACCAAAAGTTCACACACGGGAAAAGGAACAGAAGAACAACCTCACCAGAGGCCCCACCCCTACACAGTCACCAAGACAAACAGAATGGAGCACTTGGACAAGCAGAGAGGCCAAGGCACTTGAGCCAAAGCATAGTATGACTGCACGCAGAGGCCACCATTTGCCCAGCCTCACCCACACCTAAAGTGTGCACATGCTCACACACGTACACACCCCGGGCTAGGGCCCGAGATTAGTAGAAGACCAGATGAACGCCTTCAGAGATAGGCGCTCACTCTTGGGAGTGGGCAGGTAAACCTAACCCTCCATTTTATAATCTACCCCCAAAGGCCTGGGGTTTGCTGCTCTGCAGAGCAAGAAGGGAAGGGAAGAGTAGGGGGAGTTATAGGGCAGGGAGAAAGGCAAAAGACAGAGAAAACAGATGAACTGAAACAAAAAGTGAAGAGACAGAAGAAGACGAGGAGGAGAAGGAAGAGGAGGAACATGAGGGTGAATCACAGAAAACGGGGAGCAGCTGGTTCCCAAACCCGGGCATGGGGGGACCCCAGCTTGGTTGAGGGGAAGGAGCCAGTGTAGCATGGGGGGTGGGGGGGAGCAGCCTGACTATGGCCATCTTACCCTGGGAAATTAATTCAGTACTGTGCATGTGCCAGACAGCCTAGGCCCTGCAGTGCCGATGGCTGGGAGTTCAGGCAGCTCAGTCTTCCCAGAAGAACCTCTCCCAGGGCAGGACCCACCCTGTCTGCCGCCCTGCCTGTATTTGACAAAGGCCTCTCCCTGCACACTACAAATTATCAGAAATCCCTAGCCCACCTCATGGCGCCATTCTGACACACAAAGCCATCCCCTTGGAGAGAGATCCTCAAACTTCCACCTTCTACAGTGGGCCTTCCCCAGCACTCCCTTCTGCACAAGGATGAACTCTGGGACTGCAAAGGAGTGAAGCACATTTCTATTCCTACCAATGAAACCTCACCTTTTGCAAATAAGCCCACAACTCTCTCTGGCTCACTTTTTGAAAATATTTTTGAAAAAAGAAAAGTCCTAAACCCAAAGGAGATTAACCTAGAACGTGAGGCCTTTACAAACAACACTGGCAAGCAAAGACAGCCCAGGAAAGTCTCGTAGGCATCTGTATCTCCTCCTCAGCCTGTCGCTTAGAAGGCACCACCACCAGGCCATAGTCCTCTGAATGCTCAGGCAGAGACCCTCTCCTCGGCGGAAGGAGATGTCTGAGACCAGGTAGGCACCGACTGAGGACACCCGCACGTGTGTTCCGGGATTGTTTGGACTTCCCACTCTGGCCAGCACATCGGTAAAGGAAATGATGGGGCTTGGAAGGAGGATGAGCTCCATGGGGACTTCTCAGCTCCCCAGAGGTGAAGTCCGAAGAGTGTGTGCTGTCCAGGAACCTACACAACTGGTCTGGGGCGAGGTCTGAGGGAGGGCGCCTCTGCGGAGTGTGTGGGAGGCAGTGCCCGGGGTGGGGGTCTGCGAGGGTGCAGCGCGGCTCTGTGGATGCGCACTCTCCTTGCCTCGCTTTCCCCTTCAGGCCTTCGCGGCGCCTGGCCCTTTGTCCCCGCCTGTGGCTCAGACTTTGTATTTCTTCTTTCAGACCGCTAAGAGGCGCTGTGGTCACAACCCCGGCCTAACGCTGTGGTCCCCGCTCCGAGTCTCCAAGGGCTGGGCCGCGCCAGGCGAAGGCCCAGCCTGTGGCAGGGGACGGTCTGGAGCCCTTCCAAGCAGGCACTGGCTTTAGTTTGTTGGATTTTGAAATGAGTATTTACCATCCTAATTAATTTGCGACCATTATTCAACAGAAATTCTTAGCCAGGCCCCTTAATGACCGAGCGGGCTGCTAATTACGGGCGTGCACGCCTCTGGCTCACAGCCTCGGGCGCGCGCCACGACTCCTGCCTGCCCGCACTTCGTTCTTCCGCCACGCCCTGGAGCAGCCCAGCCAGGCCCAGACTCCGGGAAGGACGGAGGCCCGACAGACACACGTCCAAATGCGGGCGTGTGGAATCCAGGCCGCAGCCAGCGCTGCCTCTCCCCAGCCCCACATTTGAGCTGAAGCGGCTGCAGTGATAGGGGGCGATCAGGGAGGACACTGACTTGGTCACTGTCACACAGCCAGCCTCTGCCTTCACCCTGCTACCCTTCCCCTCCAGGATTCCTCTCCCGTGCGCTCTGCTCACTGGGTAAATACTTTTCTTCCATCCTTGATTGAGTCAGCAGGACAAAGCAAACGTGAACGCAGAGGGTGGGTCGAGCAGCGAGCATCTTCCACCTAACTGCACGTAGCTCTTGCCGGCAGCATGAGCCCTGCCAGAACCTGCCTCCCTCCCGAATGTCACACCTGGCCAGAGAGTAAGTGCAGCTACTCCTAGGAAGTCCAGGGCCGGGAGCGAGCATTTCTTCAGGCTTCCCTCCCAGCGTGGATGGGTCTTGGTTAGTGTGAAAGTCTATGGATAGGTGTGAAGTTTGTTGAGCGTTCATTGTGGTGAAAGCAAGACATATTTACCTCGCCCAGGTGGCACATCTACCTGCTGGGCGTTTTGAGAACCATACATACTTGTGGCCATGCCAAAATGTCAGAGAGGCTCTCTAAGAAGTGCAAGAACAATTTGGGCCTGCCCGTGAGAGGTTCACAGTCCGATGGGAAAAATGAGGTCATTGGTTGAAAACAGATTCTTTGTAGGTGCACATAATATTTCCAGGACCAGTTGGAGATCTGATGACATGATCTCAGTGTTTGACCCCTTTTCATGAATCAGTGACTTGGTCCTAGACACCTCTCTGGCTCCAGTTCTTCCAGAAGTATGGAGACATTCAGCTTCCCATGCTCACGGCTCCTTGGAGTCTGCCAGAGGACCCTGAGCCAACTAAACTCCTTGTGCCTTGTGCCCAAAGCATCTCCTATCCACAGTGGGAGTCCTGCATGGCCAGGCCTCCTCTCAAGCCCACTCACTCTGCCTTTCTCAGCCTACGCCAGGGTGAGGGAGGACTGGGAAAGCTTGAGCCCCAGGCCCCAGGGACGCTTCCTCAGGAACAGCTGGGGAGGTTGGAGGAGACCACGCACTAGGTGAACGGGAGTGTGGCGCGCACTTCTCCAGGGTCAGACATGGAGCAGGGAACCTAGAAAACGCACACCTTCTCGCTCGCTAGGAGAGGTTCCGTCTGAGCGCCGCGGGCTTTGCATAACCTTTGCTCTCCCGGACTCCTGGAAACCCGTTGTTTCCTGAGGCTCTTCGTCGCGAAGGCTCTAGGGGTGGGGACAGCGCAGCATAGGTCTCTTCCATCTGGGTCATCAAGACCTTGGGAAAGGCTTTCTCCAGGCGGCCGCTGCGCTTCCGACGGAGGAGGCGTCTCGTTTTTTGGATAAGCTACGGTTTAGAGACCGAGAGAAATGGAGTGGAAATCACATTAATTTGCGGGCCCCTGGTCCTGAGATGCTTCCACTGCACACCTCGGCCTCTGGTGCCTGCTCCTCTGACCCTGAGTGACCGGGGGGCGGGTCGCGCCAGTGGATGTCTGCATGAGTGGCCTTTGGGTGATTCCGCGCCCGCGTGTATCTACTGCGTGTGTAGGGTGTGCGTGTGTGTGACAACCATCAGGGAGCAGGAGAGGCAAGCCTTAGCTTCCAGAGCAGAACTCAGGCCCCAGTTTGAGCAGTGAGTGGGAAAGGAAGGAGATCCGAGTGGAGGGATGGAGGCAGGCCACTGCTCCGGGCCCGCCAAAGAGCCCAGGACGTGGCCCTGGGGCCAAGCCAGCGAGGAGGTGGGAGAATGAACGGAGAGTGGCTAAGAGGGATACCGAGAGAGGGAGCAGGTCCGGGCGTGGCCTGATCCAAGTCGAGCTTTTATGAACTGGAGCCCAGAGGAAGCTACTATTAGGCGTCCCTAGACCCCCAAGACCCCTCCAGGTCACTCAGCCCTTGTCTGCGCCAGGATATTCCTCTTCTCTGGTTGTGCTCACCCGAGCGACCAAACAACAGGTCACAGGCGGGAAGCAGCCCGCGCTCGGAGCATTGGCGGGTTTTTGCTGCCACCTCGCGGCGGTGACGCGCAGCATCTCAGCCTTCAGTGCCGCTCGGCCTTTGGCCGAGGGAGCGCGTGGTGGCGTGGGGCCCTCGCCCTGCAGCCCCATCCTCTTTCGAAGTATCTCTTACCTCCCATAACAACCTTGAACTCTTAAAGAAGTCCTCGATGGGCCAAGCCCCGGTCACAGTTTTGTGTCTGTAGGACAGCCCACCTGGCCTGTGCGATTTGGGGTCCCCCTTCTAGCTCCTCCCTCTTTATATTTAATTCTGTAACTGCCACCCGGACTCGCAACGCTGATCTCATGCTAAGGCTTCTTTTCTCCTGCACTTCTAACGTCCCCTCCTGCTCAGGCCTCAGAGAACTTGATGGAACGCGGGGCTATTCCATGATGATAGCCTGGCGGGCAGCCACTGGGCTTGCTGAGCGCCTGCTCTGTGCGGAGCGCTGGGCTACACAGAGGGGCAGCGAATGCCAGCCCAGATTCCGCCCTTGCGATCATAGTTGCAGAGAAATGCAACAGGCATATTGTAACATCCATAGCCATATCAAAGGATGAGTAAAAGGACCCCCAGAGGGGGCAGTTGAGGTGGATCTCTGTCTTTCTGTCGGCCTCTTTTTCTTCTGTGGTGCTGAGGATCGAACCCAGGCCTTGCTCAGGCTGGACAAGCGCTACACCAGAGAGCAGCACTGTCAACCCAGAAGCAGGTCCTGTTGAATAAGTACGAGTTTTCTGGCATGGTGAGGAAAGGACAATCTAGTGCCAAGGATACTGGGTGCTGAAAGGGACAGCTGTCTACTTGAGGTGTTCCATGGTCTGATGGTGAAGCCACTGGCTCCCTTGAGACAATACAACCAGCTTGGGGTCATGAAACATGAGAGGTAAAGGAACTTTGGAGTCCCATCTTTCCCCCATCTAAATAGATAAGGAAACTCTGTCCTTACGTACACAACTAGTGAAATAGCTCCTAACACTGTAGAGTCTAAAATGATGCCCAAAGGAGTCTCATCACCAATACCAGGTGGGCAGGGGTGGGGGTGGGGGCACAGGCTCTCTTCCCGTTCTCAACTACAGTTTTTCTTGCCTGGTTGGGTCTTATGCACATACATACTTTTTAATTTTTTTTTTTTTTTTTGGTACCAGGGATCAAATGCAGTACCTTGCACTTGCAAGGCAGGCGCTGGAACCACTGAGCTAAATCCCCAGCCCTACACATACATACTTATCCTCAATCTTTTCTCTACACATCCAAAATTCAAAAGGCTTTAGTTTTGTTTGTTTGTTTGTTTGTTTGTTGGGTGTGCTTGCTGCCAAAATGATTTGGCAGCAAACCTGACCTAAACTGTATGAAGCTATTTAAAAAGCCCATTTATCCACTTGGCATGGATATGACATGTTTCACTACAGAAAAATTAATGCATTTGACTACAGGTGCTGTTTGAGACCTGCCAGGGTGTTATTAGGTAATGTATCATATATGTATCAACTTGGAAGCTTAATGCTGGAAAAGACAGAGTGTGCTGGGAGGGAAGCCAGTTGAGATGTAGGCCTGAGACAAGTCTGGTCTTTCCTAATGCAGGAGATCAACCCCAGGGCCTTGCATGTGCTAGGCAAAGGCTTTACCATTGAGCTACACACCCAGCCCAATGTATCTTTCTGAAATCCTCCAAATTCTCACCTCCCAATGGTTTGGAGAAAGGCTTATATTCTATTGGATCAAGGCTGCATTGGTTGAGGGTAGAGGTTCATGGTGGCAAAGGTAACTGGGAGATTTAGAATCAAAATCATGTAAGTGTAACCCATAAAGAGCAAAGTCCACAAGAAGAGTAGCTCAAGTTGGCTGTGGGACCAGGTCACAGAACCAGCCCAGAAAAGCTGATAACATTCTGGAGGACCTCAGGGGCTGGGATTTTGATTTCTGTACCAGCTGGAGAAGGCAGACATGTTCTGGATCCTGGAAGTAGGAATGAGAGAAGGGACCTCTCCTCAAATTTTTATTTTTCTGGATGTCTTCCTGCCATCAAAATAGTAAGGGGTATGTGCTCAGGCCCAGGTCCCTGTCTTCAGACACCTTTTCTTTTCCCCTGTCACATCCAAGCCCAGGGTAGATTTCTACTGGACATTTCCAGGTCAGCTGAGCTAGCTGACACCTGCCTACCCCCCGCCAAGTTTAGTCCATCACAACTGATGGCATTGGAGTGGCATCTCAGGTGAAGTTCCAGGTTGTCTCCAAGGAGGGAGATAACGTAAGGGAAGTTGCCTGGGCTCATGGTGGTAATCAGGTTCTATCTCCAGCTTCAGGGCTGCTCCCCTGTCAGCAGGGAGGGGTCTGGGCCATGCTGAGCCCTGGTGAGCTTCGGGACTCTGTGAGTGTTGTCTGATAGCTGAACCTCCAGAAGGTCCTCAGATTCTGTGAGCATGGTCTCTGACTGCCTGTCAATCTGTGAGTGGGAGGCAGGGTATCTCAAGACCTGGGATAAACCTCCTCTACTGGGGCCCAACTTGGAAGCTTAATGCTGGAAAAGACAGGGAGTGCTCTGGGCGGGAGGCCAATTGGGATGAAGGCTTGGGACCAGTCCGATCTTTCCTCTTTTCATTCTTTACCAGGGACTTAAGGTCTGCAGGTGACACTACCTCACTAAGGGCCCTGTGCTTTCCCTTAGTGAGCTTTGGCCAACTGCTAACAGCAACAACATAAAGAGAAAATTTTCTTTTATACTCAAGTGAGCTCTGGAACTCTTCCTCCTCGGTGAGCAGGGATTGGAAGAATGAAATGGAGGAGGAGGAAGTCCTCAAATGCCTGGACAGCTTATTTTTGTTTTTTATTTTTTAAATTATGGTAACATATGTACAACAAAATTTACAATTTTCACTATTTTAGAGTGTAAAATTCAGTGGCCTTTGGTGTATTCATAATGTTGTAAAACTGTTACCACTATCTAGTTCCAGAACATTGTTGTCATCCTAAAAAGAAAACTCCGTAGCCATTAACACTTCCCATGTCCTGCTCCCTCTCCTCCCAGCCCTGTCAATGGCTAATCTACTTCCTGTCACTAGTGGACATTTCATCTAAATGAAATCGTACTATCTGTGATGTTTTGTGTCTGGCTTCTTTCACTTAGCATAATGTTTTTAAGGTTATTCCATTGCACCATGTATCATGTCATTCCTTTTTATGGCTAAAAAGTATCCCATTATATGGATGTATTAGTTGGTATCACATTGCAACAATGGTTTACATGACACAGACTACTTATGAAGTAAAGAGAGGTTCGTTTTGGCTCTTAGTTCTGGAGGTTCAGGTTCGAGAATGAGTAGCCCCGTTGTGGGAGTGCACATCAGAGCAAGTCTTTACATCCTAAGCTTGGAAGCAAAGAAAGTGAGACAAGGGATGGGAGGGACCCTGAAATCCCTTTCGAGAGCACATCCCCAAAGACCTAAGGGCCTCCCACAAGGCCGCAGCTCCTAGACCGTAGCACCTCCCAATAGCGTCACTTGGAGGACCAGCCCTTTAACGTGGACCTTTGAATGATGCTGCCTGTATTCAAACCATAACAGTGGATACACCTCATCATGTTTATCCATTCATCCATTGATGAAAGAGGTGTTCCCTCCTTTTCATGGGAAGCTTGAGGCCAATGGGAGGACGTGCACTGGGCAAGATCAAAGCCTGTCAGCAGCTATATTTTTGTAGAAGGAAAAACCATCTGGGCTGAGGAACCTTGGCCATTGGAGGTTATAGGTGTCCTCTCTTACACCCCCTGTTATTTCCCAACAAGTTCAGCAAGGACAATTCCACCCCGATCCTGGATGAAAAAAGAAGACAGCGGACTTAGCACAGCAGTCGAGGGTCTCTATGGGCATGTGAAGCCAAGCGTGATGGCAACAGCAGAGTCCTGCTTGGAGACTCAGGGGGGCTCCTGGGGTAGCCTGGGAAAATAACTTCTGCAAGCTGTGGGAGGCAGTGTCCAACCCAGCTCTGTGGTTGGGCTATTGCATTTTGCTGCCAAGCTCAAGAAACAATGCTGCAGACTTGACTCCAGTAGAAAGAAGGGGCTTTGTCCAGGAAACTCCAAGGTTGAAAAAACACAGGGCCCCTTTCAGGAAAGTCCATAATCAGTGAAGAATAGGTCTCCAGCTAAATAGCTAACCTGCAGCCAGCTCTCATTTGTCCTGGTCATTGTATCCCAGAGTGGAACTGCCCCCGTGGTGGTAGAAGTTACCCTTTTCCCAGGGAAGCCCCTGAAAACTTCTCTAGGTCATTCAGGCAGGGACAGCCAGATTCCCCCCTTGCCATACTCCAGTATGCCCTGGGGGGAAATCCACAGGTAATAAAGCCACAGGTAAGTGCCTACAGTCTTAAACCTTCCTGTAAGAGACACAGCTGCAAAGGGAGGAAAACCTGAATATTTGTGGACTTCGTCCTTAGCGTGGTAAGGGTGTTTGGCTCTTTTGCCCATCTTTCCATTCTCGCAGCTGACAGTTGAGGAAATGAAGGTTCTGAGATGGCAGATGCTTGCTAGTCCCCTCCCTCACCCTGCGCTCACCTGTGGCAGGATAATGGGGTCCATCGCAAGCTGTCCTTTGCTTGTTCTAGGAAAGTGGTGAGACTGGAGACGTGAGAGTAAATGTGAGGTGTGTGGGTCCTTGTAAGTGAGTAGCTGTGGGGGGCCTAAGCTCTGGGCAATGAACAGGGAAGACCTGGCCTGAGGCAAAGCCTGTGGAGCTCTGTTCCCTGAGACTCCATCACAGGTGACTAGAAAGATGACACATGCCTGGCTCTCCTTCTGTGGCTGCTCAGCTCTTCTTTGTGGGTCAGAACTCCTGCCATGTCTCTCCGTGAGAACTTTGTCTGTGTTCTTTTGATGTTTACTTGAAGTATTCTAACCCTAAAAACTCCTGGTGATAGGAGTCTGGAAGCACACGCCCCTGGAACATCTGGCCTCCTGAGTCACCGAAGAAGGGCTTAGAGACAGGGTGGGGATGGTAATCTGAGCTGGGAAGCACCATTCAGAGATGCCTGAGTCATCCTGACCTTCTCCGAGCAGAAGAAGCAGGAAGCGGGCCGGGGCGCCAAAAGGAGGCTAGGGTTTTCAAGTAGCAGAGAAAGGACTGAGCCTGGGCCAAGGGGAAGTTCCAGTACATGGCAGGAAGTGCCAGACAAATACGGTGTCCTCCTCAAGACACTCTGCCACCAAGGAGCCCAAGCCACAGGGATTTGGGCATGTGGTTTATCTCTCCTGTTAGATTGGGCGCAGGGCTGTATTGAATGCACTTTTGTTCTGTCCACAGCACCAACCACAAAGCTCGACACATACTGTCAAATAAATGAATAAGCACTTGCTCAGAGTCATTGACAAAGAAGTCAGGCATTACCAGCCTGCCACAAAATAGTCCTAGAGAAAAACAGATGACCGAGATGGGACACAGAGCCTGATCCACAGAAGTCAGCAGAATGTTAGAGTGGGCAGCCTGACCTTGACTCCAGTTATTCTGTGTAAAAGCTCTACGATCTTTTGAGTTCAAAGTGTAATTTCTTCATCCGTTAAATGGGCACCATAAAACCTATCTTGCCAGGGTGGATGGAACATTAATGAGAAAAGTAAGTTTCCAGAATCTGGTGTGTAGTAGGTGCCCAGTAACTGCCTACAGAGAGGCCCCAGGTATGTTGATATGTACTGATCAGCTTTCCTATTGTTGGACACAATACCCAACACCCATAATTTAAGGAAGGAGATGTTTATTTGGCTCACAGTTCAGGGGATTCAGTCCATAGATGACAGTCTCCAAAGTAGGAACATCGTGGTGGAAGGACATGGTAGAACAAAGACCCTCAGTTCTTGGTGGCTGGGAGCAGAGCAGGGGAATAGTGCTGGAGAGGAAGAAGCTAGGGAATATCCAGGACTCAGAGTCATGCCTCTTTGGGTGGCATGGCCCACCCAGACACACCCAGGAGGGTGCTTCACAACCTACTACAACTAATGAAGTTGAAAAATCAGGATTAACACATGGTGGTGGCTCTGAAAGGGAATGGTGGTGGCCAGGACTGGGGTAGAGTGATTGGGAAGCTGGAAGCTCTGCCTCTGGGCCATAGATCCTCCTGCCCAACCATATGGTAGCCACTGGGCTCAGCTTAGCCCTGGGTCTAGGCTGGTTTTGCCTTCCTCTCCTCCATCCCACTTCATGATGCTAGCACCACACCAAGAGCTGAAGGACCAGAGTGATGGGCTTTATATCCTTGTGGGGGACACAGCCTGGATCCACTTCAGAATCCCCTCTCATCCTTGATTTGTATAGCTTCTTTCTGTTGTTTGGTTGCATTTTTTGATGCAAAAGGGGTAAGGTCATGTTTGGTGCCTGGTCCTTGCCCACTGTACCCCTCTGCTGTTTTGCATTTCTCTCCCTCTCCCATTGCCTTTCCTTCTTACCCATCTTTCTTGTTTACAGGATGGATACTGCCTTGACACTGGTGGTTCCAACATCTGCCTTCTCTGGGTCCCCCTTCTGTCACATCTGCCTTGTTTCTAACCTGCGGCTATTGGTTCCTATGTGACAGATGAGAGGATACACAGGCTGAACACCAAAGAAAGGTCAGGGCCAAGCCAAGCCTTCTCTTGTGGGAGGGAAGAGGCTCTGGTAAACCTAGGAGGCCAGTGAAGGAGGGCTCATTTCTGGGCCTTTGCCAAGCCTGCCCAAATGTGGCCACATCACCCCTGCACTTCTAGGGCAGTGTTTCCCAAATTTACCTGGCCATGAGAGATACCTGAGCCTCTTGTACAATGGTCACATTCCCGAATCCTTATTGAATTAGAACCTCCAGGTGCTCCAGGTGATTCTTATGACCAGGCAAAGCATTGCATTCAGGGGATGAGGTGTGTATGAGGGGGATTCAGGAGCATTGACATCATCTGGTGACTTGGTGGAAATGCAGAATCTCAGGTCCCACCTCAACATACATTTTTAACAAGGTGATTTGTAATGGGGTGGCTCTAGATGTACAGTTTTTCAAGGTAGGGGGAAAATTCAGGCATTGTAACTTTGGTCATGTCAGTTCACCAAACTGGACTCTTGTCTTTCTTCTCTGTGGATTGGTAGTAATACTGCCTGTTGCTGGTTGTGAGGACCAGACCTGAAGTGGGCTTGAAGGCATTCTACAAGCTTAGGAATGATGACTAGTACTGTCTTGCCCTTGCTATTGGCTGTTGACATTTCGCCCTGGCCTCCCAAGACTCCCCATCCTGTCTGTCTTCTTATAGGCACTGGCCTTCCCACTTTGCAATGGTGCCCAAGCTGACCACCTAAAGGTAGGGCTCTCAGGCTCCTGCAGATAATCTCCTGAGGAGATGGTCAGCATCCGGTAGGTCCTCACAAAGACACGCCAACAACTCCTCTTCCCCACCCCTGCTTCTGACCAGGGCACCCAGATACAGCCATCACTCAGTAGATAGTTGCTGAAGGAAAATAAGAACAATCACAGAGGGCCAGACCCCCTGCTGGGGCCTAAGCCCAGAGTGACTGAGTTCTGCTCAGAAAGAGCCCATGAGGGAATTGGGTTGAGTGGTGACAAGGCCTGGTGAGAGGAGTAGGATGGGGCCAGTGGCTGGTCCATCCCAAGGGTGGGGGAAGGTGCTGGAAGCAGATGACTCCAGATGGAGTGGAAGATGGGGCTGCTGCCAGCTTCCCCAGAGCCCGGAGCCTTTCTTGGCTCCAGACATGTCCTTCCCTTTGAAGTTTTGTCCTCCCCAGCTGCCCAGCTGAGTCTTTGGAGTCCCTGGGTCTACCTGGGTCCCTGTATTCATGACGGTTATATGTCCTGGATTTTCCAGGCCTATCCTTTTCCATTTGAAACTCCATTTCGTTTGTTTCCATAAGCGCCTGCCTGTGTGTTAGACCACACTCCCCTCCCCCTGTTGATCACAGAGAATAGGATCCCTTAATTTACATGACTTTTGTTGGGGTTTTTTTTGTGGAAGTCAGAGGTAGAGCATACTTAATGAGTTTGTCATTGTGCCCTTGTAGATTTCCTTTTCTGTCTCCCCAGTTGCAATAGTACTCAATCTACAATAATTATGCATACATTTTTAGTCAGGGGCTCTGAGTTATACTGATTTAAGACCCTTATAATGACAGCCCAGAATTCCTTCCAGTGGAGGGTACCCCACAGTTTTTGGGGGGACAGTCCTGCTTTCTCCCACATCCTCCCACAGTGCTTTCAGGGGCCACTCCTGGAAAAGGCAGATGTCTCCCTGTGTTCTGAGGCAAGGAGGATGTTTCTTGGGAAACAGTCTTTTGAACAATCCCACAAAGATCTGTGAAGACCTTCCAAAAGTTGTGACTCAAAAACCCAAATTCTCAAAATATGTGAGAAATGAAGTGTGGCGAGGACCTCTCTAATCGGTCCACCTAATCTGCATGTGGAGTACTGAGACCTCAGGAGGCCCTCACCTGGCTGCCTGGACTGTTCTAAACCTTGGAAGTGACATCGCCGGCCCACAGTGCAGTTTTTCTTTTAGCCATAGCTTGGGGAGCCTTTGTCATGGCTGCGATTTGCAGAGAGGCCTCTTAGGACCAGCATTCAACTGGCTGAGGGCTCGGGCCTCTGCTGCTGTATGTGTGTCCTTGCCCCCTTTTCCAGAAGCGTGAGTTAAATTCTCTTTTCAGGACCTGGCAAGCTCTTCCAAGGAGATCTGCTTGCTGTTCCTGGCTACTTCTTCTCTTCTTTCCTTTCTTTTTCTAAGCTCTCACCTCTCCAGTTTGCTTTCTGTCCTCTTCTCCCTTGCCAGGTTCTTCCTTGCCTGCCTTTCTCAAGAGCCCTGCCCACTGCTCCATCCTACAAGGGTCCAAGTGCAGATGAAAGGCCCCTCCCTGCAGGCAGTGGACACAGCTTCCTGTGTCCCCCTGCACCCCTGCTGTCTCTCCGCCTGGCTCTGCCCACCACCACCAGGGCACACAGGGCACCTCCTGCGCTGTCCCATCCCGAGGATGAGCAGCTGCTGTGCTAATTGCCACCAGCAGGGAGGCCGGGCAGCACTCCTACTCCTCCTGCGATTAGGAGGCGGCCCAGGGGGGCAGTTTGCAAAAGCCGAATGAGCTGAGCCAGTGTTGTGCATTATACCAGGAATTTTAAATGCTCGTTAAAGGCTTTGCAGTGTCTCACTTCAGCACACATCATGCTCCAGTTACTGCTCGGAACCGCAGGGGCATCAGCCTGGGCAGCACTTATCAATATTTTAGCAGGAGAAAGGCAAATGATGTTGAAACATTGAACTATATTTCCATCTGTTCAAACAGAAATGGAACAAGCACAGCTCAGGAAATGGAATACCTCCTC
Source organism: Heterocephalus glaber (assembly GCF_000247695.1). The sequence goes on from NW_004624738.1 coordinate 26,409,454, forward strand.
CCCAGCTGCCTCTGAAGCAGAGATACCTGCGGGCCTCCTTTCCCCTGCATCAGTTTCTTTGCCACCTCTCTTCTCACCTGGACCTTCATGCTCAGACCTAAGGAGCTAGATGTGCCAGAGGTGTGGTGGTTGTCAGTAGAGGAGGGGACAGTGACACCTCAAAGAATCTGAATGTGAGCTTCCCCTGTTGTGAAGCTCTGAATGTGAGCTTTCCTCATTGTAAAATAAGCCTTAGCAATGGACTGATAGCAAAGTGAGGTCAAATGTGTTCAGTGACTTTTGGTGCTGGAGAACACTGTCTCCATCTACTGCACTGGCCTGCAGATTATCTCTCCTAAAGGAAGACCATGATGGATGGTGAGAGCGTGGAGCACACAGATGATGTCCAGGAATATAGACGCTGCATAAACGTATCATAAACGCAAGACACATTTGTGTTGTACTCCCATTTCCCTGGAATAAAATAAAGTTTACTAGCAAGGAAGAACCTTGAGGAACATTGGTGTTCACTTGTCTCAGAAGACCCGAGACATTTCTGGCCAGTCATCTCGGATGACTTAGGGGCCCATGGATTGTCTCCATCAGCAGGTGCCCCAAAAGTCCGGAGAGTCACAGGATTCAGGGGAGCCTTACCCCTTTAGTTCCCAACCCTGAAGCAGAATGGGGAACTGCATCTTCCCATTTGCCCTCAGACTTTTTGTAACTTCTCCCTTGGAAGCAGTTTGGTTTAATTTGATTCATCTACAGAGAAAAAGGGTGAAGTGGGGGAGGACACCATTATGGTTTAGAACTAAAATGTCCCCCTAAAGTGTCATGTGTACTGAGGTGGGGTTTTCAGAAAGTAATTGGATCATGAGTGCTCATCAGTGCATGAGTCCCCTGCTGAGATCCTAATTTGATGGCATTATTGGGAGGTGCTGGAAACTTAGGAAGTGGGGCCTAGTTGAAGGCAATGGGTCATGGGTCACTGGGAATTATGTCTTGTCCCTGAACCCTTTGTCTCTGGCTCTTTCACTCTCCCTGCTTCCTGGCACCCATGAAGTGAGCAGCTGTGCTTTGACACCCTTCTACCATGATGCTTCTGCCTTGATACAGGCCTAAACAATAGACTGAAACCTCCTTGGAAACCATGAGTCAAAGTGAAGCTGTCCTCCTTTAAGTTGTTTTTCTCAAGTATTTGCTCACAATGATGAAAAGCTGACCAATACAGACATGAAGAGGTGAGTCCAGAGCCCACAGTCCCCAGAACTCACCCTGCTGAGCAGAGTGGTGTGGGCCACTCTCTGGTCTTAGGTTTTGAGTGTAGGCCTTGGTTGTTTCTGGCATCCACTGAAGAGTAACTTAGACATTCCTCAAGCTGGCCTCCATGTTGGCAATCAGGCTGGTGACAGATATTTTGCCTTCTGGGGAAGAGGTTTCCACTGTGGCAGCCAGAGCAGCATCAGAAAGGAGAGGTCCATGTCTGATAAAATAGATCATAGGCTACAAAATCCAGAGCATCCATGGACGTCATCTACCCTTCTCCTTGCAGACAAAGCCACTCATGCTCCAAGCCACCCAGAGAAAGATGGTCTTCCAGACTTGGCCTTTGAAGTCAGGACAGGGGATAGAGCAGAGGGATGATATTAAACATTTGAACCAAATTCACAAATGCTAAACCACATCATAAACAGTCATCTCAGAAAAGAAAGCTGACATCCACTGAGTAAGAGGAAAGGGTCAAAGACATTGCCAACATTCCTGGAGGAGGAAGTTCTTTGCAGGTATTTGTGCCTGGTAAGGCTGGAGGGGAGGCCATCAAGTGCTAGCCTTGCAGAACATGGCGGCTGTCTGAGTGACATAAAAACACAGACTCATTATGCAAACAGAAAAATGTACTGTGGTTATTTCCACCAAGGAGAAGTGTGTTTTATCTTCACTGTGTCTGGAAAAACTTGGCATGCATGTCAAACTATGGGACCCAGTGTTTTACCTCTCCCTCCCTGGACCATAGAAGTTGGGGTTATTGAGGGGGTGGAGGAGGTACTTTGTAGGTAACATTTGTGAAGCAAGCTCAGACAGGGCCACAGACAGCTTAGGATCATCCCCATACACATCATCCCACTAAGGAACCAAACAGGACACCAAAAAGGGTGGGTGAAATATAGAAGACACAGGAGACCAGCACACTGTCTGTCCAACATGCATGAGCCTTAATCAGAAGGTGGCATGAACTCAGATTAAAGCCAAGACCCCTACTCAAAAATAGGACTGGCTGGGTATGGTGGCACAGGCCTATAATTCCAGGTACTCCGGGAGGTGAGGCAGGAGGATTGCAAGTTCAAAGGCAGATTAGGCAACTTAGTGAGACATTGCCTCAAAATAAAAACAAAAGCAAACATAATTCAAAACAAAAAAACCCCCAGAACTTAGATTTTAGATAAGGCAGAAGGCAAAGCCAGGGGCAGACCACAGTTAAGTCAATATTTATGGTGCTCCCAGCGCTGTCCAAGGTACTTTACATGAATTATTTCTTACAGAGCCTCTGAAATGGTTAAATTCAGTTGATGCATAACACTGAGGGTCATAACTCAGGGGTAGAACACTTAACTCTCATGTGTCAGACCCTGGGTTCAAATCCCAGCAACACACACACACACACCACCACCACCAGCAACAACAACAACAGCAAAAACCTGGGGGTCAGAGAAGTTAAATGACATGCCAAATGATACACCCGAGGCCACTGAGGTAGGAAGTGGTATACCCATAATCAAAACTTAAATTTCTGTGCCTTCAAGGCTCATGTTCCTTTTATGTTGCCTGTAGTCTCAATGTCAAGGCTAGGAGCAGGCAGGGGGCAGGATAGGACTTCATGGATGGCAGAGGGAGGGGATGTGTCATGGCTTGTATCTAGATCTCCCCTGAAAGCCTCATGTGTTTATAGGTGGGGCTTTTCACAGCTTGCTGGATCTAGGGTGTGGATAATGGAAGCCCCAGCCTGAGTATAGGTGGCACCAATCAATAAGCATTTAGCCTGGATGGAATATGAAGGGACAGGAAGAAGGGAGGGTTGCTGCTGCTGTGGATTGCTTCCTGCCTGCCTTGCTGTGGACTGTTTCTCCTCTACCTCGTCCCTGTGCCATACCGTCCTGCCTTGGAGCCAGCTGAATATACACTGAAACTTCTACAAACTATGGGCTGAAACAAACATTTCCTCCTTTAACTTGTGGGTGCCAGATATTTTGTCTCAGCAATGAGAAAAATAACTAAGACAGGACATGATGGTGTAGGAGTTTCATGCCTGCAAGGGTACTGCTGGTCTACGGCCAGGTGAGTCTGGAGTTTCAGAAAAAACAGCATTTTCTAACCAGGGCCAGCAACAAGTGGATCCCCCAGAGAGCAAAAACAGTTGTAGAGTGAGTTCAGGTTAGCCAGAAACTGAAGTTGCAAGCTCAGAGCCCAAAGTAAAAGATTATCATATAGGGCCTAGTGGGCCACAAGTATTCCTAGAGCTCAGTGAATGCCCTCAGCAGGGACAAGGGATGAGGACAGGGGCAAGGGTGGTGGGAAGCAATTTCCTTACTAATGAGGCAGGCTAATACTGTTAAGATGCCAAGCTATTCACAGTCAGGATGAACAAATACAAATACTCTTTAAGCTGTAACTCTGAAGAGCCTTACCCTAGTTATAGCAGAATGCCTTTGCATGCATGTATGTGTGTGTGTGCATGTGCATGTGCATACTCTGCCCTCTGTGTACAAATCTCATGGCTGCAGGGATCCCAGGTAGGGAGGTAATGAGGGAGAGCAGGATCCATCCAGCAATCCTGTCTATGGAAATGACAGAGAAAACAGGACCTAGAGCGTGGAGGTGTGGAGGATGGGGTTTTGATTTCTCAGTGTAAAGGGTCATACAGTTGCCTCAAAAAGCAGGGTTCACAATGTGGGGAGACACAAAGAGTCTGTGGCTGGCTTCTGAGAAGCTGAGGGAAGTTGCCCAGCTGGCCTTCATGAGGCCCAGAGTGTGAGTTGTTCAGAGATCAGGAGGTCATTCAGGATTGAAGTCACATCCAGAATGAAGGTTAAATGACTGTCCCCTTGGGAGGTGGGCTGGTCCCCTCCTCCACTCCGCACTGACATCATCAGAAGCAGCACAGGTACAAGCAACACATGTAACAGGCCAGTGCATAGAAAGAACTCAGCAAAGGACAGATATTTTAATTATTGTAGGAATAATAATTCCTGGGGGACAGGAGGAAGGCAGAAGATAGGTAGAGAAATGAGTTCTTGGTACATGAGATCCTCACTCCTAAGAGTCTATCATCAGTTAGCATCTAATGGAGAGGAGTCTTTGCTCAAATACCACCAGATAAAGAAGTTCTGTTTCCCCCATCAGACCTGAGAAAAGGACCTCAGCTCTAGGGACAGAGGGCCTCCAGCTCCTCTCCATCTCTCTGTCACTCTGCAGCCAGGACACAGTGCTGGTGGGCTGGGTCCCACCCCCACCCCTAGCAGCATAGGCTCTCCAATGACTCCTTGGGTCCAGGAGTTGGCCCTCACTCTGACCTGGGGACTAGGTCCTCTGGCGAGCTCAGCACAGATGTGCAGACAGAGGCAGGCCTGCTTAGCCTTTGATGTGACAGCTCTTTGAGCTCCTTGTTTGTCCCTGGGAGAAAATGGCCCCTGCTGGGTTCTGTAAACACTCCTCAGCTCAGGCAGTGACCCAGTCACAGAGGCCCGGTCCATTGCAGAACTGAGGAGCAGCTGAAAGCAGGACAGACAAGGTCCCAGCAGAGCCTGGGAAGGGCCCTGGAGATGGCCGATTCCCCACTGAGGCCACCTGGAGAGTGGCTGGCGTGTGGTGCTGGGCCCAGGAGTGGTGACTAAAGGGTCTATTTTGGGGACCCAGGTAATTGGATAGCTCATCAGACAGTGTGCTGGCTAGCTCAAGAGTCTGTGAAGTCTCTCTCCTGTCTGCATCTCCTCAGTAGTGGCCACGTGCTCAATAAATATTCCATGCAGAATGCTCAAGAGCCAGGCATGCACAAGCCCTCTCACTGCCACCTGATCCTTGACCCTGCATGGCAAAAACTCCAACAGAGACAGCAATTTCCCTATGCAATTGTTCCCAGGTCTATCTAGAATCCTGGGTTTTCATCTGAGATGATCCTCAGATGCAAGGAACTTTGACAGGTGAGAGTCTTTTAATTTTTCTTTTTCTTTCTTTCTTTCTTTCTTTCTTTCTTTCTTTCTCTCTCTTTCTTTCTTTTTTTTTTTAACTGGGAACTGAACCTAGGGCCTCCACACTAACTTATATAGCCAGCCCCTTTTTTTCTTTCTTATTTTGAGATAAGGTCTTATTAAATTGCCCAGTTGCCTAGGCTAGGCTCTGACTTAGATCCTCCTGTCTGCACCTCCCAGAGTACTGGGATTATAGGCATGCACCATCATGCCCAGCTGAGAATCTGTGTTTTTCAGTGTTTTGAAAGTGATACTGATGCCCCCTAGGTTTGGGGCTCTCTAATATGTCCAGACTTTCCTGCCAGTGATTGATCTCTGGGCCAAATGAATCCCCTGGTGGGACAAGCAGAAGGGGTAAAAAAGGAGCCAGAAGATTGCTATGACCAAAAAACTGCCCTCTCGGAGCCTGCGCATCCCACCCTAAATCCCACCATGGAGTCTCATTCAAGCCTCTGGGCTTGTGTTAGTTACTTTTCTCTCCCTGAGACAAAATACCAGACACCTAAAGTTAAAAGGGAAGGGATTAATTTGGCTTACAGTTTGTAGAGGTTTCAGTTTGTAAGCGGCTGTCTCAGGTTGGGATGGCAAACAAGCACGGAAGAGCAGAAACAACATGGCGTGCACAAGATAGCAAAGGCAACAAAGAAGTTTACCAGCATCTTTCTGTCCCTTTTATCTTATTCAGACTACTTAGGGTGGGTAGCTCTCACACCCTCAACCCTAATGCCCTTGAGCCTAGCATTGCACGTGAATCAATTCCAGCTTCACATACTCTAGATCAAGCCTATGACCCCAGGAGGCTTTGGGGGGACATCTAGACCCAAACCATAGTAGGGCTATACGTTGTCCTCCTCAGAACCTTTTAGAAATGCTCCTTCTCTGAAGAATCCAGCTCTCTGCCTTGAGGGCAGAGGCTGCTGAGGGCTGAACCCTGTACCTGCCACATCATGGGGGTCCAGAATCCTCACCCTGCAGCCTAAGGCTACTTGACCTTAGGTTATACAGGAATACTTCAAAGGGGTGAGGGGGACAGGTCCTGTCTGTGCCCAGTCTCCTGCCAGTCCCCACCCACCCGAGCACTTTGGGCAAAGGCATAGGGATCCTGATCATCTGTCCCTGCCCAACACAGTACCCAGGAAGCATCAGGGAGCTGCTCAGCTGCCCTGCCCCTGTGCCAGGCACCAGGATAAAGGGAGACTCCAGTGTGGCAGTTTGGGACCATCTAGTACCCTGAGCCAGATAAGTTCCTGCCAGGATGGGCAGCTTCTTCTGTAAAAGCCACAGCAGCTCCTACAGACAATTCCTCCTCTTCAGGGGTTTCTGCCCAAGGTTCTAACCAAGCAGCCTGGCACACAGGGAGCTCCAGATGTGCCAGGAGAGCTGATCTTGGAGCACCTCTGGGATGGGGAACTCACCAGCTCCCAGGTCACTCAGCCCATCTCTGGCTGGATTCTTCCTGGAAGGAGGAGTCACCCTACTGTTTGCCTATGAGCAAAGCCTGCTCCATGGGGGTGTGGGGGCATCAGATTTTCTAGGTGGTGAGAGAATGCTTAGTCTAAGCTCCTCATCCACCAGAATTCTGGAGCTGCCACCATCCATGGGATTCTGGTTTGGAAGCTGAAGACTTCTTCCTAATGGCAGCATACTTGGGAATTTTTGTCCCCGGTAAGTTTCCTCTCCCTTTCCTGCCATCCACAGCCTCTCCCACTGAGCCTCTCTGAACCCCAAGCTCTAGTGCTTGATTTTTCATTACGGTGAAATATACATAAACTTGCCACCCTAGTAATTTTGAAGCATTGAGTTGAATGGCATTAAGTACTGCTCTGTGCAGTCATCTCCACCATCTGTCTCCAGAATTTTTGCATCTTTCCAAACAGAAACTCTGTCCCCATTAAACACCAACAGCCCATTTCTGCCTCTCCCAGCCCTTTCTGTCTCCATGAATTTGCTAACTCTAGGTCTCTCATATAAATGTATTAGATCATGCAATATTTATTCTCTTGCATTTCACTTATTTCATTTAGCATTATGTCCTCAAGGTTCACCCATATTGTCCCATATGTCAGAATTTCATTCCTTTATCAGGCTGAATGATAGTCTATGCCTAGACCACTGGTGGATGTTTGCTGTCTTGGTCCATTTGGGCTTTATAAAAAATATCTTGGATTGGGTGATTTGTAAAAGACAGAAATGTATCACTTATAGTTCTAGTGGGAGCCTATTCCTCAGAGATGGCGCCTTCTCTGTATCCTAACTTGAGGGAAGGGCAAAAAAGAGACTAACAAGTTTCCTCGAGTTTCTTTCATAAGAGCACTAATTCCATGATGAGGGTTCCACACTTATGGCCCAATCACTTCCCAAAGGTCCCACTTCTTAACACTGCAACTTTGTACTGTAAAATTTGAGGGACGCACATGTTTAGACCATAGCCCTTGGGGTTTTCCCTATCTTTTTGGATACAGAGTATAACACTGCAGCGAATATGGATGTGTTCAAGTCCAGACTGTTTTTCCACATGTTTCCCAGAGAACTTCTCCTTCTTCCTCCACAACAATGCTGTGTTTCTATCAACTAGAAATTTTCCCAAAAGACAGGAAGGAGCCTGGAACTTCATTCTTTTTGTATCTACCCCCAAATTCAGCATAGTCTGGCCCAGGGATAGGCACTTAGTGGCACCCACTTAAGGTTTGTGGGATGGAAAATGAAGAGTTCAGGATGCTTCCTGGCACCTGCTGGCCCTGTGGCTTTGCAGACTCAGTCACCTACGTGACTCATTTGTAAAATGAGCCCAATACTTTTTTTCCCACATGTTATGGCTCTTGGAGACAATGCTGGGGCTCAGTAAACTGTGGTAAATGCAGTCATCACCATTTCTCTTTTTTGTGCTCTTGACCTAATACATGCCAGTAGCTTCCTTATTAGTCAAATTTCCCATCACTGATACACAATACCTGACAACTTAAAGAAGGAGAGGTTAATATGGCTCATGGTTTCAAGGGATTCAGTCCGTGAGCTCTGGCTCCAAGACAGAAACATCATGGAGGAAGGGTGTGGAGGAGAAAAGACACTTAGTTATAGCAGTTAGGAGCCAGCCAGGGGAATAGTGCCAGAGAGGAATGGGTGAAGGAACAGATATAGACCTCAAGGTTGTGCCTCTATGACCCACCCAGATACACTCAGAGTGTGCTTTGCTAATTCCCTGGGTGCTTCCAAGCCAGTCAAGTTGACACTCTACCTTAACCATCATACTTCCTTAGCCCCTCAACCTCTCAGGTACGAGAACACCAGCTTTTTAGTTTTGATCTATAAGAACACAGCTGCATCTCACTAAGAAGTGACCAGCTGCAGTTCAAATCCTTTCAGGCCCTTGAGAAGTGTGGTCAAGGTTGAGAGGCTACTCCTACTCTGGACCTGTAGTGTCTGGCATCTGTGTGCAAAGGCTAGGGATCTCCTACCCCAAGAACATGCAGAACTAGCTCCTTCCTGCTTTTCCTCCTTCCCTCCAGGTGCTCTTCCCCCCAAGGTGGTCTCTATCTCTATTCTGCCTACATTCCCCCATCAAAGTCTTCCCAGAACACTGGAGAACCAGTGTGACACTGATCAGGGAGTCTGGCATGTTCTGAGACACTGCATTAACTGAAAGCAATGAATCTAGAATGGAGGCATCTCAGGCATTAATATAGGACAGGCAAGAAATTTGGGGTGAAGAGTCCTCAAATCACACCACTTAGCAGCTACATATTTCATCAGACTCAGGAGCCTCCAATTAAGGGAAGTATAAGGCCATTTTCTCCATCTCTTGCTCTGGTCCCAACTTCCCTTGACCTCATCCAGACTGAGAGCTCACTACTGCCCAAGTTGGCCTACACCACCTCTGGACTGGTGTCTGGAGATTCTCCCTTCCTGACTCATCTCATAGTGTCCTCTATGGCTTCATTATCTACCCCTTGCTCCTTAAAACCAACCAGCTCCTGTTCCTACAAGTGTGGCACCCCCTGAAATATTGGAGGCCAGTATCCCATCACTTTCAGGCACCTGTTTCCAGGGTAGGGTATCTCAGATCTTGAAACTCTCTGTTCCAGAGCCCCTTTTTGGTCTGAGGGTGTCTCATATCTAGACTGGACCATGAAATCTCAGTCCAGCAACAGCCATGGGGGCCCAGTTTGCCCAGGGCCACTTGGCCCGGCTGCCCTCCTGGTCCCAATGGGGGCAGCAGTTCCAAGAGCAGGGTATAGGCAGGAGAGGAAAGACCAGCTGCTGTACGTGCCGGCTGCTGCCCAGTCAGCCTCTGTGCTGGGCTCTTTCTATGGTCTCAGTGTTTGTGTTCTTCCCAAATACAAAACCTAATCACCAATGTGATTGGACTGAGAAGTGTGTGGGATTAGTGCCTTTATAAAGAGACCCCAGAGGGTTCCCTTGCCTTCTTTCCATGTGAAGGTGCTTGGGAGACACCATCTGTGAACCAGAGTGAGCCCCACCTGACACAGAATGTGCCAGCACCTTGATCTTGGACTTCTCAGCCTCTAGAACCATGGGAAATAAGTTTCTGCTGTATGTAAACTTCCCAGTCTATGGCATTTTGTAAAAGTAACCCAGACTGGGATGGCTTTTTGCAGGTATTATCATATTTAACTGTTGGTTCTACTTTACAGTGGAGGAAACTGAGGCTGAGAGAAGCTAAGGTACTAGGGCTCTCACAAAAAAGTGGATAAGCAAAAGGTGCCATGGACTCACTTTTCTAACAGCAGTAGCAGTAGCTTCTGGACCCTCCAAACTTGGAGGTGACGGAGGGGGAGATGATAACTCAGAGCTGTCTAAGGGGCTTTCTGAGATGAGAAGAGGGTGAAAGGGAATCCCAGATCCCAGAGAGAAGCTGCCGGGCAGTGGGCAAGTGTGCATGGCAGCAGCCCCCAGGCCTGGTCTATCCCTGACTCCCAGGCCCTGTTGGCATCAAAGTCCTCAGGTGGCCCTGCAGGGATTCTGGATCAGGTTGACCAGGTGTTGCCTGGCTTTCAGCTGTTTCCAGCTTATGTGGGGCTTTCCCTCTAACCTAGTTTAGAGCCAGGGAAACTCAGGGAAAGTCAGAGGGTAAGCTATGGTGGAGGCCAACTTTCGGAGTGCAAGTACACACACACACACACACACACACACACACACACACACACACACACTCGAGGACTCTTCCTCCCAGCAGTGGGAGTAGATGTCAGCCTCTGGAGCTTGAGTACTGAGCCCAATGAGTTCATAGGAGAAAAAGTAGAAGGAGGGGGTTGTAGGGGCTCCCGCTCCCCATCCCCTCTCAGTAAGGGATCTGGGTTTTGGGCAAGGCACATGATTCCCTAGGCAAGTAAGAAGAGGGGTCTAAATAAGCTGAGTAGGGTCAGTTTCTCCAGTCTCCTTTACTCCCTGCTTGTTGATGGCTCGCACACCTGTGGCTGGACCTTAATCCTATCTTATTAGGCTATTTTTTTTTTTTTTTTTTTTTTTTTTTTTGGTACTGGGGATCGAACTCAGGTCCTTGCACTTGCACAGCAGGCGGCAGAACCACTGGGCTAAATCCCCAGTCCTTATTAGGCTAGTTCTTGCCATTGAAGCCACTAAAGCTTAGGGCTCATTTGGGAGAGGACCAACAAAGAAGCCACTAAGCCTATGATGGCCCTAATTGTGTGGCCATTAGATGGAGTTAAAGGAGTCCTCCTGGGGTCAGGCCTGGCTCACTAGGGCACTGCAGTGGGGTTTGCATACAAGGTGGTGTGTGCTTGTGAGCTTGTTACTTATCTCCTTGGACCTTCAGGTTTTCTATCTGTAAAATGAGTGCCCAAAGCAAATACAAGGATTAATGCTGTGGGTGTGGTGGGGCATTTCAGCTACTCAGGACGCAGAAGAGGAAAGACTGTAAGTCTGAGGCCAGTTTGGGCAACACAGCAAAACCCTGTCTCAAAAAATGAATAAATGAAAAGGACTGGAGCTATATAGCTCAGCGGTAGAGCATCCCTGGGTTCAGTCCCCTGTGCGGGGCAGGGGAGGGAGTGAATGCCTCTGAGTGCAGGTGAGCAACACTAAAGTACTGACACTGTCAGCCTCCCAGTTCTTATATGACTCCAGGGGCTCCTCTGGCACTGTCCTAAAAGGAAAGTGAATTGAAAAGGTGGAGGTTGCAGTCAAAGCCCAAACTCAAAGTTTGGGAAATTTGCCTTAACCTACAGAGGGGAGGGGATGGAGAAAGTCAAAGCAAGTCCCAGGTAGTTTCTGGCTAGGAAGTATGCCAGGATGATTGCACAGTTCCAGGGAGGGCTTGCTGTGTGAAACCTCCTCCCTTTGGGCCAGGCACTGTCTCTCCACAGCAAACATGAAGAGAGAGAGGTGAGCAGGTCCTCTTTTGCAGAGTTGGAGACACAAGGTAAGCTGTTCTCTGCCCCCCGGATCTGGGAGACTCATGTGTTTTAGAAGGAGTAAGATGGGAGAGGAGTAGGGAGAAGTGTGGCCAGGCAGAAAGGATAAGGACTGGCAGGGGAGGAGAGGGAGGGTGCTGGCATGGGCACTGCAGCAAGGGCAAGTGCAGGGGTGACAGCTACTGCCACTTCCTAAGCACCCAGTGTGCTACCACCCATGCCAGGCGGATGTCAGACTCACTATGCAGATGTGGACTGAGGTCTGGGAGTTCGAGTAAGCTGCCCAGACCCCAGTAGCAGAATCAGCATCAAAACCCAAATCTCTGACCTGAGACCCCATGTTCTTTTCTTTTGCCCACATGAAGAACTTGGAATTTGGGTCCAAGGAACACAGTGGTAGGACTTATTTGCCTAGAGAAGGAACAAGGAAGGAGTGCAGGATGGCAGGAATATCTCTACCTGGCCCATTCCCTAGACAAGCTGGAGAGCACAAGATTTGGAGTCCAGAGAGCATGGAGTTCATGTCCCCCCCATCACTGAGAGGATGGCCTCCCTGTGTATGCACTTCATACGTCTCCAGGAAAGTGTCCTGCATGCTCCACTCCTTACTAAGCCTCATGGCTCCCGACAGAGGTTAGTGATGTTCTAAGTATGTCTGGCGATGTTGCTAGTGCACTGCTCCTCCCAGCAGCATGCTGCTGTTGCAAGCGCCTGTCCTAACCTGGCATGAGCAGCACAGGCAGTGCCGAAGTGACTTTTCCAGCCGTCTTTCAGCCGCACAGTGCAAACTGGCCACCTGGTCCACCCCAGCCCCTCAGTCATCTCCCTGTCCACCCCCAACTTACCATCCAAACTTTGCCACTGCTCTCAAACTCTCCCTTGAAGGGACTTCTGAATTCCCCTGAAAATTAATTCACACTTTCAGAATGAGGTTTTCTACTCTCCCCCCCCCCCACAGGCCCAGCCTCCCTTCCCCCCTCCTCCCTGGGCATTTTGAAAAACGTTTTCAAATGCATAAAAGAAAATACATAGGACCTCAAAGGAAACTGATCATTTTGAAATGCAGTGATCATAATATTTTTTAAAAATAGTGATATAGTAATATGTGCTTCTCCACTGATGGATTAAAGAATAAAATCTCCTGGCAGGACTGATCACCACCAGTTCGGTAACAGTGATGAACATAGGTAATATTTGCAGATGCCTGCCACAGCTGCGGTGAGATTTAAAAGTATCTGTTAGCACTTGTGCTGCGACTATGGTCTGTTGCCAACATTCATAATAGAAGAAAGAGCTGGGTTTCAGTTAGAAGTTAGTGAAGATAAGGATGTAAGTTTTTCCTCCCAACCAAAGGCCTAACCCCTTTGAATTCCATCCACGAATCTCCTGTTGTGCAAAGGGGAACCTGTGTGCTCCAGGTCCAGCACACCTGTTTTAGAGCAGTGATTCTTCAAGTTTGTTCCCAGGACTGGCCCATGTTAGCATTGTATAAGAAACTATCAGAAACAAAATCTCACCTACTGCACTCCGCATCTACCCAATCAGAAACCCTGGGGTGGGGCCTAGCTATCTGCCCTTGAGCAAGGCTGCAGGAGTCCAGAGCGCTCCAGCTTGAGAAGCAGCGCTTAGAGGCAGGCGCTGCAGTGGAATGTCTGGCCAAGATGCTGCCTTAATCCACACATCTGAGGCCTATTTTCCCTCTCTGCTTCCTTCAGAAGAACCTGGACTCTGAGGTACACTGTGGTTTGGAATGTAAAAGCCCGCCACCTTGGAGAATGCATAATGAAGTGCTACAATGCAGCTTCTGTCAGGGTGCAGAATAAAATACAGCTGCAGGGACAGCGGTTACCGTTCACTCTTTTATGTACATAAAATATAATTGGTCTCCTAATTACCTCCATAAAAGTGAGAAAACTTGCTTGGCTTATTGGCACCTTTATTAGCACAGGAAAATAATTAGCCTTAATGGCTTTCTAATGATCCCTAGACGAGGGAGCCATTTGCAAGGCATCTGCTCCATTATTGGGTCATTACGGAGCCTTTTAAGCCTGCTTCGAGTTTGGTCAACGCTGGTGCAGCCGGCAGAGGCGTCCATCTCGCGGGCCACACCTCTTTCCCAGGGCTTCCCAGCCCTGAGGTGTCGGGGGACAGGACCCTCACCACGGTGGACAGGCAGGGATACCGGGACTCTCAGACAAAGGAAGCTCGAGAGACCCATTTCTCCTCTGGTCCTACCTTTTTAGGGACTTGTAACACTGCAACTCTAAGCCCCAAGAGCACAGATTTTGAAAACTTAGAGGCATATGGTTGAGCAAGGCATTGTTTTCCCACTTGTTCAGGACGCGACGCCTCTGCAGGATGGACTGCAAGGCTGAGCTTCAAGGTGAACTAGAATCTGCAAGTGGTGGGAATCCAAGCCTCCGGTTCTCCAGCAGGTGGCGCCATGACTTTATGTTCCGCCCCTCCTCGCGGGAGCCGACCGCTGAGTTTGCACACCAGGAGAGATGCGAAGGGGCTACCTGGGACCTCCTTCGGCACTTAGCTTTCTAGCATCCCATGCGTACTTACATTTTTTCTCCAAATAACCTTCACCGTACCACTCACCTCCCAATATCTCTCAGTATTTCTGTTTCTGAGCGCCACAAACAAATCCCCCGTACGCCTGTCAGAGATACTGATCATCCTTATTTTGAACCTGGGACAGGGAGAAAGACTAGAGCAAGTCATAGATAATTATGCTTTCAAATCTTGGGACTGACCCTGAATTCCTCAGCCTCTCCTCAGAGATACGCATCCAGGTGTGGCGCTTCTGAAACGTGCTGTATTTTCAGCCCGATCGTGAGGTTGTTAGCCTGGCTGACACTCTGATTTCTCAGAAGCTGGGGGAGGAAACAAGAGAAGCACACTTCTGGATTTCATTCTGAGCAGCTCCGGGAAAGATGAAATCCTGATCAATAAGGTTGGGAACATACAGTTCTACAGGTTTATACCTTACAATAAGAGGTCCTTCTTTTTCTCAGAGTTAATTTACCTAATTCAACTGCTTGCTCTTACTGAACACCGACAGTAGCGGCCATTGCCCCCCTCCTAAGCCCATTTGTCCCACTGTATGAGACCTGTGATTCTGAGAAATGCTTTCCTCAGGTTGGGTATGCTCTGCTGCAAAACAAGCCATCCCCAAATTTGGTGATTTAAAACAACCGTGCTCTTGTATCTCTCAATTTTGTGTGTCAGAGATTCAGGGAGCACTTGAATGACATTCTTCTGCTCCGTGGGGTACTGACAGGGGTCACAAAGTGGCATTTAGTTTGCTAGTGGGCCCGTCTGGAGCATCCAAGACTGGCTGTCTTGTGTGTCTGCACCTTGGAAGGGCGAGCTGGATGGCTTGGCTGAGTCACCTCTGTGAGGCCTCACTAGCTGGGAGGCCTCTGGTAGCTGGGCTTCTTGCATGGAGACTCGCAGCTCCCAGACTGAGCATTCTAGTGAGCAAGGGGAAGCCGCATGACTTTTATGACCTAGCTTCAGAAATCACATAACACCACTGCCACCACCTTCAATTTGTCCAAGAACTAGAGACCTGTCCAGATTGGAGAGGAAGGGGAGATGAATTCTTCCTCTTGGAAAAGGACAAGTGTGAAACAATTGTTACCATGTTTTGAAATCATGTTATTGAACTGAAATTGATTTTTCTGTATCTGCCTCTAGCTGTATAGTTGCCAAGTCTAGCCTTTCTTCCCAATTCAGACCTCCTCTGTCAGTCTGGGGATGTAGCTCAGTAGCAAAAAAACTTGCCTACCATGCCCAAGGCCCTGGGTCCAATCCCCAACACTACAAAAACCAAAATAAAAGAAAACCTCTTTGTCAAGGTTCCAGGTAACCTCCCAAATATTTTGCAAACTAATGGAATCTATTTTAATCTTTCCATTAACCTAACAAATATTTGTGGAAAGTATACTACATGGATGTGCTAAATAGTAAAGATGCAAAATGAGTAAAGAGCCAGGCACAGTGGTGCCCACCTGTAATCCTAGCTACATGGGAGGCTGAGGCATGAAGACTGAGTTTGAGGCCAGCATGGGCAATATAGTGACACCTTGACTCAAACAACAACAAAAACCATGTAAGGCTTTTGCCTTCATGTATTCTGGAAGGGAAAATATATTTTAAAAAGTAGTTGGAATAAAATGTCACAACAAGATTGCTTATGAAGTACAGTACTACGGGACACTCAAGGATGAGTAGGTCACTTCTCCCTGGGAAGTCAATCTGGCAGGGCTTCACAGAGGAGGTGCATTTGATCTGGGGTCAGAGTGAAACCCTCACCTCAGAGGTAGACCCTTTCCCTCCCATCACATCTCTTCTTGGGAGCTTCTCCAGCTTTGTGATGGCCTCCTCTGAGCAGTGGTCTATTTCGCATACAGTGACCTAGAGAGCAGGGAAGGATGATGTTTCCAAATCCCTTATTGATGACATCTGGAACCAGACCATGCACCCCTTGAGGGCAGGGACCACATCATACCGTATTTGCAAACTGGCACTGTGCATGCTGCCTGGGACATTATAGACTCCTGATAAATGCTGTGCAGTTGAATTGCACTGAGCTTGACTATACCAGTTCATTAGTGAATGAGAACAGCCAACAATAATCTGTGCTTTCACTGTTTAGTTCCCAGATCCTGAACTAGGTTACTATCCATCCTTATTCTGTTAATCACTTGCCTCGGTTTACCTATCTTGTCCACTCATGAACCTTGGGGAGCGCTTCCGGACTTTGCTCTTGCCATCTGGTCCTTTGCCTCTGTGTCATCTGCAAATCTAGAACTCTCCTATCTTCCTTAAGATCATTTGTGAAACATCCCCAAAGACTTCTGAGTCCAGACAAAGGCATCCAGGCATTTGAGTGGCTGTGAACTTTCTTGGCCCCAGTGCTCAGGCTTTGCTGTAACCTTCTTTTCATAGTACCCTCTTGTGGGGACAGAATGCAGAGGAGCTGAGCGCTACAACTTCTCAGCTAAGCCCACTTCATTGCCTTTGGCAGTACTTTGAACTCAGACACGTAATTTTGTGAAATAGGAATGGCTAGATTTAATACTACAGGCCAGGGAAATATGGAGAGGATAAATGCAAATGGACTATTGGGTTCCAGGAAGGAAGATTATGCTCTTTGAATATGGACATGTTTTAGTTAGAGTTGGATACAACTGCATGTGGCAGAAACCCAAGGGATTTATAACTAAACGGAGACAGGAGTTTATCTCTTTTTTACTTTGATGAAGTCTGGAGTAGGAAGTCTCGGGCTAGAATAGTGACTCCAAAGCCATAGGAAGATTCAGGTTCCTTCTGTCTGGTTGCTCCACCTACTTCAGCTGCTGCCTTATGGCCCAAGGTCTAAGTCCTGAGGTGGTTGTACAAGCTCCAGCTGTCACACTTATATTCTTTTCATGAGAAAAAAAGGAAGGGAGCAGAAAATATTATTTTCCTTACACATTTCCAGAAATGTGTATACAATACTTCTGATTATATTCATTAGCCCACACATAATTATATGGTTATGGTATATTGAGCTATGAGGGAGCCTAGACAACACAGTTTTTACGGGGCAGCCAGGTGCCCAGCTACAAATTGCAGGTTCTAATATTAATATTAAGGAGATAGAGATGTAATGAGAGGGGCCATGGCAGGTGTATGCCAAGGTGGGAAGGTAGAACCATTAGCAGAAAGAAAATGATACTAATAGCCTATCAAGCATAAACACAACACACATACACAATGTACAACTAGGGAATGTGGAAAAGATTTCTTCTTTTTCTTTGCTTGGGTCACTTAGTCAGCCTACACTGAATATATTAGGTGCACTTTGAGGAGCATCAGGAATTTTCTTCCCTCTAATCATTTACATTCTCTTCCTTCCCCATTATGACAGACTTCTCCATCTTTTCACCCTCTGTCTTTCCCTCAGAGTCCTGATTCTTCTTCTCTTAGCTCCAGCTATTAGTCACCTCCCTGGCATAGGTGGTGAAGAAGACATCCCTTCCAGCTCAGCTTCGGGGGCACAGCTACAAAATGACAGACCTGCTGCTGATACTGTTTCTTAGGTCTTGGTGATAACTGAGCCTCTGTCACTTTCTTCTGTCTCAACAAAGATCTTACATTTTCTTTCTTTTTTTTTTTTTTAGATCTCACATTTTCTTAATTAAGAAAGCCACCCTCCCCACATAATTATTGCAGAACTAGACATCCATGTGTGGATATTCCAAGTCCTCATTGAGAAGCGATGGCTCCACTTTCCCTTGGTAAGATTACCTATTATGCAGGGTCTGAAAGAGGCATATTTTAGACAGATGGTAAGATTTTATTTTTTTTGGTACTGGGGATTGAACTCGGGACCTTGCACTGGCAAGGCAGCTGCTGGAACCACTGAGCTAAATCCTCGGCCCTCGATAAGATTTTTATAAATAATGGGTATGGCTGCAGAAACATTGATCAGGAGGGTGCCAGACTTGGGAAACTGGCTGACAAGGATCAGAGTTAAGAATTAAGTTCCCTGATTCTAGAATAAAATTCCCTTCTTTGCATTGCTATTTGTACAGGAAGTTGTCCCTGGCTCTCTGCAAAGGATCATCCTGGGTTTCCTTTCCTTGATAGAAGAAAACATGTGTTAGAGGCTATGGATTGAGACTAGTGGAATGTAGTATCAGTAGGATGCTTTTGGTCCCAAGAAATACAATATCCAATAATTAGGGACTTCTTTGGTCTACAGAAATAAATGGCTCAGAAGTAGGGCAAACTTCAAGTGCAGCTGCTTCAGAGCTCTGGCTCTGGTGTTCTCAAAAGTCTGCCTTCTTATGTGTGTTGATCTCACCCTGAAGGTATCTTCCCTCATGGCAGCAAAATGACTAGAGCCATTTGGTTCATAACCTCCTATCATTCAACCCAAAGGGAGAGAGAAAGTAATCTTCTCTTCCTTCAGAGGACTTAGGTATGTAAGTCCTGCATTTCTCTGTGAGTCAACAAACCTAAACCAATCGTGACTGTGCAGAATGCTGCAGTGATCCAAGCCTGGGGTGCATAATCATCCTCTTAACCACAACAGTGGTAAGAGGTGTGATTGTGTGGGTGGTATTAAAAGACCCTCCCATGAATCTGGGGCTGGGTCAGTACCACCGAAACCATGTGGTTACTATGCATGGGGGAAGAGGTGAGTTTCCAAAGGATAATCTGGGTTGTTAGGAAGAGATAAGGAGGCAAGGAATGGTGTCTGGTATACATGTCCCTGGCGATACCTTACTTTTTGATTCTGTTGCAAGGTGATGGCCTGAGTGAGCTATGAGGAACAGATTAGGGCATAGAGCCAGGTAGGCCTGGTATCAAGGAGGAAAGAGCAGAGAATACTGGGAGGAGTAATTTTTAGTAAGATCCCTTTTGAAGTCTAGCAATGCTTTAACTGTGGTAGGAGAACAAGGTTAAGGGTTGTTGATGGGCCAGTGTCAAGCCCTGAACTAGCCCTTGAAACTATCAGGAGGGTGTTAATCAGCAAGAGAATATACACAGGGATAAAATCAGGGTTTTGTGGGACAGGGCTCCATCCCACCAAGAGATTTTATCTTTATGGTACAAAAGAACCTCTGTATTTTATGTCCTTGGAGCTGCCCTGGGGTATAGGAATGTGGCAGCCTCAGTTTAGAGAAGCTGAGGGTTACTTGGAGACAAATATAGGCCTCCCTAGGCTTCCTCCTCCCCATTCCTTCTCTTCTCTTCTCTTCTCTGCTCTGCTCTTCTCTTCTCCTCTCTTCTCTTCCTTTCTCTCTTCATTTTTATTCCTCTTGATTATTCTTCTAATTCCCTTTTCTTGATGGCTTTCCCTTTCCTCTTCTCTTCTGTTATTCCAGTCTCTTTGTTTCTTTTCATTCTCTTTCCTCCTCTTCTGTCTCCTGTGCTCTTTAGTCTACCTCCTTCTTACACCTTTCTTTTCTTTCTTTTTTTTTTGGTACTGGGGATCGAACTCGGGTCCTTGTGCTTGCGCAGCAGGCAGTGAAACCACTGAGCTAAATCCCCGGCCCCTCTTACACCTTTCTTTTGATATTTGACAGATGTCTACATTTTTCAAAGAAATTCCAAATTCATTGAGATTATTAGTTACCAAACTGTAAATTATTTGGATTATCCTCTGCATATATGAGTTTGATTTTTTAAATAAAGAATCATTATTAATGGGACATGGTGGCACATGTGTTGTAATCTGGGGACACTGGAGGCTGAGACAGGAGGATTGTCAGTTCAAGCCAAGCCCAGGAAATTTCACAACTTAGTGAGACTCCATCTCAAAAATTTTAAAAAGTGAAAAAACAAAAGATGGGGCAGATATGGGGATGTAGTTGAGTGTGAAGGTCCTTGGTTCAATGCCAGTAAAATATACCTACAGAAAGAAGGAAGGAAGGAAGGAAGGAAGGAAGGAAGGAAAGAAAGAAAGAAAGAAAGAAAGAAAGAAAGAAAGAAAGAAAGAAAGAAAGAAAGAAAGAAAAACCAGACAGTGGAGCTAGGATAACCATTGCTCATGTGTGCTCAGAAAAGTCACCCAGCTCTTTGGACCTTAGCTTTCTCAACTGAAAAGTGAACAAAATAATTGTATGGATTTTATCAGGGTCCTTGCAGATACTGTAAGACTTTGGGGAGGGAGTCTGGAGGCCAGGCCTTCTTAATCTAGCCCTGAGATTCTGTCTTTTTGATTTTAGGATTTGGGGGAATAAGTGACATTTCTATTAATGGGGATGAAGATCAGTGAACACTAATTGATTGCTCAAGGCAATGACCAAACAGAGGGTCTTGGCCTGTTTACTTCCTAGTTCGTGAGTCATAATTTTGTAAAGTGCCATTTACTACACAATGGGAGTTCTTTTGGTAGGGCTTGAGGAGTTGTCAGAAAGCAAAATTGGCCATATCTGAGAATGTCTTAATTTCTTCTTTTTGAAGGATAGTTTTTTTCAGATATAGAATTTTGGTTGAGAAATGTGTACGTTTTTCATTCTCTCAGCTCTTCAAATATGACATCCTACTTTTGGCTTCCATGGTTTCTGATGAGAAATTAACTGTTTATCTATTGAGGATTCCTCACATGTGAGTTGCTTCTTTTTTGATGTTTTCAAGATTCTCTCTTTTTATTTTGTCATTTTAATTATAATATATCTCAGTACAGATCTCAGTACAAATCTCCTATTTGGAGTTCATTGAGTTTCTTGGACGTGTATGGTTATGTTTTGCACCAAATTTGGGAAGGTTTGGCTATCTTCCAAAAAACATTTTCTCTTTTCTCCCTCCAGGACTCTGGTTATATTTGTGTTGGTACACTTAATAGTGTCTCATAGGTCTTACAGGTTCTGTTCATATTTGTCATTCTTTTGTTGCTCAGACTGGATAACCTCAACTGACCTATCTTCAAGCTTGCCAATTCTTTCTTCTGCCAGCTCAAATCTTGTGTTGAGTCCCTTTGGTTGAGTCCTTTAGTGAAATTTTTATTTCAGTTATGGTACTTTTCAACTTTATAGTTTTTATGTGGTTTTTATAGTTTCTATTTCTTTTTTTTTTTTTTTTTGTACTGGGGATTGAACTTGGGACCTTGTGCTTTCAAGGCAGGCACTGAAACCACTGAGCTAAATCCCCAGCCCTAGTTTCTATTTCTTTGTTCATGTTTTCTATTTGGTAAGACACCATTCTAATATGGGTTTCATTTATTCAGTGTGTGTGTGTGTGTGTGTGTGTGTGTGTGTGTGTGTGTGTGTGTGGTGATCCAATCCAGGGCTTCCCAGACACTAAACAAGCACTCTACCTTGGCCAGGGATTTAGCTCAGTGGTTCTGCCACCTGCCTCACAAGTGCAAGGTCCTGAGTTCGATCCCTGGTACCAAAAAAAAAAAAAAGCACTACCACTGAGCTACATCCCCAGTCCCCATTCGTTCTTTAGATATCATTTTCTTTCTTTTGTAAAAATATTATTTTATTGGTACATTTTAGGTATACAATATAATGACATTCATCATTGGAAATTTGCACCTTTACATAATCTCTCTTGGTTCTTATTTTTCCCCCTTCCCCTGCCCTCCCTTCAACCGCTCCATCCCTCCCTATTTACAAAGACTTTGTTTCCATTTTTTCATGTTCTCATATTAATTCCATTCCCTTCTTTCCTTTCTCTTACCCCTCTCATTTCCCCTTCCCCTTTGCCCCTTTTCTTCCTATTTCACATTATCTATTATACCTTTTAGTCCTCATTTACACTTTCAGTTTCTCACACTAGAGAAACTATTCAGTATTTACAAATGTGTTAGACATCATTTTCTTTCTTTCTTTCTTTTTTTTGGTACCTGGGATCAAACTCGGGTCCTTGCACTTGCGCAGCAGGTGGTGAAACCACTGAGCTAAATCCCGGGCCCTAGACATCATTTTCTTTAGCTCTTTGATCTCAAAGTCCTTGTCTAATAAGCCCCATGTCTGGGCTTCTTCAGTGACAATTCCATTGATTCCTTCTTTTCCTATATGTGACATACTTCCTTGTTTCTTTTTAATGCCTTGTAATATTTTTGTTGAAAACTAGACCCTCTGAGTATTATGATGTAGCAACTCTGGAAATCAGATTTTACCCTCTCCTAAATACTTGTTATTTTTGTTGTCTCTTATACTTGTCATTTATTTGGTGACTTTTCTGAATTAATTGAGTAAAGTCTATATTCTTTGACATGTGTGACCACTGATATCTCTATTCCTTAGCTTAGTGGTCAGGTAAAAATTAGACATAGATTTTCTTGAACAGTTGGACCAAAAAGCTCTGTGTGCATGTTGAGTATGTCCTCAACACTTAGCTGGCCTTCACATTCTTCTTGTGCGGATCCTCGAGATCAGAGCTTAGAGCTTAGAGCTTCCTCATGTGTTCCTGTGTGTGCACACAGCCTTGGGCATGCACATGGTCTTTTAGGTCCCCAAGGATATGTTGGAGGTTTTAAAAAGTCTTTATTCCCCAAAGCATTTACCCCACTCCTGCTTTTGGGTTAGTGGATTATTTGCCCAATTAAATCCATTGCCTCAGGTAGAAGAAACTAAAACATTTGCCTGTACAGTAAATGTTTTTGATAAATCTCCCCTTGGCAATGGCTTTGGCACAAGGCAAGTTCCAGTCAGGCAGACAAGATAAAGTCAAGCTTTTTGAGCAGGACTTTAGGAAGCCACCATCAGATCAACTAAGGACAATTGGTGAGGTCTATCCTGCTCCTTCCTGTACTAGCAATGAAGATGGAATATTATTTTCAAGAGTACTGCTGAGTTAGTGAGTGGGGGGATGGCACTAAGGTAAGTTAAAATGCCATAAAGCTTGCTGTTATTGAGATCCAGCAGTTTTCTTGACCTTTGGGTTGCTACAAGCTTTTAGTTTGCAGAGCTCTGAAAAAGTTCATTATGATAGTTTTCTCCAATTTTAAAATTGTTTCATGGAGAGCTGGGATTTTGGAGTTACTTATTTTGCCATTTTAACTGGAAGACCCCCCCCCTCCAAAAAAAAATCTCATTTTAAAAATCTCAGCACAGCAACTCAAAGACAGTAGGTTTAAATAATTGTCCTCTGACCCCGTGTTTAGTGTAACAGTGTGAGTATTGCTTGACTTTGTCTTCTATAAGAACAATGCTCTTAGCAATGCTACCATTCTCAAGGTCTTTCTTCAAAGATTTCAAGCTGCTTTCCACACTGATCAGGGTTCCTCTGTCCTATCTGTGGAATGAGAGGTTATGGATTGTCCTCTCTCTCTCTCTCTCTCTCTCTCTCTCTACTGTCAAGAGAACCGAAGTGCAGAGAGTTTTGCTGACATGCTCAAGGTCAGATAGGAAGATGGAGACAGAAATTAAGTCCCAGATCTCCTGACTCCAAACCTGGTACTTTCTCCCTGAGATGAAGCTGGGGAGATGTGTGCAGGTTCCCTGTGTGGGTTAACCATCATTTCATCTTCTCTGTTAGTTTTAAGTGCTGGCCTTGGTTGATCTTTTCCATATAACCTCTTCTTCTCTGCCACCACCCATTCTCACATGTCATGAAGACAGGAATTCTTAGGAACACTTGAACAGCCTGACTTCCAGGGACAGAACATTCTCATTCAAAAGATGAAAGCATTGCTTCCAGAAGAATCTTTATTTTCCCTTTCAGTACTGGAGATTGAAACCAGGGCCTTTGCACTGAGCTACATTCCCATTCCTTTTTGGACAGGGTCTTGCTAGGTCACTAAGTTGCAAAGTCTGGGCTCAAACTTACTATCCCCCTGCCTCAGCCTCCTAGAGTGCTGGGATTACAGGTGTGTGTTACTATACCTGGCTAAGAATCCTTGTGTCTTGTTTTTTAGAGCTCTCTGCTCCTTGCTGTAGTGTGTCCCACAGAATCACACATGCAACAGTTGGAAAGGATGGGCTTTCACTTCACAAGTAGGACACAGATTCAGATCCCACCTGTCTACATGGCAGATTCACCATATAGCATAGCATGCCCATCCCATGTACCTATTTTATTAATTAGGCTGTTGTGTTCAGAGGCCCCTATAGTGTGAATGGTCCTGGGGCTAGTGACACTCTGGAACACAATCAGGCTAAAGTGTTATAAAAAAGATCCCACAACGTATTGCTTAAAACACAAAATAGTTTGTTTCTCTTTACTTAATCAGGGGCCTCTGTTCTAGTTTGGTGGTGGTGGGGTCAATGTCCCGTTCCATGTAATTATTTAGGGACCCAAGCTAATGGTAGCCCTTTTACCTACAAAGCATGACTAACTAGGTGACTCTGGCCATTGCCATTCTAACCTATGGGAGAGAAGAAGGAAGCACATGAGGGACATTTTATGGGCCAAATCTTGCAATGGCCACATCCTGTCCACTTACCATCTTTTGAAGAAAATATGGTCACAGGGCACATTTAACAGCAAGAGAGCCTGGACAGGTCATGTAGTTAGCAGCCTACAGTTCGGTTACTAATGAAGATGGAAGGGAAATGATGTTCATATCCACACATCTGGTACTAAAGGTAGAGGTGCTTAGAAAATATTTACTGACTGATGGGATGAGTGAATGAGTGAATGGATAAAGAAAGGAAGGAAAGGAGTGATTCTCCCATAGTTACACAGACAGTTAGAAACCCTTTTTTTAAAACTTCACTATTCTACTAGCAATGAAAGAGGTTATAGATCCCTCTGATATTCCTGTGTTTCCAAAAAACATCTCTGTGCGAATGCACAGGAAAACAATGAACTGTTGTCCCATGTACGGAAGTCCAGCAGATGAAATTCTGAAACTATATTCCATATATATTTGGGGGAAGGATATTCTTCTTCTTGTGATTTTTAACTTTACAAATGAATTAGCCACGAAATTTTGTTAACAAATTGCTTAAGTTTTTTTTTAAACAATCTTCTGTTTTACCCTTTGGTGTTGTTTTTGTTCTTCAGGTGATTGCTTTTATAGAAACACATAACAGGGCTGGGAATTTAGCTCAGTGGCACTGCTGCCTGCCTCACAAGCACAAGGTCCTGAATTCGATCCCTGGTACAAAAATAAATAAAATAAATAAATAAAAAGAAACAGAACATCTGTAAAGGTCATCAGAGATAACAAAGATCAACTCCCTACGAGCTCAGATGCAATGTCCCCATTCTCCATTCTCCTTCTTTTTCTTCAGCAGTGGAATGGCTGGCTCTTTCTTGCCCTGTAATAAAATGCATTTCACGTTCTTCCTGGCAGTGCAGTGTGGTCATGTGACTGGATCTTACCAATGACATACTGTGTGGCAGATTCCTGGACTCTTCTTAGGAGATGGTGTGTGCCCATGCCTTTCCCTTCTTCTTCATTCCTGTTGCCATCTGCTGCCCTCTCAGGACCTGAGGTTAACGTCATGCACAGAAACAAGGTAGGAGGAGCTTGACCTGCACTAAGCCTAATTTGCCTATCTAGACTCCAGTGTGTAAGAAAAACAATCTTCTATTTTGCTTAAGCCACTCTCATTTTGATTTTTGAAAAAAATCATTTCCAGATCAACCTTGTACAAATTAATATACTCTGCGACAATGAAGAAATGGAGGCCGGGAGGAGTGAAGTGTACTTGTGGACTGTAACATACAGGGGACATCTCCATGGATTTGTGTGTGTGTGTGTGTGTGTGTGTCAGAATTTGAACCTAGGACCTCATGTTAAGCATGTGCTCCGCCACTGAGCTGTACCCCTGGGCCTATGTATATATTTTTTTACTATTGAAAAACTGACATAAGAAGTTGTGTATGGTGGTACATGCTTGTAATCCCTGAACTCTGGGAGGCTGAGGCAGGAAGATCTTATGTTGGAGCCTATCCTGGGCAACTTAGTGACTCAGTGAGACCCTATCTCAAAATGAAAAGTGTAAAAAAAAAAAACGGGCAGGAATATAGCTCAGTGTGAAGGCCCTGGATTCAATGCCTAGTACTGCAAAAAAAGAGAAAGAATAAAAAGACCAAGATGAGAAAAAGAGCCACCAAAAAATAATTCTTCCAAATACTACACTAAAACTCATAGTAGTAAAAACAACAAAACTAATATATACATGTACCTAGATTAAAAAAAAAATTACAAAGCACAAATGCCTTTGTTCTAAAATCACTGGTGACTAACTCTTTATGTAGACATAGTAAAGAGTTTTCCTGGGATTTTCTTCTAGTCACTTAAGTAAATGTACTTCCCAGCTTCCCTTGCAGATGGTTCAGTCACATGACTAAGCTCCACCCATAGAACATGAGTAGAAGGGGTATGGAGCACTTCTAACTCCCCCCAACCCCACCATCCCTGTCCTCTGTGCTACATGCCCATCTAGGCCCTGGATGCAAAGGACTCTTAAGATCCTGGGTGAGGATGCAACCACTTGGTGAAGAAACTTTGGTCCTTCAATCACCCGCTGGGAAAGCAGCATGGCTGAAACACTCCTCTTGGACTGGTATGTGGGTGAGAAATAAGCTTATGTTTTGGAATTTATTTACTATAGTAACGTGTAATACAGCTATTACCTGACTTAAAATCATCTTACATCCCAGTAAAATGCACCATAAGTTGAAAATACATTTAATACATCTAACCTATTGAACATCATAACTTAACAATACAGCACACCACAGAAAACTAGCTGCTTGCTGATTGGGATCTGCAGCTCACTGCCTACCTAGGCCAGAGAGCATCAAAATTCAAAACATGGTTTCCTCTAAATGCACATTGCTTTTTACATTGGCACCTTGGGGAACATCCTTATAGTCTTTTCCTCAATTCCACTTGCATTGGAAACTGGTCTGTGTCAGTGCTGTGGCACTTTTAGCTTGTGACTTCCCTAGCTTCCGGTTCCTGGTCTCTAGGGAAGGAAGTGAGGCAATGACCCTGACCCTTAATAATCCTGGACATTGTGTCTTGGCACCAGCTCTCCTGGACTATCACCTCCTTCACTCTTTCTCTGCAGCCTTTGCTTCACTCCTGCCTTGTCTCTGACCCTCCTCGTAGATTGCTTTACCCGCTCCTTTAAAAAGTAACGAATAAATGATACAATGAATCTTCACTTCAACACCTAAGGCTCCAAATTGACAGCAGGGTCTTGCATTTCAGAGTAAACAAAAGTCTTGAGTCTCTTCCCATTTTCTCCAGTTAAAAAAACTATAGCCCTTTGGGTACTACCCACAAAACCTTTTATTTACCTTCTCAGGAAATCTCTGGTTCCCAGCTCATTTGCTGAGAGCCTTCATTGACAGATCCTGAGCCCAAGTTGTAATTCTTAGTTCCATCCACTTCCACAAACTTCCCCTGTCTGGTCATTCCTTTTAGTTAGTTTAGGGGCAGGTTGTTCTAATTTTGAAGGACATGCACTTGAAGTTTTTGTAGCATCCTCTAGACTCAGGATAGTCCCTTTCCTGAAGCCCAAGGGAACAATCTTAATTCTTTGGGCTGATTGGGTAGCTGACATTTACCCAAGGCTCAACAAGTCACCCCCAAAATGGAGGGCTGAGGGAAGACCCTACTAGCTCTGTGACCTCAGGAAAGCCATACATAACAATGTCTCAGCCTCATTCCTTCATCTGTTAGAACAGCGGGGTGGGGGTGGTGGAGTCAGAATCGCCTAGCTCTGCTATAATAATTTTGAATGCTGAACAGTAGGAGGTTCATGAAACCATGATACTCGCAAGTACTGTGTGAGTGCCAGGGACTACTTATATTATTTTGCTCTTAGCAGCTTCACCTTCTCTGCTTTCTATCCTCCCTTCATTATGGCCCTCCAGATGCAGAGAGCCACACCTCTCCCCTGGGAAGGAAAAGGAAGGAGCTGCTCCCACTTCCTGATTGCTTCCTTATACCTGGTGTCACCTGGCCACCTACTCACTTCCTTAGGCTTGGACTGGTGATCTCAAGGGGCTCAGGGGCTTTCCAAGGGCTTTGCATACATTGCCTTGAAACTGACAGAAACACTTGGGTGGAATTGGAAACCTCGTGCCACCATCATCTTTGCTGGTGAGGGAGGGGATGAGAGCTTGGCAGGGCCTAAGTATGTGGGTTGGGCCTGGGTAGGGCAGGGATGGGCCAGATCTATTTTTGTCTTTAGAGAGCAGGTCTGGGCTCTCTCCCTCCTCTCCTGGCCTCCTCACACCCCAGTGGTAAACATTATGAATGAGGGTTTAATGTACTGCCCCCCCCCCCATGGAGAGCCCCTTCCCTGACCAAAGGACGATTAATGGGGAGACAAAGAGGAGGATGTCCAACCAAGAATTCAGGTCTCAGCCCTCAGGGTCTGGAAATCAGCCTCATCTTCCTGAACCAAGAGGCGGGAGTTGGGGGCAGGAGTCAGGGAAGGAAGGGCAAGAGAGAGACTCCTGCAGGCTGACTTGGGGTCCCACAATTTCATCTTTGCTCCAAAGTAACAGGCACTGGTCCAAAGGAGAGGGCAAGCGGAGAAGCTGGGTAGTTACCCAGACCATTGCGGAGGTAAACTTTGACCTGAATAGAGTGACCACTGAGGGCCAAGCCCCGCTGCCTCCCCTCCGCGCAGCCGGCCCTCGCTCTACCTTTCCCGGGCCCTAGCGCTACCCAGAGCCGTCCTCGAACCCGCAGAAGCTCCAGGACCAGGCGCCGCCGCCCCAACTCCTGTACCGAGAGCCAGGCAGCTGCCATCCGCGCCCGAAGTTCGAATGTCTGGCCTGTGTCACCAACGAGTGCGATTCTGGCAACTTCCCGAACCTGTCACCTCAGTTTCTCTTAGCAGTAATAATAGCGTCTTTGTACAGCTGCTGTGAGAACTAAACAGGTACCAGGTATAGGAGTGTCGGACGTGCAGTGTGGGCTCAAGAAACGTTAGTCAAGACCAGGGGTCCAAGAAGTTACATGCCCTGCGCGGGTCTCCGGGCCCAGAGAAAGTTTCCCCGCAGACTCGGCCAACAGTGAGCTTTTGAGCGGGGGAGAGTGCCAGGCAGGGCCGATCGATCGACGCAGGGCTTGGGGAGGCCCTGGAGGAAGGGGACGGAGGGTGGGCAGCCCTGCAAGGTCACCATGGCCACCCTGGATCCTGGCGTTCACCCTGTCACTCTGCAGCCCCAGGGTGGGGGCTCAGGTCTGGCTCCCCATGGGCCATGGAGATGAGGCTCCCCAGAGGAAGCCCCAGAAACTCAGGTTGGTTCTGGGGGGGGGGGGGGGGACTGGTGCCCTGGACCGGCAAAAATGGAGTCCTCCGAGCCGAGGACTACCAGGCCTGACAGGTATGGATGGCTTTGTCGCCTGCGGTGCTCCAGGCTCCGGGCTTCTGTTCTAGTCAAGGCGGCCTGCTCAAAGGGACTAAGTAGGGTTACCCAGCCTTGGGGCCCCCCAGCTGCAGCTGCACCCTCGCCTCGCGGAGATTGGTGTTAGCCTCAGCAGCTCGCGGGCTACTCAGTCCCACACTGCGGGACATCAGAAGCTTGGTTCTCCCCAGGCAGGGGGCGCCCTGTACTCCTCCCCACAGCCACCAACGCCAACTGAGACCCGCTAGCTAGGGAAAGAGATGAACTTTGCTCTGGGGTAGTGTGGGCCTCGGACAGCTCCTGATTTAGCCCAGGCAGAGGCAAAGGTTGCAATCATGCTAAAGAAGCCCTCTCTTTAGGTGCTTGGCTTTGTGCTGATCTCTTGGAGTTGAGTCCTTCCAAGAAAGGGTCCTTTTGGGGCATCAAGTGGCCCCTCTAGGGCCTTGAGAGGCAGGCTTTCTTTGAACCCATCTACTGTTAAGAAGAGTCCTGCTGGTGACTCCATTGGAGGGGCAACCAGTCTGTTCTTCTGCACTCCGGTGAAACCCTGACACCCTATAGAATACATTTCTGAGCTCCAGCCTGAGTCACTTATAGAGTTTCAAGAAAGGATTCCCACGAAGCTACACAAAGGGCTTTGGCTCTGTGATGGTCAGCGGCAGGGCCTTTTGGAACCAGGTTTGGGTCCACTTCGATCTTCCCCTGGCTCAGGTGACCCTGAGTCCTTTCCCTCTCTCTCACCCAGTGGCTAGCCAGTGGTAGCTCCAGGAACGAGGACTAACTCAAGAGAGGTCGGATCTAGCAGGGAAACAGCAGTCTGTTCTACCTCCAGTCCCAAGTACTCTAAGGGGTGGAGAGCTCAGGCATTGCCTTGCTTTCCTGGCTCCCCAAGTGCCCTGCCTACTCACAGGATCATGCACACACCAATGCACCCAAAGATAGCCTCTCTCTTAGGGCATGCATCTGCTCACTGTATACACCCCACTGCAGTGTTCTCACCCTTTCTTGTACAATTTTTCCCATGCCTTCTCTCATCCCTAATCTATCCACCCACACAGTGCCATCCCCACCCTCTGCCTTCAGCATCCTCTAGGCAGCTTTGAGTGCCCAGAAGACTGAAGCCATAGAGCTGGGGTTAGAACATGCAAAAAGGAAGGGACTCAGGCAGGTGTCCTACTCCACCTGGGTCCTTCCTCACCAGACTCTCAACAGAAAAAATATTCACGTCTCTCTCTTCTCAAAGGAGACAGTGCTGGTGGGGGTCTTGGAGGCCAAATTCCCTACACCCTGATTCCTATGCCCCAACTTGGCTGGCCTCTGGTTTTCTCAAGGGCCAAGACAGTGTTTCTTAAAATGACTAGGACGACCAAGGATCAAGTAGTAGTACTGCAGTCTCTCCCAGATCTCCGTTTAACCTCACTTGGTGTGGCCTGACATCACCACTTGCTACCCAGGTGGGTAACCTTTGGGGTAGGGACTGGAGGGTCCTGGCCAAAGTCCTCAGGATGTCCAAAGGGTACAGGGGGGTGGACTGAAGGAACAAACTGCACTACAAGCCCTCCACACTCCCTTCTGTTTCTTGTAGCTCTGAGCTTTGAAGTCCCCAAGTGGATTTGTTTTTGTTGGGTCCAGCAAGCTGCCACCAATGACTGGGTTCTACTTTCTTCATCAATTTTAGCCCAAGAAGGCTCCATGGACCCAGGATCTGGTTGTTAACAAATGAAGGATGTCTTCATTTCTGGTGCAGTTAAAGGGTCTGAAAGGCAGACTGGGGTTCCATAGTTACATCCCTTTAAGTTCCAGAGCAAAACTTGGTGGCTTCCGTGGCTACCCAGAACCTCAGGTGGGGTGGACAGGAGAGGGCAACTGGCTGCCGAGACTCCTGTTTCATACATGCTGACATGAGTGGCTGTATTCATCCTGAAAGATCTTTGAGAATATTGTGTTCAGTCAGCAGGCTCTAGTGCAGCCAGCAGCTCAACTGGCTCATAGGCTTTCTGCAGTGGGAGAATAGCTACTCAGATTTCTCAAAACTTCTGCTTAGTTTCTCCCACCCGGTTTAAATAAATACTTTTGGGGTTAGTGTCCAGAGGAGAGAGAAAGAAGGAAGTTGCATCAAGTTGTGCCACTTTGAAGAATTTGCTTTACCAAAGAAATCCTTAGGACAGGAATCCCACCCCCTACTGGCATGTGAGAGCTGCAGGCAAACACCAGAGATCCCAAGGACCCCACTGGGTGGATGCTAGAGGGGGTGCCTCAGTGGGATCCCGGATGGGCTGCCACCTGGAGCTGGAGCTGGGACCAAGCAGCTAGGTGCTGAGATCTTCCCTGGGCAGGGTGATGGGCAGGGACACCCACGTGTGGTTGTGGATTTGCACACTTTTGGGGGGAGAAATGTGTGTTGGTGTGTGTGTGTGTGAACACACAAGCTTGGAGAGGTTCACACATATATCTGGGGGGGAGACTGCCAGAGGACAAGTGTGTGTCTGGAAATGGATTGAGGGTCTGTGTGTGTTTGCTTATGTGTTTTGTGTGCTCGTAGGTGTGAACATGTGTGTGACAAGTGTGTGTTTCCCTAGGTGTCCACTATCTGTGATAAGTTAGAAGTTTGATAGCGTGAGAAGTTCTGGTGTCATCCAATAGGCGTGGAACATCATGAATTAAATTAATTTTAAGTGTGTATGTTCATATCCATGTGAAAGTTAATACAAAGCCTGATTTCCAGTGATTGTGGGACTGGAAAATAGGGGGTAGGGATGATTCAGGGCTCAAAGGCTGCTGTGTTTCCCTCCTTCACCCAAGAATAAGTAGGGCAAGTGGGGCTCTGGCACAGGAAGGGGCATCCCCACGCAGTCTGGCCCACCGGGCTGATGCATGGTGACCTTCTGAAATCACTCGGGTTTCCATATCTTCAGGCAGTAGCTGCTCCGCTCTTCACCCTTTCGGTTGGGCCACTCAGGTCCTACAAACACTGACCTGTTCCTGGAGGGACCTGTGCTGTCCCTGATGCAGTGCCTCCAGGAGAGACCTCGGAAACTGCCGGGGCTGGAATTTCTCTTGCAGTGCCAGAGTGGATGGGCGCGGGGTGCGGGTGCAGGCAAGGACTCCGGCCTCCATGAGTAGCCCTAGCCTCCTGGCTATCCCCTCGAACTCCAGGAGCAGCCTCCAAGGCTGTTAGGCCACCTGAGTTCGTGCAGGGAGAAATCTTTGATATTTAAAAAGTCCGAGAGAAAAGACCTTTTGACTTTACCCCATTTTATCAGAAAGCGCTAATTTTGCCTAAAAGGACAAATCCCAAGAGGTCCCAGGGATCTAGGATCTCTATCCTTTCCCATTCAGGAACTGCATGCAGGCTTGGCCCGTGCATTCTGGTTTCGGAAAGGGGATGTGGTCGGTACTACAGCCACTTCGAACATGCTCTGAAAAGCCTCAACTTGCTCCTCAAAGAGGCAGCGGGTCGGCTTGGAAGCGTAGGTTTAAAGGGGTCAAGAACCCCAGAGGGGAGGCGGTGCTGTAGGTTAATATCAGCCAAAGAAGCACCTGCAGGGTGCACCGCACACGAGGCATCTCCTCGGCCAGGTCTCCCCCGCCTCCAGCCAGCGCAGGCTCCCGCTTGTTCCTTTCTACTACAGGCGCACGCCTGCCACCCCTGCCCGCCTCCTCTGACTTCTTTCTCCCTGTCCTTCACCTCCACTGCAAACCCACACACGCGCCCAGAGCAGGTTTGAGAGAGCAGAGAACTTTGCCCACTGGCTGAGGCCCTGGAGTCTGACTCTCAGCTGCCCCTGGGGCAAGAGAACCAGCACAGAGTACCCCCAGCTCCGGCGACTGCGACCAGGACACGAAACTTCAGCGGCAGGATTTGTTTTCCAACCTCCCAAACTCCAAAGTACATACCTGTGACCCCCGGCTCATAGCTCTCCTCTCCCACCCCAATCGCCCAAGAGGAAAAAGAGGCTGGCCGGGCTTCTGGCGCGCGGACAGGTTTGGGAAGAAAGAGGCCACCCCAGTCCCCGCTTCTGCAGGGAGTGTCCGGGGACCGAGAGCTTCAGGGACAGAAGTTTCGCAGTTTTCAGTGGGAATGCGGCTTTCGGGGACTCACCAGAGCGTCGCTGCTCAGAACGGTCCACCCGGGCTGCCCAGTTCCCGTGGGGAAATCACACACTGCTGCATCCCCGGCCTGCAGGCCTCGTGGCGTATATCCATATATATATTTATGATTTCTAATTTTATTATAAAATAAAAGCAGAAATATTTCCCGAAGAACATTCACAAGAGGGCACGACAGGGAAACGGCACGTCCGCGGCTCGGGAGGCACGCTCTGCCCGGAGCGCGGCGGCCACAGTCCAGGTATCGAGGAGAGCGCAGCGCGGTGGGGCCTCAACCGGGGCCAGAGGCGGAGGCCAGCGGGCCGGGCCTGGGCCTTTGGGGACTGCGACTGCAGGACGTCGCCCCTTCCTTTCACTTAAATTAGGAGGCAAAAAGCTGACACCTGCAGCGCCCACTGACGGGGTGGAGCCTTCGGGGAGAGCCTTTGGAGAGGCCTAGGGTCAAAGGCCCTGACTCCTTTCTTCCTCCCGGACACGGGAGAGTAAGTAAGGGCTAAGAGGGGCAGAAAGTCTGAGGGTACAGATTAAGAGGCGGCATAGAGCGCAAGAGATCGCAGGACATGAGAGAGCACAAACCAGAAATGCAGAAATCTAGAAGGAGAAAAATAAAGTGAGGAGGAGTTGGAGGAGGAGGGGTAAGAGGAGGAGAAGAGAGAAAGAATGGTGTATAATTTATTCCTTTCTCTGTTTGAAGACCGGCCCCCAAAGGATCTCAAAAGCTAGGTGTTGGAAATAAATTCCGAACCAGAACCCAGCGCAGTCCGCTTCACCTGGGCCTGGCCGCAGGTTCTACCCGCCCTGCGCGCCGGTCTTTCAATACCTGATGGGGTCGCCGGCGCGGGGCGCCCTCCCTCACCGCCTCTCTCAGGTCCTCAGCGCCGAGCCCGGAAGGCCGGCCGACGCGCGGAGGCGGCAGAGCTCTAGGAGCCCAGGTCCACGAGGTTGGCCGACATGGGGTTGAGGATGGAGTCCTGCAGGCCATGGTGGTGCTGCAGGGGGTCTGGGGCTCCGCCGGGCACGGGCACCGGCACCGCGCTGGGGCCAGGAGGGTGGCCCAGGCTGTGCAAGGACGGTAGCCCGGGGGGCGGCGGCGGACTGAGCAGCAGCGCCGGGCTAGACGATGAGTGGTCTGGCGTCCCTGAGGGCGTCTTCTCGTCCTCCGAGCTGCCTAGCACCGACTTGCCGCTGCCGTTGAGCGAGGAAGCCAGAGGGTTATGGCTGTTGGAATTGGAGTTCTCACTGTTCTCCCTGCAAGTGCAGGAGCAAAGCAGCCGTCAGAGGGGAAATTGAGGCCGCTCAGCATCATGTCACCTAGAGCCAGAGCCTGGCCCACTCAGACTAGGGAGACAGAGCCGCTGCTGGATGGCTGCTTTCAGGACTTTTCCGCTTCTACCCCTTTCTTGCCTGGCCTCAGGTAATCCTTTCTGCCAGTCCTAAGGACCTCTGAACACTGATATCTGTCTTGGCCCTCTCCTGTACCTATCTCCACCTATGCTCTCAATCTTATGACTATTTTTCCTGCTCTATATCCCCATTTCTTTGCTGGAAAAGAAGCAGGTCAGCAGGGCACCCTGGAGATTAGGAGTGAACAAAGAGGAAGAAAAAATCCAGGGGCCAGGCGAATGAGGGGCCCTAACTCAAGGGCTGAAGGACCCACATGAAGTTGGGCATCTTACTGCCCTTGCTTTCTTTTTATTTTGTTCAGCCTGAGGGGAAGCCCAGGGCTGGGGACAGGCTCTTGAGGGCCCTTTCCCTTAAATCCAAACTGGGTAGGCCCTGGAAGGGCAGTCGCTGCTGGGACTAGGGCCCAGGCTCCAAGGATAGTTTCTCTTTCCCTAGTGGCATGGTTACCACACTCCAGCCATTGGTCTAGGACAGGAAGCTGGAGTGTGTCGGGTAGACCTTGGGAGAAGCAAGTAGGAAGGAAGGAGCTTGTCAGTCCTGGACTAGACTTTCCCATCATAACCAGAAATGCAGGGACTGGATCGATAGCTTTCACCTGTAGCCTTCAGGAGAACATGGTTCTTCAGGGGCCTGGACTTGTGCCAGTCTGGGAGGAGGGTGACCCAGCACAGAGAACCCCCCACCCCTGACTAGATCTGGGTATTTGAAGTCCTGGTCCTGGGTAGAATGTCTATCTATCTATATCTATATCTATCTATCTATCTATCTATCTATCTATCTATCTATCTATCTATCTATGGAGGGGGAGAGGGAGAGAGAGAGGGAGAGAGGGAGGGAGAGAGAGAAGGAGAGAGAGAGAGAGAAGGATTTGTCCAGGGCCTTTCCTTCCTGATTTTGGGAAGGAATCTTTCTTCAGGGCTGGCAGGTGAGACCTTACTGCAGTGGATATTCAGCCTCAAGGTCCAGTCTGCAGCATCCCCTCCCACCCCTGACCCGGATCATTCAAACTCTGGGCTCAACACATCCCATACCACCAACCCCAGGTGTCCTGTTTTGCTGTACCCTCAGGCTGGATTCTGTTCCCATGATCAATTTCTCTCATTCCCCTGTTCAGATTTGAAGTTTTGAGGGGTTATAGGGTGGGCAGTCTCCACAGCCCCACTGGTCCACCTTTAGGCTAGTTTAGGAAGGCCTGCTTTCCCCGAGGACAGACACTCCTAGCTCTTCCTTCTATAGCTCTTGGGTCAACCCAGACATACCGACCTACCCAGCAAACAGAGTAGAACCTGAGGAGAGAGGAGTCAAGGGTCTAGCAAGCCTGGAAGGGCTGCTGGGTCCAGCAAAGCAGAAAGAGGGGCATGTATCTTTCTTCTCTCCCAGAGCTGACTCTTCCTCTCTGGGGCCTTTCCATGCAGGATAAGGAACTGCCTTTCAACTCCCATATTCTTGCCCATGCTTTTCTCCATCCAGGGCCATCCTAGGGAAGTTCCAATCCCAGGCCTGACCCTCTAATCACAGTTTGGCTTGGAGGTGTGGAAGATCGAAGGGAAGAGAGGGAAACATAGCCAGAAATTCACAGCGCGCTTTTGCATGGGCCCCAACACTGTCCTCGGTCTTTCCCAAGATCAGGCTTACCCCGATGTGCCTCCCTCATTAGGGAGTCAGACCTACAGTTCTGCCCTTGCCCAGAAGCCTGCTGCATCTCCACTTCTTTCCACAGAGATCAGGGAGTTAGGTGACAGCTTCCCTAGTGTCACTTTGCCCGCTTTAGACAAATCCCAGCCCGTCCGCTCTCCAACAAGACCTAAGCGCCGGTTGAGTCAGGCGAGACTACAGTTGGATTGCAGCTGGGATTGTTGTCCAGTTTAGACCTCTCCTAGGGGTGGGCAGACCCCGAGGTGAGAGTCCCTCCCTGGGGTCTTGGGAAGCCGGTGCCGAAGTTCTACTTACTCGTACCTTTCCTTGGCCTCGGCCGCCCGATCACGCTGCCTCCGGTTCTTGAACCAGTTGCTGACTTGCGTGGTGGTGAGGCCTGTGGCCTCCGCCAGCTCTCGCTTCTCCCGGGGTGACGGGTAGGGGTTGTGCGCATACCATTCGCGCAGCACGCTGCGACTCTTTTCCTTGAAGCAATAGCTCGTCTCCTCCCCGTCCCAGATGGAGCGCGGCAGCGGGAACTTTCGGCGCACGCGGTACTTGCCCACAGCGCCCAGGGGCCGCCCGCGCAGCTTCTCCGCCTCGATGTAGTGCGCCTTGAGCCACAGCTGCTGGAGCTTGGCGTGATTGTGTGGGGAGAACTGGTGGCTCTCCAAGATCTTGTAGAGCTCGCGGAAGTTGCCGCGGTGGAAGGCCACCACGGCCTTGGCCTTGAGCACGCTTTCATTCTTGTGGAGGTGTTCGCAGGCGGGCAGCGACCACAGGAAGCGGCCCAACCGCTCGATGTTGCCGCCCTGCTGCAGCACCTCGCACACGCACGCCACTTGCTCCTGCGTGAAGCCAAAGGTGGGCAGCATGGACATGGTGCCGGCTGCGGCCCCGCCCGCCCGCGCGCGCCCTCACCGCTCCGCGCGGCACCGCATGGGCGCCCCACGCCAGCCGTCCGGGCCCGGCCGAGAGACGGGCGGGGCGGGCCCCCTGGTCTGGCGCTAGCTCCGGCAAAGTCCCGAGTCACTGCGGGGTGTCCTCGCGCCGGCCGCGGGTCCCGCGCCGCTCTGCGCCCCCGCCGTCCGCGCGCCTCTCCCGCGCCCTCGCCCAAGCCCGGGGGCCGCCCGGGGCGCCGCTCCGCATGCTCCGCGCCCGCCCGCCGCTCCCTCGCTCGCTCCTTGCTCGCTCTCCCGCCCGTTCAGCTCGCTCGCAGCTTTTTTAATAATATTATTCTAAGCGGGCATGAGGCGCGGCGGCCCGCGCCCTGATTGGTCCGGTTATCTGACCCGGGGCCTGCCCGCGCCAGACAATAGTCGAGTCAAATTATTCGCCATGGAGACGCTGTCAGTCACCGGTAACCCGAGCCCCGGCGGGCCGGGCGTCTCCCCCCGGCCGGCTCCGCTGACAGATCGCCGGGCTCCGCGCTGGGCGGAAGGCGGCCCGAGACAGGAGCCCCAGGCGCTACGAGAGCCGGGCAGGCAGAGAGGGGCCGGGAGGGGGCCTAAGGCGGCGGTGATTGACGGGGCGGACGCCCAAAGAGCAGGGAAGGGGGAGGAGGACGCGGGGTGGGGGCGGAGTGGGGACACGCGGAGAGGAAAAGGGGCGGACCAAGATGGGGGGAGAGGGTAGCAGGGAAGGCGGAGGACCGTTTAAGGGGGTGCCTGGCGGGTAGAGGAGGGCCAGGACTAGACGAGCCTCCCGGGGGAAGGAAATTTGGGCCGTGTTTTGCAGGGGGCCGCGCCGCACCCTCTCTCGGGCCCCTCCAGGTGGACCCCGCTTCACCTGGATCACCGGTCTCTCCCCGGGCCGCCGTTCGCGGACAGACGCGACTCTGGAGTGGCCCAGGGGACAGAGAATTTGGACGTGCCCAGGCGCCGCTCGAAGACTTGGCTTTTCCGGCTGACAGCGCCCCACCCCCCGGGTAGACTGCGGACCCGAGTTGTCCTCGAGGGAAAGGAGGAGGGAGTGGGGGACCCAGGAGAAGGCAGGTTCAGTGGCCGCAGGCGGACGCCAGAGAACCAACTTCCCGGAGGATCCCGCCTTTCCTCCCTCTCCCAGCCGGGCCAGTTGCCCCGCTGCCGGCACCGCCCCTACTCGTGCGTTCTGCTCCTCGCCGGGCGGGGACTCAGACTTAACCCCACGGGTCCCGGGGCTCCCAAAGCTCCCGGCATTTCTGTGTGGCCTCAGCGGCTACGCAAAACCGAGGAGCGGCACAAACACGCAGTCTGCGCACCGGCCTCCGAGGGGAAGCGGTGTCAGGGTGGTGGTGCCTCCCGGATGAACCCCCACGCCCAGCCTCGGCCGGCCTCCGCTCTGCGCTTGGGTAGGGCGCCTAGCCCGTCATTCCTGAGCTCCGGAATGAGGGCCTTAAGGAGAGTCCTGTGTTTTGCTAGTTCGTCAGTGTGGTACTGGTTCCCTGGGAGGAGGGTGCAGGTGGAGACAGGAGAACCTCGACGTGTGAGTGAGAAGTGTTTCTGCTGGGCTACGGTTTTGAAAAGCCCCGGGCTCAGCTCCATCCCCACAAAATGTCCTTTCCACTTCCTTGTTTCCTCTTCCCGCTCAGCTGTTGCTGGCCGGGCGCTCCCAGTGCTACTCAGACTAGGATCCGAGCTAGCAGATCCCAGGCTCTGCTCTCTGACTAGGGTTGTGGAACATTTCTTGGTCCCATTCCTTTCAGTTTTCTAGGAAGATCGTTCTAGAAGCCCCGGAATGGGAGTCCACAGCCCTGGTTTCAACCTTTGACTTTGCTTGATGTCTGGGCTAAGGGACTTATTTATTCCTTTTAAGTATAAGGCAGGGTTTCAAAAAAGTGTCCCTTTGCTGTAGCAAGTGGAAGCCCTTTGAAAGTGTTGCAAGCCTAAGAGAGTGGAGCCCCAGGGCTTCTTCCTGAGAGTTTAGCTCCTAGGGACTTAACCCCTTGCATTGAGGGCACAGCGCTGCCAAAGTAAGTTCTAAACCAGTGCCAAGAGGATAGTTCCCTGAGAAATCCAGATGGCATCTATGGAGTATTGTCTGTGAGCAGAGAGGACCCCTGAAGCAGCTGTTTGCTCCAGAGCCAGCTATGAAGACTCTGGGAGACCTGGGAAAGAGTTTATACTAATTACAGTAAGGTTTAGAGCCCACCTTCCAGACCTCCAACAAAGGGCAACCTACTCTTTCCAAGACCTCTTCTCAGCCACACAGGTAGAAGGATTCAGCTAGCCATGGCCATGTTACATCTCAGCAAGATCACGCAGGCTGGAGGTGAGCACTTGGTTGGGTGTGGGTGGGTTGGACCAAGCAGTTACTTCCAAGTCTGGTCAGCTTCATTTTCTCCCACAGTTAGGCCTGGGTGATGTGTTAATACCTCCTGGTTCCAGGCTGGAGTGGATTTAAGAACGCTAACCCTGAAAAAGTAAGTGATCTCTGTCACCTCAGCCCCAGCCTTCTCCATGAATATGCTCCTTCTTGGACTCTTGGACCTTCAAGATTGAACTTCCCCCCAGGACTAGGTCCTGTCCATGTCCAGTGAAGGCAGATATTCTGTATAAAGACTCCTTGTCCCTTCCAGTGCTGCCCCTTTGTGCTTCCTGACCCTGAGCCCAATAGTCAGTCCTGCCAGGAACCTCCAGGCAGCACTCAGTAGTTGAGACAGACCCAAGAGAGGGAACCTGCTGCCTTAGACAGTATAGTGTGTGTCATATGCAAAGTCATTAGACAGCAATAACTGAAATCCCATAGCACCATAACTCCATGTACAGGTGTGTGTCTTTATACCACTAGCTAGCCCCTCCTCCTGTGTATGTAAGAGACCAGTCTTAGCAGGTCTAGGCCAGAATCTTTAGACAGTAGGTGCTGCTGGATGCCTGCCCTAAGAGGTTAGAAGCTGAGCTAGAATGTCTTCACGTTCCTCAGTCCCTCCCTGTCTCCTCTGCCCCCATCTTTGCCACAGGACAGAATACTTAGTAGGTGTCCAGGTGAGGATTTGATAGATGCCAGCCTGACTCGGAAGATCATCTCAGCCTCCAGTTCCAGCACTCTTGAGTGGCTGCTTCAGCGGCCTTTGAGTGCCAGTGGCCCTTGGGTCCCTGCCACATCCATCTCCAAAATTCCGATCCTCTCTTCTCCCTTAAGGCCCACACCCAAGAGGCTTGCATAGATGTTTTATCTAGCACAACAAAGCAGCCTCATAGCCAGCGAGAAGAAAATGTGTGAGCCTGTAGAAATCTGGGCCTCGCTGCAATGTTTCCTTGCCCCTCCAAGCTGCCTGGAAGGCCCCAGGAGGTCAGACTTTCTGGCAGGCAGGAGCAGGGTGGGTGGGTGTTCCCAATGATCTCACGCTAACAGCGTGACTTTGCTCCTCACTTTTGGTCAGAGACAGTCTGAGCCTTTGTGTCTGGAGTTGGGCAGGAAGCTCACAGGACAGATCCCGAAGGCCATCGCTGACTTGAGCCATTGACCAGCCAAGGTGGGCGTCCACTCGCAGGGCTTCCGGAAAAAAGGCAAAAATCACACCAGCCTCCCAAGGGCTTCCCTCACTTCGGGTTGGAGCCATTTCGGAGGAAACGGGGTGTTCTGAGAGAGGACACTTCCTGGCTATTTCTAGGGGCCCTGGACAGGTTGGCCTTCGTTCCTGTCAAATCTGAATGTTTGTGACCTAGGGAAGAAAAAGGGGCTCTTGGTGGCAAATTAGAGAACTGGAGCTCCTGTGTGTGCATTTTAATCTCTATGTTTCCAGCCTACGAAGTCCATAGAGACCCTGCGCACTCAGTTCAGCCCGGATCCCGGACCTTGAGCCGCTGGGCGCCAGGGCGTCCTGGACCCGGAGCCGGTCGGGGACCCAGAGTCCCACAGCTCCGAGCGCGTCCTCCGAGCGCCCCCAGCCTTCTCCAGCCGCACGCTCACCGCGATCCCGAAGCCCGCTTGGGCCCGGGTGCTGCGGTTCGTTGAAAGCGGACGGGAGACGCAGAGGCTCCCGCGCCTGCCCACCTGTCCCCCACACCCGCGGGGTCTGTCTCCTCCGGGGCAGTTGCAGCCTGGCATTGCAAACCTCAGCACCCCTCTTCCCCAGGTTTTGGCGTTCCCCCAGGTTTGGGGTTAGGTCGAGGCGCTGGCAAGCAGCTCTCTTGAGTCCTCCAAATGCCCCGCCAGCCCGGGCACTCCTTCAGGCTCGGGACTCCGGTGGCTCTGGAAAAGGCGCGAACCTGGGCGTCGCCTGCGCTGCACGTGATGGGATCGGTCACAGGGCGCAAGGGCCGGAGAGCCCCTGAGTCCCTGGGCCTGCTGTCTCTGATCTTTAGCTGCGGCCCACGCGGCAGTCTGGAAGTCCCTAATGAGAAAACGGTTTGAAGGCCCCAGCCTCACGGGGGACCTTGTTCCAACGAAAAGAGCGAGCACAGGGGCTTGAGACCAGTTTGGGGGCCGGCAAAGCAGCCAATCGGTGCGGTATTGCCAGGATTGGAGGCGGGGACCTAGGCCCCGGAGCCGGGCCGCTTTCCCGCAGCCCTGGGTCCCGGCCCGCGGTCTCTGCTCCGTCCCGGGCGCCTCCCTACCACGCCACTCCGGGGATGGGCGTGGGGTGCGGGCGTGGCGAGCTGGGCATCCGGCAGGGCCCCGGTCTCGCGGATTTTAGTTCAGGAAGCCACCGAAGTATGCCGCCAGATTGTTGTTCCGGCGGGATGGTACAGTGGTTGTGCGTCGCTGTCCGGTCCACCGCTGGGTCTCTGCGCGAGCTCCTCCAAGAGGCAGGTCCCCGAGTTGGGGTCGGCAGGTGGGTTTGCGGTGTCGTCTCCCCAGCCCCCCCGCGCCCCGCCCCCCCCCCCCCCCCCCCCCCCCCCCCCCCCCCCCCCCCCCCCGGCACTGACCAA
The DNA here is from genome assembly GCF_000247695.1 of Heterocephalus glaber. The sequence goes on from NW_004624738.1 coordinate 26,451,853, forward strand.
CCACCTACGACCGGGCACAGAAGGCACGCGAAATGGGACGCGTCTGTGAGGAGCGCTACACACGCCGACACGGCCCGGAGAAGCAATAGGTTGCCACACAGGGTCTGATCACAAGATTCTTGGGGATCAGGCACTGACTTTTCTCCGTAGCGTGTTTTCCTTGGATCGTTTTGGGGCCCAGGAAATGTTTGAAGAGATCCCTGAAGCAGTGGGGGTTGACTTACAGCAACAACTGGAAAGTGACCTGGCCAATAGGAGAAGGGCCCTCTTCCTCCTCTTTCCTCCGGTTCTCTCCGGCCCCCTTCTTCCCTCCACTTCCTTTTAGGGGAAGTCTCAGAGCTGGATGCTTTCCTTCAACCACAAGTCTTGGGTATGGAAAGCTACAGACTGAACTCGCTGCTCCTAAGAATCCCAGGTCTGTCTGCCTATAACATTACCACTTTCCCAGGGGTTGCAGAAAAGAAAGTTTTCTAAGTTGAGTTATTCTAATTTCTCTGGGGCTGCTGTCTTTAGTTGCTTTTCCTTAGTTACTTTGCAGAAATCCTCTATAGGGAACAGGTAGATCAAGTTTCCTGTAAAAAGTGATTTTTTTTCCCCTCCTTCTTTCCATTACCTGTAAGAAACTATCTGGGAGTAGGGATTCCTGGCATGGCACTTCTCTCTCATGGGGTATCTGTTTTTATTACCATTACTTGCAAAGCACCAGCCTCACCCATCACTGATCCCCTGCCCCTTGGCTGGTGACTGCTCTCCTGATTTGGGTAGCACCTGGGCAAGAGGCCACTTCTACCTGGCCCTTCCAGGCAGCCAATCAAGGATTTCCGTCAAGTTCTGCATTTTTAAAGGGAACCTAGAAAAACAAACTAAACATTGTTCTTAACTGGGAAATCCAATACTTTTTTTGTCTCTGTGAATGAAGGCAAAATTCCAGGGGCCATTTTATAGAATGTGTGCTAATTAATTTATGCAGTGCTGTAAGGACACTTTAATGAAGTAGGTGGAAACAAGATACACCCTTGCTGGGGAGAGCAGATAGCTCCGGGAGACCTGTTCACAAGGCTGTTGCAGAGGGACCTGGTCAAAGTCGTCCTCAAACAGACGTCTTCTGGTAGCATCATGGTGTTCTGGCTTGTGGTGACTTGCAATAACCATCTTTGTTCCAGCCATTCTAATGAAGTTGCATTGTCCACACATGCTTACGGGGAGACAGGAGGGTAAGTAGGGCAGAGGATGTGGGTCCTTGGCCCAGATCCACCACTCTGGTAAGTTACTTAACCTTGGAGCCTCATTTTGCTCATTTATAAAATAAGGATAAAAGCCTAGTACATAGTAAGTATTCAACAGTTCGTTGTTGAATTGAATACAATTGTTTTAGTGATTAGTGATAAAGTGTATGAGATATCTGGCTTACAGTAGGTGCCTCATAAGTGAAGCTGTTATCACCAGGACTGTGATTGTGATAGTGTTGTGAGTTGCATATAATTAGAATTACAGGGCTGGAGATTTAGCTCAGTGGTTCTGCTGCCTGCCACGTAAGTGCAAGGTCCAGAGTTCGATCCCCGGTCCCAAAAAAAGAAAAAAGAATTACACAGTATTCCCTGGTTATACTTGGGCTCAGTGACCCATGGTCAATTGAAGTCCAAAAATATTAAATATAAAGTTTCACAAATAAACAATTTGTAAGTTTTAAATTGTGCACCATTCTGAGTATCATGATGAAATCTGGAGCCATTCTGCTTCGACCCACTTGGGATGTGGACCATCACTTTGTTCAGCATATCTACACTGTACATTATATACTACTCACTTTGTAGCTGCCTCTGTTATCATATCATGTCAGGATGTTGCAGTGCTCATGTCCAGATAACCCTTATTTTACTTAATAATGGGCCTAAAGCACAAGAGTAGTGATGCTGTATATAGTGTCATAGTATATAGGGAAAAACATGGTGTGTATAGAATTTGGTATTGCCATTGGTTTCAAGCATCCACTGAGAATCTTGGAATGTACCCCCTGCATAAAGGGGGAGAGTACTGTATTTCAGAAGGCACGTGGTTAAAGAAGATTTAGTTTCCAGGTAACACATATTACTGTCCCTATGATATGGGCAGATCTCGGAAAGGCACTCTGAGAAATGCTAGGATAAGTGACTGGAAGTTCTTGGGAGCAGTTGAAAAGAAGAAAAGGTACTGTAGGAGACCACCTTGGTTTATGCAATTCACCATCCTTAGCAACCCTGGAAAGAGTGTGAGATCTGGAGTCAGCCTATCTGCCTCTGCCACTTAATATGACCAAGGTCAAGCAACTCAGTCTTTGGAAACCATTTCCTCTTTCTAGAGAAAGAGGGCATTAAAAGCAGGCATAACAAACACCTAACTCCCAGGGTTTGGGGAAGAGGAAATGAGTTAATATACATGCAAGGAGGCTGGATCCCTGCTCTGAGACAAATGGGAAACTTCAGCTGCCAAAATGTTTTGCATTATCTGATGGTGTTTCCAGGATTTTGGTCTCATTAGAACAATTCTCAGAAAGTAAAAGACAGCTGCATATAAGCATGACATTGAATATTCCTATGGGGTTGAGACACAGTATTTTCCTTCTGTGAGTTAGTTCTCAGGGCTGAGCATATGCTGGAAAGCTCTGTAGGTGACGGTGACCAAGAGAAGATAAAAAAGTTACTCTCCTTCCTCTCTCTAGCTCCTACCTCATCAGCTCCTTGTGCCTTGAGATAGAGCCAGATGTATCTGTTAAAATTAAAAATTGCTTCTGCTAATAGAGTATCTTGTATGGACAAAGCAATATACTAGTTTACAGTGGGTATGATAATCTTATAGGGTATTATTGGCCTTGACAAATGAGCAGTCAGGCTCAGAGAAGTCAAGCAACTTGACCAAGGTCATACAGCTGGTACAGAGCCTCTGTCTTAGTTACTTTTGTTGTTGCTGAGACAAAATACTCGCTGCCCAAAGTTAAATAAGGAAAGGTTTATTTGGCTCACAGTTCATAGTTGGCTGACTCTAAGGCAGAGGGGCATGGCAGAGGGGTGCTGCAGAGGAGAAAGAGTTCATGGAAGGCAGAAGTCCGCAAGGCAGCAAGCAACAAGCTACAAGTGACAAGCAGTATCCCTCTTATGGTCCCTTATATTTTGTCCAGGCTACTCACCCTTACCGCAGGTAGCACTCACACCCAAGGTGGCACAGCCTTAATCCTAACATCACACCATGAATCAATTCCAGCATCACATCCTTGATCCCAGCATCATACACCCTAGATCCAGCCACCTCTGAAAAGCCCCACCTATGACTACATGAGGTTTTGGTGGGACATCTAGATATAAGCCATAACCGTATTTGATACCAATACCTATACTACCAACCATAAGTTTCACTGCCCTTAGCTCCTCTACAATAGCAGAAACAATAATAGGAAGAATCTGCCGAGTGTCTATTATGTGCCAGGCATTGTGTGGTTGCATATAATCTCTATACCTCTGTGAGCTGGGCATGATTAACAACTCCAACTTACAAGTGATGGTGCTAAGGCTCAGTGAGGTTAAGTACAATTCCTACAACTATGCCAGAGGTAGTTTCCCAAACCCAGGCTGTTTTGACACAGAGCATATGCTCTGATGGGCTTTCCCACTCCACACCCCTCCTTTACCTCCAAGCCCTTCCTCTTCCACATTCCAGGCACACCCAGCACCCAGCTGTGGAGGGTTCCTTCCAAGAGTCAGGAAGATGAATCTACATTCTAGGAAAGCTATCTTCTGTCCTCCTTAAGTCTCAACCCCCAAGCCCTGGGACTCCCTGAAATTTGTGGCCTTTTCTCCCTTTGTGCCCCTGCTAGGCAGAGCAAGCATAGACCTGCATCTGTAGCCCCACAGCTGGTGAAGACTGGTGAGACATCATTCTGCTGAGGGAGTGCTTGGGCACCCAGAGAATTAGTGTCTTAGTCCAGGTACTTTGAAGCACAAGGTACAGAATTCCATTTGATCTAACAGAAGGAACAAAAGAATAAATTTATAAGGACTTGGGGTAGAACATGGGTTCAAGGACAAGGAACACTACTGTCCTTAAAAGGAGTGGATCCGCACTTGGAAAACACTTGAGAATCAAGGTAGCCACTTTCCCCAACTCTGGGTGGTACAATGGTCTCCTTCCTCTGCCTCCCTCCCACCCCTGCCCCAGTGTCTTTGTGAGCCCAGACTTGGAGAAAGGAAGTGATTATGGGGCTTCTGTTCTACTCTGCTGTCCAATGTGCAAGTCTAGTGCCTGGTACACAAGAAACATTAAATACTAATTTCCTTCCCTTCCAATTCTCCCCACTGCCCAACGTTGGTCCCTTTACCAATCCACTCATCACAAAAACCAGAGCCACCAATTTAGATCACAGATAGGATTGTGCTATTTCATCTCTAAATTCCTCTAAGGGTACCTGTTAATCTCAGGATGAAATTTAGGATGTTAGCATGATTTTTTTTTTGGTGCTGGGGATCGAACTCGGGTCCTTGCGCCTGCTCAGCAGGCAGCTAAAACACTGAGCTAAATCCCCGGCCCCCTGTTAGCATGATTTTTGAGGCCCTTTTGTCATTGGATTTTTCACATATGTCCAGTTGATCTCCCCATGCCATCCACTTCTTACTTGAGGTTTCTGTCAACCTGAACAATTCGTAGTTTGTGTGAAGGACATACATCACCAAGCTACTTCTCCCGTAGGAGAAGCCTAAGTTCCTGCCTCATTTGATCCTAAGCTTTGGCCAGTGAAATGTGAGTGAATGAGCTTTTAAAGACATTACAAATTGTTGCCAGGATTGCTTCTTCTTTTTCTTCATTTCCCAGATATGTGCTGCTCCAGCCTGTGTCACCCAAGAAAGAGAAAGAAGGAGCAGGATCCTAGCCTGAGGCAGAGTCACAGCCAACCTGCAGTCTGTGTTCGAGAAATAATGGTCATGGTTGTAATCTGTGGGACTTGGGGTTGTTGGTCACTGTGGCAAAGTTGAGTAATATTTTTCCGTCTTTCATCGCAAAGCCCTTCCCATGCTATTCCCTCTTCCTGGAAACTTCTTCCTGCCTTTCCAAACTTCCCTGGAAGATATCCCTAACCATCGTCCTCCAAAGGTAGGCCTGTGGCCCTGCCCCAGCTCCCACATCATTTTCTCCTTCTCATGCTTAGAACACCAACCCCAAGGCACCATCATTCACCAGTCACTTGCCAGACATCACCATAGCTGTGGGAAGTGTCACATGCACCATAGCAGGAAGTGTCACATGCAACTAATAGTCCCTCAAAAATATTGCTGAAAAAGGAATGAATTTCTTTGCATGCATCATCTCTTATCTGAATGGCAGATTTTATTTTTTAAAGATAGCTTCAACAATCTCTCTTATCCCATATATTTTTCTTTTACTGTGACTTTGACATTCTCCTCATTGGACTTTGCACATTTGTCCAGAAGCCTCAGTGTCCAGCTCACCTTCACTGTACCATGTGCTTCTGGACCATCCCTAAACCAGTCCTTTATGGGGACTTTAGTCATAATGTGTAGTCATGGCTTTGGGGGAGGGAGACTTAGCAGTAAGAGGAGTAGAAATTAAAAGTAGAAAAAGTAAATAAATTCAGTTGCTGAGTTTTCCTTCTTCTGAATAGCAAGTGTTCTTAATTGGAAAAATTTGCACACTCAATGCATTATAATTTTTGTGGCAACTCTGGCACGTGGCTGAGGCTGTGGCCCATAAAGAATCTGTAGTTTGCATTAGCCTTTCCCTAACCCGCATTTAAACTGAGAAGTTTTAGAAGGTCACATCTTACCCACAGCGATCCTGACAATGATCACCAGTCATTCAATTTAATCTAATCTCATTCTGTCCCAGTGAAACAAGCATTATTCTTTTCCTAAAATATCACTCTAAGGAGCACTTAAAGTGCTTCTACTCTGTATTCAACTCTGTGCAAGGTGCTGTTAGGGAAGGAGACGATACCCAGCAAAGCCAACCTCAGAAGAAAGTAAGATACCCTATCCCCATTTATCACTGAGATTGGAGCCCAGGGTCAGGAGGGAGAAACACTGTGCCTAGGAAACAGGAAGGCTTCTTGGAGAAGATGATGGTTGGGGATATGGACAACAGAGAGACCCTGGGGAAGGGAGGTGTGAGGGGACGGGGTACAGTTTGGATGGCACAAGCTGGAGGTGACCTCTGGGGCAGGAAGAACCTGGAGAACAGCAGGAGGAAGTTATGCTGTTCCCTATTTCTCAGTTTAGAGACCAGCATCAACTTAGCCATGTGTTTTCCTCTTACAAGGGTCAAATGAAGCAGGATTCTCCAGAGCCCCCAAGATTTAATACCTAAAGCTTCGCAAAGTCAGGGTCTATGGCTGTCTAGCTCAGAGTGGGGTTCCTGGGGCCTGGCTTGGTGCCTAGCCTGTGGCTTCTCTGCTTCTTTTCTTCCCCACAATTCCCCAAAGGGGGTTTTCAAAATTGCGCGTGGTACTTTTATGTTTAAAATTCTCTGGTAGTTCCCCACAGCACCCAGCACAGCTCCTAACCAACATCTCTGAGGGTTGGCATAATCCAGTCCCTGCTGAGCTCTTACGCTGAACCGGGCACCCTATTCCCCATACTCCCATCGTCTGGCTCCCTCCTCCTCCTTTTCCTCCTCCTGTTGTTGTTCTTCTTGTTGTTGTTGTTGCTCCTCCTCCTCCTCTTCTCCTTCTCCTCCTCCTCCTCCTCCTCCTCCTCCTCCTCCTTCTTCTTCTTCCTTCTTCCTTCTTCTTCCTCTTCTTCTTCTTCTTCCAAGCAAACTTCCTTCCCACCTAAAGACCTTGACCTTTGCAGTCCCAACTTTCTCCCTATATAATTCTACTTTACTTCGTCATGGCACTTACCACTGGCTGAAAGCATTGTCCTTGTCTCGTTATAGTTGGCTGTTGCTTCCTAAGATATAAGCAGCATGGCAACAGGGACTTTGCCTGACCAGTTCTTGGCTATGTCTCCAACATGTGGAACAGGGCATGGCACATAGTATGTACACAATACATGTTTGTTGAAAGGAATGAATAACAGTACCTTGGGACACAGTGAAATATAAATAACCACACATCCCCTTCCCATTCCCTAATGGGGTCAGGTGAAGAGAGACTGTGGTCTTCTTGACCCTAGTGAGCCCTAACTTCCTGTATCTGGACTTTTCCCATTTGGAGACATATCCTTCCTCTGATACCAGCCAGCTCAGAGACATGGGAGAGGGCAGTTGGAAGTGAGTCTCATCCCAGAACAAGCCAACAGTTTCACTGAGGCAGTTTGTCATCCATAAGGATGACCGATTCTAGAACACTTTCTGCTGGCCCAGGTCTCTCTTCAGCAATCTCTTGTTCCTTATCATCAACCTTTGTTTCCAACCAGATTCAGTGAAGAGCAGTCCCTCTCTGAAGGGTCCCCTAGTTTTCAGGAACCAGCTCAGGGAAGGGGCGGACTCATGAGTCTTGTCCACAGTGTGGGGGTACAGTAGAGGTGTTTGAGTTCATTCAGCATGCATTGTTTTCTGTGAATGTCTGGAAGTGTGCTAGGCACCACATTTGGCATAGAGAATGCTAGGCTTTTGCTTAAGATCCCACATTAGTTAGTCATTGTTACTCTGTGAAAATACTAACCAAGTGATCTGTTCATAGCATTAAAGGTGTCTGTGAGTGTGGATGGGAAAAAGGTATATTTATTTTTACTAACCTCTAACAGAAATTTAGCAGATCTATCAAGAATGTAGGCAACAGCAGGGGATGTAGCTCAGTGGTGCCCCACCTGCCTGGCAAGCGCAAGGTCCTGAGTTCGATCCCTGATAAAAAAAAAAAAAAAAGAATGTAGGCAACAGTCATAGTAAAATGAGTGATGCCTATGACAGCCTCATCAGTAGGAAACACAAATATTTTTACATCACATTGGGTGCCTTGAAATAGTTACTCTCATCACTACTTTGAAATTATAGTATTGCAGACCTACTGCTAGATCTTGTGATTTAAAATGTTAATAAAGAAGCACGTGTTGATATCACATTTTGAAACATTTTATAAACTGATTTTGAGAAGGTTTTTGGCAGTCATGATTATTTTATGTATTCAAAAATATTATTTTGGGGCTGGAGACTGGCTCAGTGGCAGAGTACTTGCTTAGTATGTATGAGGCTCTGGGTTCAATTCTTGAGCTATATATATATTTATAAGGGGTGCCCTGGGTCCCAAAGGTATAAAAATTGGGCAAGGACCCCTGCAGAATTGATGTGTACTTAGGGTTTCTTCCTTCCTTTATCTTCCACCTTCCTCTCTCTTCTCTCTAATATAAGATCCCTCCCTAGGGGCAGAGATTTTGTGTACTCTGCTGTATACTTGATGTCTAGCATGGCCCCTGGCCCATAGTGGGCCAGTTGGATTGCAGCTGTTTTGAAGAAGGGTTAAATCTGCAGCATTCACCTGCTCAGAGAGGATCAGAGAGACATGAAGGAAAAAGAGGGCCAACCTGGGGAATCTTGAGATCTATTTGGGTCTCACCTTTCCCATTTGTAAATAGGGTGGCCAAGTCCATCAATAGGAGGCTTGCTTTCCTCATTCCTAACTGATTAGAAGGTTGGCAGAGTAGTTTGCACCTCAGGACCTCAGATTTGGCATGGCTAGGTGATAATCCTGACATTTTGGCTCCACAGAGTCCACTGGATCTTCTGCATTTCTCGCATGCTACAGTGAAAACAGATGTTCATTCTGAGCCCTTCACCAGCTCAGAAAAGTAGTTTTTGTGGTAGTTCAGGAGACCCCTCCCCAAAACTCTGCTCAGAACTCTAGGCCTCAATCCAGTTTTAGTCCTGAGGGGTCATTTCTAGCAAAGCATGGCAGAGGAGATAGATAGACTGACCATGTGAAGCAGTTTCTAGGAGAAAAGCTGTGGTTTCAGTTTCCTAGGGATGAGCCCAAGCCAGACATGTTTTGGAGGGCCCCTTGTACTTTCTTTACCCAGATTCTATGTTATTTCTAAAATTGCTATCGATCATCTATTGTGTGCCTAGCCACATGCTTCAATCTGTGGGGACCCTGAAGGGGAAGACTGTCCATTCTTGATGATCTGCTATTTAGTGAGTGCAGGGAGACACATCCAGCTCACACATACAACACACCTCACAGGAGAGATGTGCTCAGTGCATAGACATGCGCTAGCACAGGCCAGGCAGGAACAAGGCAGGCTAGCTGGAAGGGGAAGGACTGGATAAAAGGCAGAGGCAGAGGGGAGGACCTTCTAGGAGGAGATGTCAGCTTGGGAGGGGAGCAGGAATAGTTTTGATTAGTGGTGGTTTGGGAGCGGTGTGATGAGATTAACTAGGATTGAAATCAATTGGGATTGAAATAAAAGGCAAACATTGGGGCATAGTAGGGTACAGATTATAGAGGACTGGCTGGCTGTCCATTAAGAATTTTTGAGAGGGAGAATGTAAAAAGAAGAAGAATGATAAAAGTTGATTCTTCCTGCATCTCAAGCTTTTACCCTTAGGGAGAGCTGAGACTCCAGGTTTCTGATCCCAGGAACTAACTGATTCCTGAGTTATTACTCTCTCATCTTTCATTCTTTTTTTTTTTTTTTTTCGTACCAGGGATCGAACTCCAGTCCTTGCGCTTGTGCAGCAGGCGGCGAAACCACTGAACTAAATCCTCAGCCCCTCTCTCATCTTTCTAATGCAGTAACTGTTCCTTCTTCCGCCCATCAATCCATCCATCTATCAGTTAACTACACACCCATCCACTTATTCATCCACTCATTCTCTTATCCTCTACCTTCCTTCTACCTCCCTCTAATAGAAGACCCCTTGCTAGGGCAGAGACTGTCTGGCACAGTCTTGGTTTCTAGCATAGTCCTGCCCATAGAAAGCCCATAATAAATACTGTGAACACATCCTCTCCTTGAGCACTCACTCATCCTTCACCCTTTGCCCAGAATCCTTAGGGAATATTGAGTCTGCTTGGCCCTCCTCATTTGCTGAAGCCACACATGATTATTTGTGGGTCTGGAATGTCCCCCAGTCTCCCAACAGGGCCCTGGACAGTCCCTACCCCCTCTAGTTTATCGAAGAGCTTTGGTCTTTGAGAGAGGAGTTCTGGGTGCCAGTCCAAAGACAAGGTGTGTGGCCTTGGGCACTAACATTCTCTCTTTGTTTCCTTGGCAGAGGGAGGACAGGCATGGGCCAGGAGAACTCTGAGTCTTCAGACTCTGCCAGGCTATGATTTTGTAACACCAATCCCCCTCCTTGCAGGGCAAGTGAAACCATATTAAAAAACAGCTTGGCTTCCATCAAAGGGAAGTTTCCCTAGCTGCAACGATTAAAGGTATGTTTCTCAGCAGCACAGAGTCTCCCTAGGTGAGCAGCCAGTTCATCATTATTCAGCCCTAGGACAGGATTCTCTTCTGCTACTCTCATTATGAACACATTATCCCTCTCACCATCAGGGGACCCAGGAGTGCCCAGAAAGGGACTTAATTGCTCTGAGGCTGAGTTCCTTTTCCTGATTAAGTCACTTAATAAATGACCACATCAAGTAGCCTGAAGCAAGGCATTTCCTAAGAGAACCTAAATCACTTTTAATTTTGAGGGTTGTGTGTTTTCCTTTTGCAGCCCGAAGCTGCTGTGCCCAGCCTGCCATCTGAGAAACATTTCTTCAAGGTGTTAAAAGGATGTGTCATGCATTTGGAATGAGGGCTAAATTAAAAGGCCATACAACACATAGTTATATAAGTAGTGTGATATTCCAGGCCATTTCCAGTATAAACTATCAATTTGGTGGTATTTTCTGGAGTACAAATATAACATGCAGAGGGATATTTGCCCATTTACATCTCCTCATGTGCATATAGTGCACTAGGTACACATATTTATATTTGTTCACACACATGCATTTACTCTTGCAGTCAGGAAGGAAATGTAGGATCGGACACATCCATCTAGCCACATGAATTTTGTAGATATAGAAGAGGAAAGGTTGGTGACTGATAACTGGTCCTAGGGCTCTGTCTTCTTACCTCTTGAGAAAAAGACTTGAGTTCTGTGATGAATTCATGTAACATGTTATATTTCTTAATGTACATGGGAGAGGAAACAAAGTGATTTTATCCATTTGTCTGACTTTTAAGATGAAGAGCAAAAACAGCCCAGAAAGCCAGAGCCAGAGCCAGCCCTCAGTTTTCTTAGTTCTTTCTATCGGTGTGTTAGTCAGATTTCCATCACTATAAAAAATACCTGAGATAATTAACTTCTTATAAAGAGAAAAGGTTTATTTTTACTTATTTACTTACTTACTTTTGAATCTAGGTCTTGCTGTGTTGCCCAGGTTGATTTCAAAGTTCTGGGCTTAAGTGATCCTCCCACCTCATCCTCCTGAGTAGCTGGAACTACAGGTGCATTCTACTTTGTATGGCTGAGAAAAGATTCATTTTGCTTCCAGTTTTAGAGGCTCCAGTCTATTACCCGGTGAACCTATTTCTTTTAGACCTCTGGTAGAGGTACCAGGTGGTAATGGCAGGGAGAATGTGGCAGAGCAAACTGCTTACCTCACATGGCTAAGAATCAAAATAGGAAGAGGAAGGGGCCAGGGTCTCACAGTCCCCTTTGATGGTATGCCACCCCTCCCTCAGTAATGGCACCCTGTGGACCAAGCCTTTAACTAAGGGGTCTTTGGGGGGCATTCAACATCCAAACTATAGTAACCACGTATATTCCCCTCTGAGGTTTAGAGAGCATGTTTGCAGCAGTGAGGAAAATGGGCTGCCTTTTTCACTTTGGCATCCACTCTTCCTGGAACCTCGGTTGATGAATACCTCACTCACCACCCCAGATTCAGCTCCCCAGCAAGGACATTGTGGTAACTAGTTTCCCAAAATGTACCTCTCTTCCATGAACCACCCCTCTCAGAATTTACATTATGTGTATTCCTTCCTACACTGAATCTGTTGGCCCTTTTAATCATTGCAGATGTAAATAACATAGTATGAGACCTAAGTCCAGGTCACAGAAAGCCTTGAGGCTTCTGCCTTGGACCCCAGAACACAGCCAGCACTGTGGGAGAAGTGCACTATGCTGAGACCACCATGTTATGAAAGAGCCTCAGCTAACCACATCTTGAGAACACATATCCTCCAGTCTTCTTCCTGTTCCTACCCAGGTCTGTCAGACATGTGTGTCTTAGTCACTTGCCTTGTTGCTGGCACAAAATACCTGTTACCCACAACATACAGAAGGAGAGGTTTATTTTGGCTTATGTTTTCAGTTCATGGTCTCCTGGCTCCAAGGCAGAAACAGCATGGTGGAAGGGTCTGCTGTGGAGAAAATCCGCTCATGTCATGGCAATCAGGAAGCAGGGCAGTGAAGGGAGGAATCAGGGAGTGAGATATACCCAAGTCATGTCCCCAGTGATCCACCTCTTCCATACAGATCCCACCCCTAAGAGGATGTTCAGCTGTGAATCCATGATCCAATCACCTTCCAAAAGCCAAGCTTCTGAGTGCATGAGGCTTTAGGGTACATTTTTAACTGAAACCATACCATTCTGGCCTTGATCTCCAAGAGACTCATGCTCATCTTTTTATGCAGAATGCATTTAGTCCATCTCTAAGAGTTGTCAAAGTCTTAACAGTTTCAGCATTGTTGAAAAGTCCAAGTCGAAAGTCTCCACTGAGACTCAAGGAAAACTCTTTTCTAAGAGCCCCTGTAAAAATTAAAAAGAAAGTTAAACACTTCTAATATACAATGGCACAGGGTAAACATTTCCATTTTAAAAGGAAGGAATAGGGAGATAGAAACAAATGAGACCAAAGCAAGAACAAATCTAGGGCCAGGGATTTAGCTCAGTGGTTCTGGCGCCTGCCTGGCAAGTGCAAGGTCCTGAGTTTGATCCCCAGTACCAAAAAAAAAGAACAAATCCAGCAGGGCAAAAATTAAATCCTATAGCTCCATGTCCAGCCCTGAGGACAAAGATGTGAAGTTCAAAGGGCTTGGGCAGCCCTACTTTAACAGCACGGCCAGTTGTAGCTCTTATGACTTCTCTCTTGGGCTAGCTTTGCTCATTGCCTGTAGCCTTCCTCAGTTGATGTTCCATGCTCCTGGTATCTCCAACTTCCTGGGAGCTTCACGGTCACAGTTTCCTGCACTGCCCTTTCAGGGGTGCACTGCCTGGTCTCACAGGCTTTCTTCTGAAATCTGGGAGGAAGCCTTTCTGACACCACAACCCTTGCATTATGCATGCCTGAAAAACTAGCACGTTGGATGGTGCCAAGGTCTGCCATCAGCTCAAGCAGACCTTGCATCATGGCTGCAGTTGCCTCTGAGTGCCTGGATGGCTGCACACTATGAAATGAATCCCGGCAAGCCAATTCCCTAAACAGACTTTCTGGAGCAGGGTGCCTTAAGGTTCTCTTCTCAAAGCAGCCTTTCACTTTTGCATGCTTGAGCTTAAGAAGGGTGAAGTCTTGCTGATGCCTGGAATTTCCTCAAGGCCTCCTTCTTAATTGTCCTGATGCAAAGTGCTTGGTTTCTTTTTAACACTAATCTTTTCAACATTCAAATTCTCCTCTGCTCCAACTTTATAGGTATTTCCTTTCTGATGAAGCTGAAAACTTTTTTTTAAGTTTTTATTTTGTTTCTTTGTTTGGTACCGGTGATCGAACTCGGAACCTTGCACTTTCGAGGCAGGCGCCGGACCCACTGAGCTAAATCCCCAGCCCTTTTTTTCAGTTTTTTGAGACTGGGTCTCACTGTGATCCAGGCTGATCTTGAACTCACTATGTAGCCTAGGCTGGCCTTGAACTCATGGCAATCCTTCTGCCTTAGCCTCTTGAGTGCTGGGATTATAGCTGTGCACTACAATGGACAGCATGAAAACTTTTAAAGTCGGCCTTTTGCTCCTGGTTTTCAGTATAAACCTGGCTGAAAGCCACCAGCAGTACCCATACCACAGCCTGAACATCAGGCTTTCTTGAAATTTCTTTCCTTAGGTTAATCTGCTGCCTCTAATCTCAGTCTCCTGTGAACTCTCAAGACATGAACAAAATGTGGACAGATTCTGTGCCAGAGCATAACACTCGTGGTCTCAAGCCCAAGTGCTAATGGAAGTCTTGTTTCCAGCTGAAACCTTCTGAGCCTAGTCTTTACCATCTGCCTTTGTATCAGTATTCTGCTCTTCTGAGCTCTAACCAGAATCTCCTATAAGCTTGGTTTATAGCATTTTAGGGCTTTTCTAGCTGGCATCTCCATACTTTTCAAATTATCCCTGCAAACAATTTCCAAAGGTTTGTAAACCACATGGTCAGCTAAAATCACAGCAACGGCCCCACTCCCAGTACCAAAATCCGTCTTAGCCACTTTATTCATCACTGGAATAAAATACAAAACACCTGCAATTTAAGAGAGGAGAGATTTATTTTGGCTCATATTTCTGAAGTTTCAGTCCATGTTTGGCAGGCTTAAACACAGAAATGGCATGGTGGAAGGGCCTGGGCAGGGGCAAGCTGCTCATGTTATAACAACCAGGAAGCAGAGAGAGAGAGAGAGACAGAGAAGGAAGGAACTAGAGAGGGAGATATTATACCCTTCCCCATGATCCACCTCTTCCAGCAGGCCCTACCTTGCAACCACACACTCAGCTGCTAAACTCATCAGTAGATGCTTCCACTGGTAAATACAGCACCCCATGTTCTAATCACCTTCTGCAAGCCCTACCCTGTGAGTGTATGAGGTCTTTGAGAGACATTCTTGATCTATATCCCAACAATGTACATGAGGAAGCCTTTTTGGGCACCCAGCCCAGTGAAGGATTCAGATGACTGAAGCTCCTGCTATTATTTATCTGCAGAGGCCCAAATGGCAACTGCCTAGTGAGTCTAGTCAGCTCACAGAAACAAAGAAATTGAAATAAGTCATTTTAAGGTACTATATTTTGGATGCAATTTCTTACATTGGGATAGATATCAGAATAGGCACAACTACGTGTCATGGTTTCTTCCAGTACTACCCTGCATATAGTCAGGGCCCCTCTTTGCCCCTTTCTTTTTGTTCCCAGTCTCTGTGTTCCTCACCCTGAAGTTATCCTAGCCCAGATAAGCCATGAGACAAATAATTGCGAGCAGACCACTTGGGCTACTGATTTTACCCCAGAGGAAAAAAACAAGGGCTGGGCCGGGGATTTAGCTTAGTGGTTCCGCCACCTGCCTCGCAGGCACAAGGTCCCAAGTTCGATCCCTGATACCAAAAAAACAAAAACAAACAAAAAAAAACAAGTGCTTGTGGCCAGCTGAGATGTCCCAGCTGTTCACAGCATGTTCAAAACCACAGACACTGAAGAGGCCAATGACTTTGTTTCTACTCCATGCCTTTAAGGGAGCACTTCCAAAATGTGCCAGGAGTTTTCAGACATTTTGCGTTTTACATCCCTACTTCTTATCTAGCCTGTAGTGTTTTTTTTTTAATTAAAAAAGTCACTTTTCCCCCCTCAGTTATACTTTCACTGGGTGGAAGAGCCCAGGGCCATCCCTTCCTAGTCAAAGGAGGGTAAAAAAGCTTTTTGGGTTCGGGGATTTAGCACAGTGGTTCCTCCACCTGCCGCGCAAGCGCAAGGTCCTGAGTTTGATCCTCGGTACCAAAAGACAAACAAAAAACCAAAAAGCTTTTGGGTCAAATTTAGCTCAGCTTCCTAACCCAGGACTGACTGAAGCTTTGGGAACAAAACCAGTAAATCTTCAGGTGAAAGAGCAAAGTTAGCTTTTCAGATAATGGGGCACAAACAAAATAATCAATTTCTGGGCACCTACCACAGCCAAGTGTGGAGCTGACACCTTCTCACTGGGTATTTGGCTGAAGCCTCCCTAAGACTAGGGAGTTTCTGACCCTGGATTTTTCCTCAGTGCCTTCCTGAGGGCCAAGCCATTAATACAGGGGCATTTGGGAAGACTTTCAACATCCAAACTACAGCAACCACACACCTTCCCCTCCGAGGCTGCCTGAGAGAAGGGCACAAGCTCGGGCTGAGCGCTGGAATGAAGCAATCCCTCAGGTTCCCCATGGAGATCTATCAAAATCTCTTAGAGATGTCTTCTAGTCCTGCCCATGGGGAAACTGAGGCTTAGAGAGGCCACATGGCAAGTTATAGAGCTTATGAACTCTGACAGATGCTTCTTTCACTTCCATCCCTGTATAATATATCGTCGGGCTACAAGATTTGCAAATAAAAACCCAGAACACTACATGCAGCACTTGGGAAGCTGAAGAAAAAGGATTGTGAGTTTGGGGCCATCTTGAAACACACACACACACACACACACACACACACGTGTTTACTTGGATCTATATCTCCGATATATATGGATATATAGATATTCACGGGCATACCCATGTATTGCGTGGGATCTATTTATACTACTAAGTATTTGTTGTTTGTCTGAAATTCAACTTGAATAGGATGTACTCTGTGTTTACTTGAACACAAATTTACTCAGGTAACCTGTATTTACTTGAAATTCAAATTTATCCAGATATTCCTATATTTTATCTGGGATGCCTAACCCAGATAGATAATTCTGTATAGTTCTTCATTTCATTAAAGGGGTCTGCTGTAGAGGAAAAAATGTTTGAAAGTCATTGATTTTGATCAACCCACTTATTATATTATTTTCTAAAAAAATACAGAAAAGGAAAATGACTTTCCTAGGCTTATCCAGGAAGCCAATTGAAGTCAGACCTGGAAGCTCACTATGTCAGGTCTTTGTTCAAATACCACCTTCTCAACAAAGCCATCTGTGATCTCCCCATTTTAAATTGTGCCCCTCAACAGCTGGGGTGCTATCTCATTTTTCCTCATATCCTTCATTCTCTCTCTTCCCTGCTAGAGTGTGATCTGCAGGAGGGCAGAGATCTTATGTGTCTTGTTCACTTTTGTAGACCTAGTGCTTGGGAAAGTGCCTGATATTGCATGGGCCCATAGTAAAGATTTTTGGAATGGATGAGCAAAAAGATCCAGACTCAAGGCATGCAGTTAGGAATTCTTCTCTCTCCATCCTACTGCTTCCCAACATCTCTTTACAGCTTTACAGCCTTCTACGTCCAGGGAATTTGCACAACAGCTGCTCTTAGGAGACTGGGTGAGGATGACTGCACAGGGTGAGGTCAGGCAGGGCAGCCCTTGGAGTTTTGCCTTTATATCCCAGCTACCCCTGCATCCTGCTGAGTGTCCACAGCTGCTTGTGTCAGGCAGGAGAGGGGATGAATGGAGTCCCAGGAGGGGAAGATGATGTGGCCAAAGTGTAGAGGGGAAGCTCTGTGTAACAAGAGAACTCAGTCACCGAAATTGCTCTTTGCTGACAGTGCTGTCTCTACTGAGAGTATAGAAGCCACAATATCTGGGAAAGAGGTCTGGAGTAGAGATCCTGCCTTCTCCCTGCTGGTCACTGCCTGCTAAATGATGGTGAGTTGATCAGGAATTCCCTCTTCCATTGTATGCTTGGGAGTCACTTCGGGCCTGGAAGCTTTAGAAGGGGAGGGCTGATCTCCCTCCACCATCCACACCAGCTGCCCCAGCTGGAGCCCTGCCCAGGAGGCAGGATGCCTTGCCATGCTCCCCACTGATCCTCCCTGGGCACTGAACTTCAATGAGAGAACATCTCACCGGGTTCATGTGAGGTGGGTGGCTGAGGGGAAGAAGCCCATCCCATAACTGGAAACATATCTCAGAGTCTTGGTTCACTGGAACGATTGTCTCCTTTTCATAAAAGGAAACCAGACCAATGTATTTTATTTATTTATATATATTTTTAAATTAAATTCTTTTATTGGTCCATTGTAGATATACAACACAATTACATTTCTCATTGGGAATTGTACCTTTACATAATGCATCTTGGTTCTTATTTTTTCCCCATTCCTAGCCCTCCCTTCACCCCCTCCACCCTTCTCTATTTACAAAGACTTTATTTCCATTTTTTCCATTTCTCACCATTTTTCCTTTCCCATCTTTCCTTTCCCCTGCCCCTCCCACTACCCCTACCCCTTTGGACCTTTTCTTCCTATTTTACATTTTCGATTATTCATTCTAATCATTGGTACATTTTAGGTATACAATATAATGAGATTCATCATTGGAAATTTGCACCTTTACATAGTCTCTCTTGATTCTTATATTTCACCCTGGCCCAGCCCTCCCTTCCACCCCTCCATTCCTCCCTATTTAGAAAGATTTTGTTCCTATTTTTCCATTTTCTCATATTAATCCCATTCCCTTCTATCCTTTCCCCTAGCCCTCCCACTTCCTTCCCCTTTGCCCCTTTTCTTCCTATTTCACATTACCTATTATACATTTAGTCCTTATTTACACTTTCAGTTTCTCACACCAGAGAAACTATTCGGTACTTACAGGTGTGTCCTATTTATTTCACTTAAGAGTATTGCCTCAATGTGCATCCACTTAGCTACAAATGTCTCTAATTTCTCATCTTTATGGCTGAGTAGTACTCCATTTTATTAAAAAAAACCCCACATTTTCTTGATCCAGTCTCCAGTTGATGGGCATTTGGGCTGTTTCCAAGTTTTAGCTATTACAAACTGTGCTGCTATGAACATGGGTGCACATATATCACTGTGGTATGATTCTTTTAATTCTTTGGGGAAGATCCCCAGCAGTGGAATAGCTGGGTCAAATGGGACTTCCAGTCCTAGTTCTTTGAGGTATCTCCATACTGATTTCCACAGTGGTTGCACCAGTCTACACTCCCACCAGCAGTGGAGCAGGGTTCCTCTTTCCCCACAGCCCCGCCAGCATTTGTTATTGGTTGATTTCATGATAGCAGCCATTCTTTCTGGAGTGAAGTGGAATCTCAGCATTGTTTTCATTTGCATCTCTCGAATGACCAGTGATGTTGAACATTTTTTCATGTATTTGTTTGCTATTTCTACTTCTTTGTCTGAGAAATGTCTGTTCATTTCAGATGCCCATTTTTGGATTGGGTCTTTCAATTTGGGAAGACCAATGTATTTTAAAATCACCACAAGTTCTACTTGGACAGATAGAAAAGTTGAGATTTAAAAAGGATAAGTGGGCTCAACCAAGGTCATGCTGCTGACTAGAAAACAGCAATTGGAAGTCATTCTCTTCCCTGGTACCCGCTGGGCATAAGTGTATATGGGCAGATAGCAGCAGGGCCAAGAAGCGGGGAGAAGAAGGGGCTGGTGATCACTCTTGACCCATCCTAGCCTATGTCTTCTCTGCATTGGTGGAGCCCTGGGACCCCTCTGACCATTTTGTATGCTAGGCACAATTCAAGAGGTGCTACTTTCTCAGCCCTGAGAAATAACTTCCCTTGAAAGCTAGGCATAAATTCAGGTCACCTGTGTCAGATCTGTATGCTGTGTATTAATCAAAATACAGAAAGCCATTCTGTCTGTGGCCTATTTCAGAGGGCTAGACCTACAACCACGCAAAGAGTCTGAGACTGAAGCCTGAGTTGGGGCTGGGGCTGAGGCTGAGGGTGGGTCCTGAGGTGGAAGCTCAAAGCTAGAGGCTGGGTTGGGGCCGGGACTGAGGACTGCAGGCTAAGGGTTGGGAGCTGGAGTTAGAGGCCAAGGATTAGAGGCTAGGGCCTAAACTGAAGGCTAAAGGCTAAGGGCTGGTGGTGGAGCTGATGCTGGGATGAGGACTAGAATACAGAGGCTGCACTCAGGAGTAGGGACCTTTGCCCACTTTCTAGTATGATCTGATACCCGACCCAAAGCCAGCACGCCTGTTCACACATCCGTTCAGCTCTTCCCTGCAATCACTAAAGTTTTCTTACTGGACTTCTCACTGTAGTAATGTAGCTATAAATAACACTGATTATAATTGTAAGTTTCCCAAACATATTGGAGGACAAGAGTGGGGAGGGGCCAAGAAGGGCTTCTTGGAGGATACAAGACATACATTGTGTCAGGTAAAAGAGCCGAAAACCAAGACCAGACCAGGCCACAACAAGCCTTTATTGGAAGGACGATCTGCTGGGCTGTCTCTGAACAAAGGAGAGACAAAAGCAATATGACCAGGACGGGGAGCGCTTCTTATAGGAGCTGGGGTGGGGCTTGTAGGAGCTGGGGTGGGGTTGAGTGAGGTAGTGGCTAGGGACTGGAGGAGCTGTGATGTCACTGGCTGCTAGGAGGAGAGCAAGTAATAGGTTACTCTTTTGGCAGGAATAGGGGCATGTTGGGAAGAAGAAGGTTGTCCTTTGGTGAGAGAAGCCATCTTGGGGTGGCTTTAGGTGGGGAGCAGGGCATTATGGGAAGAAGAAGACAGCTATTATATATAGCAGGCACCCTAAATCAGAGGGAAGTCTATCACATTGAAGGATGGGGAAGATTCTGAGTGCTGGAGAGGGCGAGAGGTGTGGGCCACAAACTGAGCAAAGGCGCAGATAAGACAGGTCTGTCAAGGTGAAGAAAGGGCTGGGGACAGAGGAACTGTTCTTACTGGACAGGACCACACAAGCCTAGCACAGGACCAAGTACAGCTAGGAGTCAGGTAAGGATTCCCTGCATTTTCTGACCCCCTATAAGAAGGAAGATTCCTTGGTCCCTCTGGTCACCCTTCTGTGTATCATCTTCAACTTCCTCTGTTATGGTTTAGATTTTAGAATATTCCCCCAATCTCTCATGCACTCAGAGGTGGGGCTTTTGGAAGGTGATTGGATCACGGGTGCCCTGTACTCATCAGTTCACTGATTTGTTTATAGCTGAATATGCTGTTAGGTGGCAGTTAGGGGGCGTGGGGTAGATCTTCCTTCTAGGCTCCTTCCTGTCTCTCCCCCCCACTTCCTGGCTGCCATGATGTAAGGAGTTATCCTCCACCATACCTCTCTGCCATGCTGCTTCTGCCTTGGAGACAGCCAACCATGGACCGTAACAATGAGACAAAATAAGCTTCTTTTCCTTTAAGTTTTAGGTGTTAAGTATTTTGTCCCAGAAATGAGAAAGTGACTAAGACATTTTCCAAGGCAGTGAAGGACACAGTGTCCCTCCTTCTCTAGGAACTTCTTACCCTGCCCTCTTCTCAGTATCCTTGCATCTGACCTTGCCCTGATTGCCAAGGCGGAGTAGGCCTGACCAAGCTGGGGTAATCTGACTCTTCTTCCAGGGGTTTTGTAACTTTGAGCCACTGAAGATGAGAATTGGCACTCAGTGCTCTGGAGAAGTCTACACATCCTGCTGCCCAGGTCCCAGCTGCCCTGCATCCTTCCTGCCAGCAGTTCAGCCCACCACTAGATTCTGAGAGTTCTGCTAGAAATCCTCCAGTAAAAGGAACCCCACTCCCTAAGATTTTTACTTTTTGTTTAGCCAGTGCTGCTGGTGTCTGGTCCTAGTGACAAGAAGCAGTTTACCCAGTGCCAGCCACTCTGAAGCATGGATTAGTGATAAAGAGGCCAAGCTTGCATTGGAATCCTGCCACCACATGTTAAACTCACCTGGTCTATGACTTTGGGCAGGTCACTTTCTCCGAGTCTTAATCTCCCTATCAAAATGAGTAAAATACGACCAACTACATAGATTTATTGGTTGAAATTTATACTTTTATTTTGGTACCGGGGATCGAACTCGGGTCCTTGTGCTTTTGAGGCAGGCGCTGGAACCACTTAGCTAAATCCCCGGCCCAATTGGTTGAAATTTATGAGATAATCTATGCCTGGCATACATTACCTTCTGAAAAAATCCTGTCAGCTGCTATTACTGTTACAATTTGAGTTTCAAGAGTTGGAAGCAAGCTGCCAGGAATTATGAGCTCCCATTTAGCATGCTCGGTGTAGCACCAGATAACAAACACAGATGACAAAAGGGGGTTATCCTGATCTTTAAGTGGCCTTTTGACATTCAGTGGGAAGCACTTGACCCTTGACAGCAAATTAACTTCTAGACCGGGGTTCCAGCCTTGACATCCATTCAGGATTATCCAGCTCTTTAGGTCACAAAGAGGAGTCATGTGAGCTGGGTGGTTCTTAATGGAAGCCAAGTCTTACGTGATGACATCAGCATTTGAGCAGATAAATTAGACAAATGCTTTCCTGGGCTGCAGGCTGCATGTTTACTTTTGCCAGCTAGCATGTGCTGTTGGCCACCCAGTAGCTTGGGAGGGAATGTCGATCCACTGCTGGAAACTGTTCACGTGTTTGGCCCCTACTCAGGGTGAAGCAGGGGGAGCTAGTACACTGGAATGCCAGGTCCTGGGGTCTCTGGAGAATGAGACTTACAAAAAACTCCAAATAGATTTAGCTTTGGAAGGAGTTCTAGAAGTGGGAGAAACAGCTGGGGCCACATGCCCCTAATCTACCAAATGAGTCATCCTTGGGGGTCACCTCCTTTGATTCCCACTCTCATAGCACCTAGGCACAACCCACTTCTCTATCTCCCGGTAGCTCAGCTGTGCCAGCTCGAATTGCTTCAGTCTTCACTAAATCCTGATGAAGGGCTCAGAAAAGAGTAAAAGTCAGCCTGGTTCAAAAGGACAGAGACCTTTCCGCCTTGTCTCATCCCAGGAGGGTCCCAAGAAATGTATTGCTTTATTCCCCTCTCAAAGAGTTGGAACATCTCTGCAGGGTTCTTGCTGCCTTTCTCTCTTAGCTTCTAGTCATTCCCCAGATTTCCATCACCATCCAGGAGAATGCGCTGGTAATTTGCAATCCCCCATGGTTCTGGTCAGAAGCCTTTGGGCTCTCCCTTCTTTTGCAAGACCAAGGAACCCTAGGAAGAAACTTGGATTCTAATGGGGGCGACAGCTCCCACAAACTGGAGGCAGCTCTGGCTCTGCAGGTGCCCTATTTAGGTGGCAGCTATGCAAGTGGTACCCACCAACATGCCAGGGGGGTGTTTCCTCATGAGGTTTTAGTAGGTGCTTATTTCACAGATGAGAAAGCTAAACTTTAAATGAAGTTAGATTCCAAATGTCCCCAATGAATATTAAATCAGAATTCAATTCATGGCCTTCTCTAAACATATAACCTGAGACTTCAAACTTGCTTTTCCCCTCCCCCAAGATGCACTGTCACATGACCCACATGCTCTGATTTGGAAATGGAGGAGGAAATGTTTACAGAAAGCCAATGGACACCAAATAAGTCTTGGTTGAATTACACTGACAAAGAGCTGTTGATAATTATAGTGATAGTAATGCAACTAAATGATCCATTTTAAAGAGAGAAAAGTCTTTTTTTAAAAAACAATAAACAGAGAGCAATTATTTAAAATCCAATGACTTTGCAGGTCAGGCTTATTTTTCTCTGGAATTACATTTGGGTTTCTGCATAGGTTTGGGTAGGGGACACACCTATGTCACAAGAGTGGGGATAACATAACAATTAACAATTAACACTTCACATTTTTCTCCCAAAGTTCTGCAATCGAATAACTCAAAACAGTGACATTTTAGTGTGAGAAGCTGGGGGGGGGACATGGCCATAAGAATACCGTTCATATTTAATTGATTTAAAGGACAGCCTCAAATACAATGTGATTAAAAAAACTACAGCAAACATGTGGGGAAGTTTAGAGCATCTGGGTCTGTTTAAATTGCTCTTGTTTTTAAGATCAAGGGTATTATTGATAAAAACAAAAATCTTTGTAATCACTAAATTTAATCCAACTAACGCTGATGAGAAGACCGTTGTAAACATGAAACATAACTTGGGAACTCAATCTCACATATTTTCCTTGTTGGGAAAGGCATGTTTTCAGTCTTCTGCATTGAAGAATGCTGCAGGACCAGCAAGGCAGGGCTTAGGGACTAATCAGTTGCCAGTGAGAGCCCAGCTAAGCAGTATGAGGGAACTGCCTTGATCCCCTACAGCGTGGAAGAGGAGGACAAGCAAGTATGTATGCCTTGCGGGAGGAAAAAATTGAAAACCAGTAGCAAAAATGTTTCCTGGGGAGAAACCCCACCTGCCAAAGTGGAGATAACCTAACTATACTTGTCCTCAGCAACTCAAGCTTTAGGCCTTGCTTTAAGTCTGCACACTTTTCTGTTGTGTGAGTATTGGTGTATAAATGGTGGTGTGGCCACATAAACTTGGACAGTACTCTGGAACCATCTAGGGGAACTTTTCTGTCCATGTCGGCAACAGCGTGGTGAGGCAAGGGTTGAGTGGTCATCTCCCTCCTCTGCCTGCTTGCCTCATAATTAGCACACTCATGTGTGCTTCAGGTATGATCTCTTAGCAGAACATGACAACATTCTTGAGATTTTATAAGTACACCAAAGGATTCATTAAGAAGCCCCAAACTCACATGGTGGAAGAGACTAAGTGGTTCCCAACTCTTTTGGCAGGAGGGACTGGTTTTGTAGAAGACAATTTTATCCAAGGATGGGGTTGGGAGCAGGGTAGGGTATGGTTTGGGGATTAGATTCTGGTAAGGAATCCCCTAGGTCCCTGGCACGTGCAGTTCGCAGTAGGGTCCACGCTCCTATGAGAATCTAACGCATGCTGATCTGACAGGAGGTGAAACTCAGGTGATGATAAGAGTAAAGAGGAGCGGCTGTAAATACAGGTGAAGTTTCATTTGCCTGCCCACTGCTCACCTCAGCGGTGCAACCCAGTTCCTAACAGGCCATGGACAAACACATACCAGTCCATGCCTCAGATGTTGGGGACCCCTGTACTGATACACAAGTTTGTTAACTGGTGCATATCCATAGAAACAGTAAATTACATACTCTGGGCAGCCATGATAGCAGCTGTGCTCTCATGATTAATTACTGTGCCCCCCAAGCTCGGTACTGATATAACTCAAAGGAGGGGGGTGTCCAAGGCAGCACTGTGTCCTGATTTTGTGTCACCATCCAATCTGCTTCTGTATCATAAACTGTTGTCTGTCTTGAACTGCTCCTTCCTTGAATCTTCCTTGAAGTAATATATCATGGCAAAGTTTTCCAATTACTGGTGTCTCTAATTTCAAAGTTTAGTCTTTTAAACATTAACATTGCCTCTACTGCTTTAGTCATCTACTTGGTCACTATGATAAGACACGAGATACTTAAGAGCTGGAGGTGATCTGGCTCTCAGAATACACTAAAAATTTTAGAAATATTTCCTAGGAAGGAGCTCTGTATACCTTTTAAAATTATTGTTGTATACATAGAAAAATATCCCTCAGCTTATTAGAAAAATAGGAGACTATTTACATACATTCATAGGAGAAACTAATAGAAAGTAAACTGCAGTACAAACAGTCATGGCACATAAAAGGATACCCTTTTCAGTAATAAGTAAGGCAAAACAGTAACTGTGCTATAGTTTTCCTATCAGATTCAGAAAGGTGACAAATACTGCTAATGCCCCAGTATGGCAAAGATGTGGGGGAGAAAAGACACTTCCATAAGGGTAAATTTGGCACTGTCTATAAAAATTAGAATGTGTAGAGCTGTTGAACCAAAAATTCCACATATAAGAACTTATCTTTTTTTTTTTTTTTTTGGTATTGGGGATTGAACTCGGGTCCTTGCGCTTGTGAGGCAGGAGGTGGAACCACTGAGCTAAATCCCCGGCCCTATAAGAACTTATCTTATGGAAATGCTCACTTAATTGTGACAGAAATACACATATTCATTACATTATTTGCAATAGTAAAAAGTTGGAAACCCCCAACTGCCCATTGAGACAATTCATTAAATAAACCACAGTAATCTGACAATCCACACAATAGGATCCTGTGTGATTATTAAACATAGATGTAGTAGGGCCGGCGATTTAGCTCAGTGGTTCCTCCACCTGCCTCACAAGTGCAAGGTCCTGAGTTCAGTGCCTGGTACCAAAAAAAAAAAAAAAAAATAGATGTAGTAAATCTCTGGGAAAAGGTACACAATATATTAAATTAAAAGAAAAACAATTTGCCCATTAATATGTACACTTTGATTTTTATTTTTCCTTGAGAAAGAGCAAATTATTGCCATGTGCTTAGGTTGTTCTGGAAAAATGAATAGTGTTTATCTTTAGAGAGGAAAGATTTATGTCACATTTCACTTTTAAGTCATTTTTTACTTTACAGACTTATGCCTTGTTTGAATCCTTTTTTCTTAAAGACTGTGTTTCATTTCTAAAGTTAGAAAATCCATAAATAGTAGTAGTAATAATTTAAAAACAACAGTCAGGGGCTAGGGATTTAGCTCAGTGGCGCAGCACCTTTTGGCAAGTGCAAGGTCCTGAGTTTGATCCCTGGTACCAAAACAAAAACCAAAAAATAGTCAGCAGGGCCTGCTATGAGCTACACTGCAGGAATGTCTGAACCTTGGTAAGGCACAGCAACTTTCCAACAGACTATCTCATCCCTACTCTTCCCCAGGACCCCAGAGGACTGAGTCTCAACTCCTCCCCAACACCACACCCACTGTTCCACACCCTCTCCCAGCCTTACCAGGCCAGATGAAGTTAGTAGGTCCCCACTTGCTGCTCCTGGAGCTCAGTTGTTTGGCCTTCCCACACATGGGCCTTCTTAAATTTTCCCTCTGTCCTCTTTCCTAGCTCCTTCTAACCCAGCCCCTCATCTGCTCAGGTCTTCCTTAAGCAGCTGCCCTTGCCCTTCCTTCCCTTCCCACAATTCCCACAGCCAAGCCCTGGGTGACATCTGGCCCTTCTGGCCACCCTTTGTTATTGAGATGTTCTCTTCTCCCTTGGGTTCCTCTCTACTCCACTGAGCTCACTGGTACATTTTCCTCACTCCTGACAGCTCCATGGCTCCCACCTCCATCTTCCCCTTCTCTTGTCCTTCCTAGCTGGCTCTCTCCCACCACAGGGCATTCACATTCTTTTCCTAGGCTTCACTTCTCTGCAGATGGCAGCCTCATCCACATTCCTAGTCTGTTTTCTCCCCTAAATTACAGACCCACATTACCAATTGTTTGGTGCATTCTCTTTTGGAATGTCCCCTGCTGGCTAGCACCACACCTGATATGGGGCTCATCCATTTATTTCTACTTCTCAACACCCTCCCTCTCTGTGGACAAGGCTGCTTGAGAATCTCAGTAGTATCCTCTACTCTGTCTTCCTCACCCTTCATAGCCCAGCCAGAGTAATCTCCCTACTTCTCTCCTTCTCCTTCTTTTTCTTCTTTGTCTCCCCCTTTCTTCCTCTTCTCTCTGTATTTCATTACTGAATGTTTGTATTACATAATGGTGAGGTTTGTTTGGGGAAGTTGGTTCATGCATCTTACGTATCTTAATCTATTTCAACCTCATTATCCCTCTCTCCCTTTCCCCCTGCCTCTGGCGGATCCCCTTTGCTGTCTCTTAAAGTCTACCTCCTGGTTTCCTGACATTTCTCCTGTATTTAATCAATTTATTTATTTATTTATTTATTTATTTATTTTGGTACCAGGGATTGAACTCGGGTCCTTGTGCTTTCGAGGCAGGCGGTGGAACCACTGAGCTAAATCCCTGGCCTGATTTATGTATTTTTTAGTTTTCTCATACAAAATGCAGAATATTTAACCTTCAGAGCCTGGCTAATTTCACTTAGTATGAGCAATCTCCGTATTTCTTGTATCTCATTTGTATACCCAACAAAGTTGAACAGTCCTTCCCGAATCCCACATACTAATGAGATGCTAGCTTTCTTGTCTTAGGCCTTTTGGCTGCTATAACAAAATATCTTAGTTCGAGTAACTTGTGAATAAGAGAAATTTATTTCTCATACTTCTAGAGGCTGGGAAGTCCAAGATCAAGATGCCATCAGATTCGGTGGCTGATGAGGCCTTACTCTGTGCCCTTTGTGGGTGTTCCCTCACATAGTGAAAGAGAAAAACAGCTCCTTTCCACCCTCTAAAGGTTCCACTTCTTAATGCTATTGCATTGGCAATTAGTTTCAACATTTAAATTTTGGGGAATGTGTTAGTTACTTTTCTGTTGCTTTGACAAAATATCCAAGAAAATCAACTTAAAGGAGAAAAGGTTTATTGGGGGTCACAGTTTCAGAGGTTGTAGTTGATAGTCAGCTGGCTCCATTGTTTCTGGGCTTGTAGTGAAGCAGAAACATTACAGCAGGGGTCATGTTCGAGAGCAAAGCTGCTAATCTCATGGTGGCCAAGGAAAGGATTGGGAACAAGAGGGCTAGAGACACGATATATCCTTCCACGGCACACCCCTAGCAACCCACTTCCAACTAGACCCCACCTCCTACAGTTTTCAGCACCTCCCAATAGTCCATTCAATTATGAACCCATCAATGGATGAATCCACTGATGAGGTTAGAGCTCTCATGATCTGAACACTGCTGTGTTAGGGACCAACCCTTCAATGCATGAAACTTTTAGATCCCAACCATAACAGAGAGACAATCCAGGTCTACCCTCCCGAAACTCCAGAGTGTTACACTGCTCTTTTTTTGACACCCACATCTATTCAGCATTGCATTGACTTAGCCCTCTATGTTTCTTATTCCCTTCCACCCTATTTAGATCACAGGGTCCTTGAAGTCAAAGGCTTTCTCCAGGCCTTTTGCCTTTTGCATAGGGCCTCACAGTGGTAAATATTCAAATTAGATTCATTGGATTAACTTGGATCCTGGACTCTACATGCAATGCATTAAATTGAGCTGAGCTTGGTCTTGCTACTACTGCCTCTTATCTGGAGGGTCCCATGAGTCTTCACCTCCTATCTTAGGAGAGGCCTGAGGAGCAAGGAGGTGGTACTTAGGTTATGGTGGTTGTAAGAAACAGTGATTCGCTCATTATCTTAGGAGGAAAGAAGCCTTAAAATTAAGGGTGTTCATGGCCTGGACTAGAATATGGTCTGGAATCAAGGGAGCTGATATGCGGCTCTCTCCCATGGGTGGCCTGGTCTCTGTATGCCATTGTGTTTCTGCTTCTTTCTGTGTGTCTTTTGCACTCTCCTGATAATTCTGGCTTCTGTTTACATCTGATATTTGTTCCCATGTAATTTTGGCTTACACTAGATCATCATGGTTTCTCTGGTTTCATTTTTTATATCACAAACCTTCTGTCTTAGTCGAATTGCTAATTACATCCTTCACTTGGGATTTCTTGGTTCCAAATTCCTTAGAAAGAGAATCTGCTGGGCACAGCACATCTTTTGGGTTGTCTGCCCTTAATTCTCGTGTCTGTCCTAGGTCCAACTAGTCTTCTGGGGCCAGAGAGGTGGGAAGGTGGGTCATTCGGTCCAAAACATGGCCACTTAAAGACTGTGCATAACACCAGTGTCTTCGGTCAGAACAGCATGGTGGGTGTGGCAGACCTTCTAAGGCTGTCAGTCCCTTTTAGGGATATTGTCCCGTGCTGTCTCTTGCTGCTGTGCTGGGAACCAGGAACTTAAATAAATGTAAGAAGATCAGGAGAAAGGATTTCCTAATAGTCTGGAAGCTCAGTTCTTTGGCATGGCTTCTCTAGCCCTATCACACACTCTCACTAGCTACTTGGAGCATTTCTTGACATGAGATGTAGGAGGATGGAGAAGTTGGAAGGAAAGCAGCCGGCAAAACAGTCCTAGTTCTAATGTGAGAAAATGCTGTGAAGTTTACAAGTGGGAACATTAGTCTTCACTAGAAAGATCACAGAGAGAGAAAAAGACTAGAACCAAGCCAAGACCTTGATACCCAGCCAGTTCAGAGGGTGAAAGAAGCCAGCCCCTCAGGATGCTGCAATGAGAACCTATTAAAATGCCAATTGATGTGATCGACAAAAAGAAGTGAGAATGAATTTTCCAAGGTTGACTACTGATTCTCTAACACTCGCACAGGGTTAACCATCTAGGAGGATGCCATCCGAGCCTTTCCATTCACAATGTCAAGTACATTTCATTCATTGCCAATGAATTTATCTTTTGGACTACTGGAATTTTGCCTTGGTGTATACATAGAGGTACTTTTAAACAACAGCAACAAAAAGACTTGGCCATAGATCAGTCTTCATCCTGTATTTAGAAGCTACTGTAAAATCCTTCCCTTTACTCTTCCCTCCCTCCATCCTTCCCCCCATTCCTTCCTTCCTTCTTTCTTTCCTTCCTCCCACTCTTTTTCCTTTCTTGATTCCTTTTATCCTTTGTTCTTCCAATATTCGTGAACATCCTTTTTTAAAAATGAGGCACGGTATGGACAGATAGGGTTTTTATTCAACAGCATAAAAAATATAAATATGTGCATAATTTTCTACAAAACACTTACTGGATGCTTACTATGTTCCAGGTGCCGTTCTAAGCTCTTTGCACATATTAGTTGTCTCAGCAACCTTAAAAGGTAAGTACTAACATCAACCTTGCTTATGAAAAATAACAAAAGAACTTAGAGACAGTGGTTGAATAATTTTCTCAACATTATTGCGTTGGTCTTCTGGAACCACCATAATAAAATATCATAGATGTGCCTGCCAAGGAAGCACATGTGTGTAATTCCATTTACTCAGGAAACTAAAGCAGGAGGATGGCAAGTTCTAAGCCAGCCTGGGCAATTTAGTGAGATCGTGTTTCAAAATAAAAAATAAAAACAAAAGGATTGAGGATACAGTTCAATGGTAGAGTACCCTTGGGTTCAATTCCACTATCACAAAACAAAAACATAGACATAAATAACAGATTTATTTCGTACAGTTCTGGAGGCTGGGGTCTAAGACCAAGGTGCCAGCCAATTTGGTTCTTGGTAAGGCCTCTCTTAGCTTGCAGAAGGCTGACTTCTTGCTAGGCACCGCGTGATCTTCCTTCAATGAGAGGTCTCTCTTGTTCTCTTCTTTTAAGGCAACTAATTCCATTATGAGAGCCTCACCCTCAGGAACCAATAAAGCCACATCTCTGAATACCGCCACGCTGAGAGTTAGGCTTTAACACATGAGTTTGGGGAAGTAGGGCACAAACATTCAACCCATAACGATCATAGAGTCAGAAAGGTGGGTAACAAAGTAATTGCAAATGTTAGGAGGACCAGTGTGGCAGTCCCAGGGTGTGAAACTCAATGCGGGGAAGAAGGAGGAGGAAAGTCTACCTGTCAGCTCGCAGCTGACCTTGTTTCCCACCCCAGACTATTTTCAGGAGGGAGAATTTTGAGGGGGAGAGGATTGGCAGAGTAGCTGCCACAAGCAGAGCCTGAGGTCATTCAGGAAGTGGGGACTGTGGGGAAAGGATTGGCGCAGAAGCCTTGAAGTTTCACGCTGCCTTTATTACCTTCCCCCGTGGGACCTTAGGCAAGTCTTTTACCTTTTCTTTTCACGATTGTGTAGGTCAATTGAAGAAGTGTGTTACAGACTGTGAAGGCCCATGTAAATATTGCATATGAAAAAGCCATGGCCAAATGGACATGACTTGAACAAGGGTGAATTCTGTGGCACTGACCAGCCCTTGCTCTGCACTGTAAATGCAGGGGTTGGCCACAGCTTGCAAGAAAAATTGTTCGTGTTGAGGTGGTTGCCTCAGAAAGCCAGAGTCCCAACAAAGACATGGGCTCTAGAACAGCTGCCCAAGGAACACAGGAGAAAAGCCAATGGCCTGCCTCAGGAGGATTTCCTCCGGGACTGTTCCCAGCTTTCTCAGACCAGCAACTTCTACAACCTTCAGAAAAGATTAGGGAGATGAGTCTGGCTGTGGTACAATGAAAGAGGAGATCAGCCAGCCACAAAGGACCACATGTACATGAAATGCCCAGAATAGGCAAATCCACAGAGACAGAAAACACATTTGTGGTTAAAGGGGGCTGGGAAGAGAGGGAATGTAGAGCGACTGATAATGGGTACAGGGTTTCTTTCTGGGGTGATGAAAATGGTCTGGAATGAGATTGTGGTGATGGGGGCACAACCTTGTGAATATATAAAAAGCTATCAAATAGGAACTTTAAAAGGATGGATTTAATGGTGTGTAAATTAAGCCATAATTTAGTAAAAGATAAATGAAGCAAAGAAATTCCCAGCAAGGTTTCTACTGCCAGTGGAGATTTCTTCCCTGGGAAGTTCCTTTGAGTGGAGGGGACACTGCAGGGAAGCAGACCCTCAAAAATCACACCTGAGACACATCTGAGGGGGAGAGTCACAGGCCAGCCTCTAGCACAGATGGCCTCTAGGCCTGTCCATCTCAGAAACAATCCCCAGAAGCTCAAAGCAATGTCAGCTCAACAGAGGGGACCAGGGGGAGTTCCTGCCTTTGAAATTCTGGCCCAGGCACTTCAAGGTGGCCATGGGGAAAGGGAGGAAGCGATGACCCAGACTGGCCACATATTTTGTGGTTTGGCAGCAGGTGGGGCACTGTGCACAGCCCCAGTCTGGGAGTAAGGCTGAAGAGCTGAAAGGCTCTCTTGACTCTTTGCAGCTCGCTGTGGTTTACCTCCAGCACATGCGCATGTGTGCACACCCTCCTCTCCCTTTAGGGGAAGTCTTGTGAGGAGAATTTTTTTTTCATTTTGGTCTGCAAACTCTGGCGCGCACACACACACACATAAATCACTTTATATATTTTCTTTAAATCAACTTAATTCCAACTCTAAGCTCCCCTTTGGTGAGCTGGTGGGAAATTCAGTCATGACTGGCTCTGCTTGCCACCTGGCTTTGGGTAGCACCAGAACCTAGGAGGCTTATGTGATGACTGGGGAAGACGACGTGTCCAACCCAGGTGACTCGAACCCAAGCCAAGTGCTCCCTCGACGCCCCACGGCATGGGCTAGGGGTGTTGTATGGGGCTTGGAGTCAGTTTTCCCTGTGAAGTTCTTACCGCCTCCCCAGGAAGCTGCCCTTAACTCCTGTAGACTCACCATGGTCTGTTTTACCCATTAGCCACCCAGGAGCTTTTCAAGGGCTCAGAAAATGCCTGATCAACTGCTCGAAAGTTTAACAAGAGGATGGCAAGATGAAAATGAATATATGTTTAATTATGATCACCAAGTTGAATCTTGTGATCTTTTTTAATTGTCAAATTAATAAGCACTAAGCCTGCATTCTATTGGAAATTTTTTTTTTTTTAGTTTATCTCACTTTGTAAGAATTTCTGATTATCGTAATGGTTACTAAGAAGTCATTCTTTGTCAGGGTGAAAAAAATCAACAGTAATTGGGAACAACTCGGAATTAGCAGCAGGCAACATTCTCACTAGGACAGGTTTCTTAGAATCTCAAGTGGCAATGTGCCTGTTAGTCACCTGGGAGTTTAGTTCAGAGGCAGGTTCTGATTCAGTGAATCTTAGGTGAGTAAGGCTGTCCTGGTGCCCACCAGACCACAGTTTGTGCAGCCACACTCAAAAACGTGCTTGAATGGAGTGTGATAAAAAAATAGTGTGTGTGTGTGTGTGTGTGTGTGTGTGTGTATGTTTCCAGTACCAGGGACCTTGTGCTTGCAAGGCAGGCACAGCACCACTGAGCTAAATCCCCAGCCCAGTATGTGTTTAAGTTTTTAAAAATTTATTACAGTTAAAGGCACAATGCCATTAATCCCCTGCAAAATACTCCCCCTCTCTTTGAACACATTTATCCCATTCTTGTCATTCTTCTTGCTTCTTGCTGAAGCAGTTCTGGAAGTCATCTTTCTTGAGTGTCTTTAGTTGCACTGTTGTGGTTGATTTGATGTCCTGAATCAATTCAAAATGTTACCTTTCATGGTCATTTGACTTTGGGGAAGAGCCAGAAGTGGCACAGAGCCAGATCCAGTGAATAAGGTGGATTATATTACACTGTAAGGTTTTTATGAGTCTTCTTTTCCATTGGATGGCACTTGGCAGCAGCATTCACTATATTTTTGATCATACTTCTTGAAGTCACTCATGAAAGAGGACTTCCAGAACTGTTTCAGAAAGTGGCAAGAATGATGGGAAGCAAGGGGAAAATTTTTGAGGGAGATTCACGGCAGTGTGTCTTTTATTGTAATAAATTTTAAACATTTAAACATTCACAGTATTTAAAAAAATCTCTCCATGTATCTATTACTTTTTATTCAAGAACTTCTTGTGTTCTCAGCATTAAATGCAGTATTCTCTAACCCCATCCGATACTGACCCTAAGATACTGATCCCTGTCTCCCATTGGAGTCCACTGACCTCTGTAATCAGGCATTCCAGCCTTTGTTGGGCTGTTTTGCTGCTCTGAAACCCTCCTTTCTCATCCCTGAGAAGGAAGCACCTATGTACCCCCAGCATCCAATTCAGCCACTGGTCCTTCTAGGAGAGCTGCCCCAAAGTTGTCAGCCAGCATAACTTCTTTCCTTCCATGAACTCATTTTTGTAACTTATCATTTCTGTCATCTTATTAGCTACCTCTTTTGAAAGTGTCTTCTTATTTCTCTTAAATTCAAGGTCCTGGAAGATGTTATTAACATTTCCCACTTTTTTCTGCAGACTAGACTTGACTCTGCTGTTAATTAAGCATGCGATCTTAGAAAAATCCCTTCACTTCTCTCAGCTTCAGGCCTCTCATTTGCAAAATAAGAAGTTAAACTAACTCAAGACCACTGAAGGCCTGTCTGCCTGTAAAATTCCTTGGTTCCATATGGTTCTGACTGCCCCACATTGTCTAGGACGTGGTTGACATCCAAGAACACACCTAGTGGATTTAATTAAATTGAAATTTTAAGCAAGGAAAGACTATCTGTCCCCAGAGAGGCACTGGATGGATGGCCCTGGGGCAGTGCAACAAATTATGGCGCAGAAGAGGTTCCTTCCTCCCGTGCCTCCCCCAGGTCTGTCCTCTGCCCGTTATTTTCCATCTTTTCTCAGCTTAGGAGATTCTCTCCTTCCATTCTTTACCAGGACTCCAGAGAAGAGCTCAGAGAAAATAAGAAACAACAAGAAAAATGCATACCCAATGATGTAAGGGGGGAGGGTGGTGGAGGAAAGGAGGTGAAGGAGTTTGAAGAGAGAGAGGAAGAGAGCAGAACATGAGGTCATAATCTAGAGGGACCAGACTTTTTAGAAATCATGTCACAGCAACCCAGCCACCAGAAAATGTAAATAAATTAAGATGGTAATTCCATCTCAGATTTGTGCTGCTGTAAACAGTCCTTCCAAGCTCGGCTCTCACAGTGTGTGATGTCACCCACATGCCTTGATGGAATTAGAGCACTAATTTATTTATGGTTGGCGATAGGCTATTCCTTATGGCATTGGAATTGTCATTACTTTATAGGCTGCTTGAAGCAATTTAGTATGGTTCGATCCCACAGAGGATGCATACCAATGGCAACTCAACAAGTGAGAGCTGGCCAGCTAGAGGCCCTGCAGGGCTCCTTCCTTGTGAACAGCCAGAAGCCCAGGGCATGCCAGGCCTGCCAAAGACAGTGTTTCCATATTCCTCAGGGTGTCTCTTGCAGGGAGCAGGGACCTCTTCCATGTGATAATGAGGAGCAGTCATGCCAGGGACATGCATCTCAGAGAGCAACTCTCTGAAATAAGGGTCAGACTTCAAGATGGCGACTACTCCATGATCAGAGTTGAAGCAGGACTTTGTTCAAACTACTCTAGATTATGTGTAGAAGGACTCAGAACATCAAATGATGTGTCCTTGGGTAAGAATTTGGAGACAGAAGCCCTGGGTGTAAGGCTCTGTCACTCTCTGTGTAGCCTACATAGTTAAACCTCAGTCATTACAGGTCAAATGAAAACCATGTTATCTGTCTAGCCTGAAGGTTGCTGAGATGTCCAAACAACGACATAGGTGAAGGGCTTGGGAATCTCTGAATATTGCATAGATAGAAGCTCCTACCTAGGGAGGCAGGTGTGGGTGACCTCCACATAGAAGAGTCTCTCTTCTAGATGCTTTTGAACTCCCACAGGAACTAAATGTCAGAGCAATAAAGTTCCTCACAGGTGTTTTGCACACTCCCTACCCTTTGATAAACAGTCATCACAGATACTGAGTCTTCTCTTGCTGAAGGATTCAGACCTTAGACTTCTCCAGGCTACAGTGCTGGGGGGTTTCTGTTCTTAACGGTCTTAGGGTCCCTCCCTCTTATAAGCTCTCCTATCACCCCTCTTCTGTAGTGGTACCATACATGCTTTGTGTATTTCATGGTTTTATACCTTAACTTGTCTCTCTTGAGTGCAAGTAAACATCTATTGTATTCTGGGATATGTACTTCTTTTTAGATTCAAGATTCTAGAATGTTGGTTGCAGGCAAGTACTGTAAAGTTGAGAATTATACAAATTACTGTATCTTAATTCCTATGAGACATAGCTCTAAGTATTTAATAATAGTGGAATGAAAAATAAATCAGTGAATAAAGATTCCACACGTATATACCTTAGTATACACTACAATTTCTTCACCTATGAAATGAAAACTTTTGACCAAATGACTTGACGGTTATGTCCAGTTAATCACATCTATAGGATGTCCCAGAATCTACAGGGTCCTGACCATAGCAGATACAATTGACTACAGCACTATTTTTCTGTGATTCAAAGAATCCCGTCCCAAATCATGTTCCCACATGTGATGAAGCTCATTTCCTATATGATCTGCTCAATCAACCATCAAACTATTGTTTAATAACCTTCATATTTTCCACCTTAAAAAATCTATTTTTCTACTTTCCCTGTTTCCTTAGCTCCACAATGAGAATTACCCTGAGGAAAGTTCTATAAGAAAAATACAAAATGCAGTGGATAAAAGAATTTTCAGATGAAGCAATGAGGAGAGACAAAGGTGGCTGTTGACATATGATTATTGAAACAACACTAATAACACCACTATTTGGCAGAGGACCTGCTCTGTGACAGGCATTGAGTTTGCCCTTGATCTTTCCAATCATAACAACAACAGCAACAATAACAACAACAGCAAAACAACAGCACTTTAAAGCACTTATTGTTTTCCATCTTTGAAAAGTATTTTTAGTGGGTATTAATTATGCTGAATATTGGGTCATATTGTGACCTTTTCATACAGGTCTATAATATGCTTTAATTTTATCTATTCTCCCTTTTATCTGCCTACTCCCTTCCTTATCCTCCCCCAACCCCAATCCTCTTCCTCTTGTCTACTAGTCACCCTTCTACTTTCCTGGCATATTTTTCTTTCTAGATTCCACATATGAGAGGAAACATGCCATGCTTGTCTTTCTGAGCCTGACTTATTTCACTTAACATAATGATCTCAAGTTTCATACATTTCCCGCAAAGGACACAATTTTATTCGTCTTTACGGCTGAATAACACTCCATTGTGCATATATACCACATTTTATGTTTTCTGTCTTACAGATAAAGAAGCTGAGGTCCAGAGGATCTAAGTCACTTACTCAGAGTCATACAGCTTACCAGGGGCAGAGCTGAGATACACCTTTGAAGCCCACGGTGGGCAGGAAGGGGAGAGGCAGAAGAGGTCTCTTGGATAGCTCTGTAAAACATATTGAAATGAGTATGCAGATGGTCGAAACATCATGAGAAGAGCACACAGGCAAACTGGCCCATTCAAAAGCAGACTTGTGGATTCCAGAGCAGAGGGAGCCACCTACAGCCATTTAGCGCTGCCCTGGCAGAGAAGGGACAGTGAATCCACTAGGAAACTTCTGTAGGTGGGGAGCTCTGTGCACAGTGCCTTATGTCCCTGCTGGGTTGGAGTGGGGCCTGTCTCACTGAGAGAGCTGTGAGGATCAGCAGTGTCCAGGGCTCAGGTCCCAAGGTGGGAAGGAGGGTCCTGCCATCTCACGGTCAGAGCAGAGAGCATGGTGCAAACAGGCTGGTGGTGTCCTGGTGGAAGCAGGGATGTTCTAGCCTTAGTCATGTCATTCTTTGGTTTTTCCAGACCAGGAGCTGAGGAGGTCTCTCCTTTAATAGTCCCTGTAAAGTTTAGCTATCCAGAAGAGCCAGGGTGGGTTGGGATGACCAGGCTAGGCTGAAGCAAGGCAGAGGGGGCGGGTGTGTGTCCTGCAGAGAAACTTCCTGAGGCAGCTATGAACCTTGTGGTGAGGAGTGGGGGAAGGGAATAGCAGTATAACTTCTGAGTGGCGGATGATGGAGCGATACAACTCTGTCATGTCCTCTTCCAGTAGCCTGAGAGGGGTCGGGGGAGGTGGGTACCATAAGCAGTGTATAGAGAAATTGAAAGCCAGCTTTAAGCATGATGCTAACACAGTTTCAGAGCTTGGATGAAGGAGTGGAGAGAGGAGAAGGCTCATGATTGGCTGGAGGCTTGAAATGGCCATTTCAAGTGATGGCTGGTACCCTTGGCTGGGGAAGGGAAGGGTGAATGGGCTGCTGTTTCAGTAAAAGGGATCTGAGGCACCCTGAGCAGGAGAATCCTCATTCACCAAGTGTTTCCCACCCTGGTCTAAGGTCCTGAGGGGCTGCACACCCATCCCTTGAGAGCACCTTTGAACATTTTCTCCGGGTTATCTCAAAGGGCCTCTGCCCCTAGTCCCCCTTGACTTGGGAATGTGATGGACCTTGGGTCCATTTCTCCTCCCCACTCCATCTACCCAGGGTCTTCCTGGGACTCCTGTGCTCAGGCTCACATTGCCTGGTCAACTGGGTCCAGTAGACCTGCCTGCAGGATCAGCCACTCTGCAGTTCCCCCCAAGTGTTCACTTTGCATCTTTGTGTTGTGGGGCAATGGTTGTGTCCTATGGGGGGAACCAGCTGGTATTTACAAACCTACACCAGATTAAGTCATTCTCAGTTTGCAAACTTGGAATGATCTCATTTCACTTGGAGCAAAAGCCACAGTCCTTTTAGCACACAGCAAGGCTTTGTGCCCTCTGGTGACCCTTGCCCTGCACCACCTCCCTGACCTCTGCTCAGGCCACTCCAGCCTCTTGGCCATTCCAGGCACGCTCCTCCTTTGTACCTGCAGTTCCCTGTGTCGGAGAAGCCACACCACTCACTTTCCATCTCTTCCAAGTGTAACTTCAGTGTCCTCTTCCTAGAAAGCCTCGCCAACCCATGTTTTCAAAAGCCTCACTTAGCCAGATAATGTGGCACATGTCTATAATCCCAGAACTCCAGGAGGTTGAGGCAGAAGAAGCACAAGTTTGAGTCCAGACTGGAAACTTAGCAAGACCCTGTCTCAAAGGAGCGGGGCCTGATGATGCAGCATAGTGCAAAGGCCCTGGGTTCAATCCCCAGTACCACAAACACACACACACACACACACACACACACACACACACAGCCCCTCCAACACTCCTTCCTTCCTTCCTTCCAGCATTTCTCACCATGTGACAGAGCATACATTTTACTCATTTAATTTGCTGATTGTCTGCCTCACTTCATTTTAAAATGAACACTTAGATGAGACGACTTCCCCGTGTTCCTTCCAACAATGAACTCTGCCCTTCTTTGGGAAGACGCAGAAAGCCCTTGGCTTCAGGGAACTGAAGTTTCAGTAAGGAGGCTCAGGATCGATACACTGGTGTGGAAATGTGTTGTGTAGAGGGTGAATGTGAGGAGGAAGGGGTGAGCTGAGAGGCTTCTGGAATCTCTGAGTGAGGAGGGGGCTGCAGTGATGGGAAAGTGGAAGTGTGACCCAGGTCCACTGGCCTCTCCCTGTGCGCACAGTGGTGGGAAGGGAGCTGCCATTGCAGAGACCCTACCCCTTGGATGCCCAAGCCACAGACGCTAACCTGCAGCCCCCCACCCCCCAGGTGGCTCAGCTCACATCTTGAACTCATTTTCCTGCACGAGGGAGTCTGGCTTTATGTCACAGTCCAAAGCACATGTTTACTCAGCTTCTCCGCTCGCCGGCCCAAGGAAAGATAACTGAACTTGATGGATAACCACTAATTGGATCATTACCTTCATTTCGAAATGATTGCCCTAGCCACCGGGGGGCATTAGTTCTGAATTGCACCCCCACCCCAATCCAGCGGGCTCCATTGGCTCAGACTCCTGCAGGACTGTGACCCCATGAGGGCTCACAGCTGTGCTCCTGCCTCGCTGTGCCCTCCAGCCAGCCCTCACCCTCTCAGCCGATCCCCTTTCACCTTGCTCCTTCCTCCTTTCCCAGTGCTTCCCAGAGACTCCGGTTCCCACCAACCTCCTCTCCCTTCCTGGGCACCACCTTCTGGATTCTCTGCCTGGCTAATACACACATAGTCCAGTTCTCCAGAGCAGGAATGGGGCCCTTGAAGGGAGGGCAAGCTTTCTCCATTCAGGTGCCCCTTGTGTCGCTGACACTGAGCTGGGCACACAGTGGTGGCTGTTGATTGATGTTATGAGTGGGGGGCAAGGGCTGGAAGGGAGGGCAATTGGTTCCAGCTGAAGAAGGAGGGAGGCAGGCATGGGGAGAGGGTAATAGATGACTGACTGGGATGGGGCAGGGAGGGTCAGTAGCTCTGAAGAGCCCCACCCCTCTGCCCTTCTGGCTCTGACCTGGGAGCCTGGGTTAAAAGAAATAGTTTAAAGAAGTAATCCCTTGGAGAGTGATTAAATAAATTACCTTAACTCCTGAGACAAAATTTTAGAGCCATTAAAAATGCCTTGAGAATATTTAGTGCTATAGGGAAATGTTTACACCAAATCAGTAGGAAAAAGTTACAAAAGATAATATATGATATGATTTCACTCAACAGTGTTGCTGAATCATAATGTAGAGTAGTGGAAGCTGACACATATGGAGCTCTTAAGGGAAGTGCTGGGTTGTGCATTAGTGTATGCAGTCTTCATGTCAATCCTAGGGTCTATTCTTATACTCACTTTACATATGCAAACACTGAGACAGCAAAGTGAAGTAAATTTTCCAAAAACATACCGTGTAAACTACCCTTAGAGTGGAAGGTTGGGCTGTTTAATAGTAGAAGCCTGCATTTCTTATGCCACCTGGAGGGACCTCAGAGAGGAGAGACAGGTCACAACGATGTGAAAACTATGGTGTTACGAGAGGAGATGGGGGGCTTTAGTGAGGAAGATGGAACAGCCATGTCTACTGTGTGTCAGAAAGACACAGTGCAGGGACAGGAAGGCAGATGGCTGAACAGACTTCTGAGGAGTGCTGGGCAGGGAGGGAGCCTGCATCCCAGGAAGTGACTGAGAATGAGTTGGAGACCCCTTCACACCAGCAGGGCCTCTGAGGGCTTCCCATTCTCACAGTTCAGGAGGAATGACAGTCTAGGAACCCAGTCCAGAGCTTCCCTTGGCCAGGCACCAGGCAGAGAATATGAGGACTCAGGAAACTGCCATTTTGCCTCGTCTGGGAGCAGGAAGAATGGAGAGCATGCCCTCTCCTCCAGATCCCTCTCTAGTCTTTCTGAAGGACTCTGCTCCTAGCCACCTTCACTTCTTAAGTACATAAATATACTCCATGTACTGAAGTCTCTGGAGTCCAAGAGGAAGCTTTTCAGCATTTCCTACAAAGGGATCCCAGTGCAAATGCTCTGGAGAAGGATACTGCCATCCTAACAGCAGTTCTGTCCTGAGAGAACAGCTTGGGGTAGGAGGCTGGGGTAGGAGGCTGGGGTAGGACATTAAACCTCCTCCTGCCTCCTAGGGCCTCCTGAGATGCTGCACAAATCTAACTCACCTGGGCCAGGAGGTGTGAGAGGGCGAGGTGGATTGGGGTGGGGAG
Organism: Heterocephalus glaber; assembly: GCF_000247695.1. The sequence continues at coordinate 26,493,327 of NW_004624738.1, forward strand.
GTGTCACATGACAGATCTTCAGAGAGTCCAGGAAACCCTCTGAACTTTCCATCTTACTCCAGAAATAATGGTTATTATCAAGAAATCAAATAGTAACACATGCCGGCAAGGCTGCAGGGAAAAGCAACACTTCTACATTGTTGGTGGGATTGTAAACTAGTATAACCACTATGAAAATCAGTATGGAGATTTCTCAAAAACCTAAAAATAGACATTCCATTTGGCCCAGCTATTCCCCTGCTAATTCCCATATCTTCCCAAATGAGCTAAAGATATCATATTGCAATGATACATGCATACCCACATTTATAGCCACATAACTCCTAACAGCTAAATTTGGAAGCAGCCTATATGTCCATCAACAGATGAATGGGTAAAGAAAATGTGATATTTATACACAATGGAGTACTACTCTGCCATAAAGAAGTTTGAATCATTTGGAGGAAAATTGATGCACCTGAGACAATATATAATGTTAAGTGAAACAAGTCAGACATATAAGCTTAAATATCTCATGGTTTCTTTTATATGAGAATTCAAAGTATAAATAAAGAACAAAATGAATACGAGGTAATAGGAAATGGGGTAATAAATCTTTTTCAAATGGGAAGGGGACCAAGAGATAGAGGAAGAGACGAAGGGGAAGTAAAAGAATTAAGATGTGTCATGTACATGTACCAGCTCCTCACAGTGAATGCATTTAGTCATTATGTACTGGAAACATGTGAAAATAAAATAAAACTTCAAAAAGAAAAAGACACTGGAATCAGAAATTCAAGCTGACATCATCCTGTTTCTCACAGTGCCCACTGGTACTGCAGTGGTGCTCACTAATATATATATCCTCTCTTTACTGAACCCAGCTGTGTGTGTGTGTGTGCGCGCACGCACATGCGTGTGTGTGTGTGTGCATGCACATGCGTGTGTGTCCCAAAGGCCTTATGCACTCATAGGCAGGGCTTTTGGAAGGAGATTGCATTACAGGGCAATACCGCTGACTTGCTGTTAGAAGACAGGACACTGGGGCTGTGACCTAGAAGGGTATATCCTCCTTTCTGGCTCCTCCCATTTCACCCTGCTTCTTGGCTGCTATGACATGAGTAGCTTTTTCTCTGTCATGCCCTTCTGCCACACTGTCTCTCTGTATAAATCTGCCAAACATAGACTGAAACTTCTAAACCGTGAGCCAAAATAAACCTCTCCTCCTGTGGGTGTGGGGTATTTTGTTCCACCAATGACAAAATGGCTGAGATATTTTGGTACCAGAGAAATGAGGTCATTGCTATAATGCTACTTGGGCATGTTGTTCAGAAGCCTTTGGAACTAATTCATGGGAGGAGGTAGGAAATATTTGGAGATGGTGTCTGGAGAGGTATCCATAGAATGCTGTAAGCTGAACTTGGTGGGAGATTCTGGTTGAAGCTCAGAAGAATGGAATGCTGATAAAAAGGCAGACAGTAAAGACCAGGCTCAGGAGGTTTTAGTTAGGAAGAAGGATTCCTTTGGCATTTGGTCTTCAGGCCATGTATGTTATGCTTCAGCAGAAAATTTGTCTTTATTTTGCTCATGTCCTGAGATGCTGCTGGAAACTGAGATTAAGGGCAGCAGACCAATTAATCTGGTGGAGAACATTTCAAGGCAGCCCAACATTTGGGCTGCTGCTTGCTACTTTTGGTGAGATTTACACTAAGAAACAGGAGCAAAAAGCTCATTTAAAAAGTCTTGAGTTTTACCAGAAAGGATGCTTCTATAAATTTGGAGCCTGTAAAGCTGAGGAGAGCTTGGTTGCTGAAAAGATTATCATTAAAAAGAAGACAAGTATTTACATCAGGACAATAGAAGATAAACCTTAAGGACATCTGAGTAATCAGCAAGATCCCATCCTTCACAGGCTAAGAGAAACAAAATAGAAAGACTTTGTCTTAAGAAGAGAGCACCAGGAAGCTCAGCTCATTCAAGACCAGCTAGCCATGAGTTGCCCAGAGTTCAGCCATCCAGGCACTTAGAGGCCTCTGTAGCCATGATCCACAGGGACTCAGCTCCTGCTAGAACTGGTGGCGGACCTTGGCATCATCCATGTGGTCTTGGTTTTACATGCATGCAAAATGTAAGAGTTGTGGGATAAGGTAGGCTTCTGCCTAGATTTTAGAAGAAGACCTGAAAGGCCAGGCAGTGTGCCCTGGAGAAGAGAGTGTGGGAAGCTATGAGAGTGAAGCTGAAAGTACAGTGAAGACCCCAGGAAGTTGGAGAAGCCAGAAACATGGAACATCTGAGGAAGTGAGTGAAGACACTCCAAGAGAGAGGCCATGAAGGCTGCAACCAACAAAGTTATAGAGGTGCCCCTCCCCAAGCCCTTTGGGGGCCACATCTCACCACAGCTTGCCCGAGGTGCTGGATACAAAACTACAGAATTTAATGTTTGCTTGGCTGAGGTTCAATGTTGCTTTGGTCCAGTTTCTTTCTATTCTCCTATTCCTCCCTTTTGGAACAGGAATATTTACCCTGTGCCACTGTATGACAGCAGTGTTTAACTTTCTTTTTGATTTCCACAGGGGCTCCCAGTTAAGAGTTTGCTTTCAGTCTCAGTGGAGAGTTTGGACTTGGACTTTTTGGCAATGTTGAAATGATTAGGATTTTGGTAACTCTTTGAGATGGACTAAATGTATTTTTCATAAAGAGATGCAGGTGAGTCTTTTGGGGGCTGGAGCAGAATATTATGTTTTTAACTAGATGTCCCCCAGTGGCCTCATGTACTTATAGACAGAGATTTTAGAAAGTGATTTAATCATCAGGGTGATATAGCTAACTTGTTAGAAGGCAGGGCCTGGATGGAAGAGAGGAGTCACTGCAGACATGACCCGGAAGGGTATATCTCCCTTCCTGACTCCTCCCTTCTCTTTCTGCTTCCTGGTCATCATGACGTGGTCAGCCTTTCCTCTACCATGCCATCATGAGCCTGCCAAACATGGACTGAAACTTCTGAACTGTGAGCCAAAATAATCCTCTCCTTTAGTTGTGGATGTTGGGTATTTTGTCCCAGGGAAGAGAAAGTGACTAAGATAGGTGTGTTTGCCTGTGCATGGGGGTATGTTTGTGAGTGTCTTTGTCACTTTTCTCTCACTACTGAGACAAAATATTTGACACCCAAAGTTAAAAGGGGAAAGGTTTATTTAGCTCACAGTTTGTAGAGGTTTCAGTCCATAATTGGCTGGCTCCAAGGGAGGGTGGCAGGGCAGCCAGGCATTGTAGAGGAAAAACATCTCATGATAGGCAGAAGGTAGCAAAGAAAGCAAGAGACAAGACAAACCGCTTTCTGTTCCTTATATTGTATTCAGGGTACCAGGATTAGGGTGGTACCAAACCAATCAGTAAACTGATTTAGTAATCACTCACCCTTAATCCTAGCACCCTTAATCCTAGCATTGCACCATGAATCAATCACACACTCTAGATTTAGCCACCTCTAAAAAAGCTCCACCTATAATGGCATGAAGCTTTGTGGGGACATCTAGACACAAGCCATAACAGTGAGAGTGTTTGAAAAGGCAAGGCTTGAAAGGAAGACATATTCCCATTCTGGGAATAAGACTGATGTAGGGGGAAACTTCAAAGCAATCCAGAAAGGCTTGGTTGGGAGCAAGGGAGACATGAGTGGCCTGTCTGCCAGGAAGAGTTTAGCAGGAAGCAGCCCTTGGCCGTATAACTTTTACACTTAGTGAAACACTGTTTTGCTCTGTATTTTAAAAGAGATCATTGAAACTGGTGGACAGTAATCCCACCAGTACTGGTGGGCAGTAATCCCAGCTACACAGGAGGCTGAAGCAAGAGGATCTCAAGTTTGAGGCAGTGTGGGACAACTAAATTAGACACGATCTCAAAAATAAAAAGGGGTAGGCATGTAGTTTACTGGTACAGCTCTTGCCTAGCTATGTGAGACCCTGAGATCACTTTTCAATAACAGAAAAAATTGTTTAATTAAAAAATAAAAGGCCATTGAGTGCTGCTATAGCTTGAATGTCTGACCCTCCAATGCTCATGCTGAAACTTAATTGCCATGGTAACAGTATTAAGAGGGGGACCTGTAAGAGGTGATTAGACCATGAAAGCTCTGTCCCTATGGGTGGAATTAATAGAAGGATTGCTTTGGCCCCTTTCTGCTTCTTTTCCTTCTTCTGCATGAGGATGCAGTATTTAATGTGCCCTAGTGGAATCAGAATCACTAAGCCTGCTGGTGACTTCATATTAAGCTTTCCAGCTTCCAGAACTATAAGCTCAAAATTTCTTTTCATTATATATCACTCAGTTATTCTGTTATGGCAGCAAAAAACAGACTAAGACACATGCCCTGAGACAGGGAGAGATTTGATATGAAAACTCCCATGCAAGATTGGACCAGATTGCGATTGGGCAAGCCAGCTAATTCCTCACCCAAGTCCCCCTCTCTACCTCTCCTTTTCTCCTGTTTTTCTTCCCTTGCCTTTGGATTAAGCCCTGAGGAGCTACTTCTCTTTGCTCTTCTGCTTTGTACACAGTATTGGCTTTCTTTTTTGTTTGTTTGTTTGTTTCGTACTGGGGATCGATGCAGGCTATGCAGGCACCAGAACCACTGAGCTAAATCCCGGGCCCATGGTTTAAAAAAAATTTTTTTTTTTTGTACCAGGGATCAAACTCAGGACCTTGCAGTTGCAAGGCAGGCACCAGAACCACTGAGCTAAATCCCTTGCCCCAATATTGGCTTTCTTTTTTGGGGTGGGAGAGGGTTTAGGGTTTAATGGAAATGGCAAGCGGCATTTACTGGAACTGAACACAGAATATGGGAAGGCCTTGTGTTAGTACTGCCTGCAGGGAACAGGAGGTGCATGAGACATGGCCCTTGTCCTCATGGAGCTTATGAGTGGCACCCAGGGCCACCAGAGTACAGGAGATGGAATTCAGCTTCTGCATGGAGAATACTCAAAGGCAGCACCGAGGCCCCACAGGGTGCTATGAGTGGTGGTATAAAATCTGAGGGATAGGGGACAAGAATGAGGAAAAATGGGTCCACATTTTTCCAGGCTGAATTTTGAGGGTAGGCAAGTATCACCCATGGATGGATAGAGCAAGGTCACAACCAAAACCTCTTGTCCAAATCCCCAGGATGCTTGATTTTTCCCTTGGGCCCTGGCAGAGTCTGGCTGGTGGGCATGCAGTCTTGCCACCTGGTTCATCCTCTGATCTTTCTGCCCTGTTCCTGCAGGAAATCTGTTCCACTGGACCTATCAGGGTACTTACTACAGGGTCCTTGGGCAGCATCTGGAGCCAGGACACTCACAGGTGGCTTTTAGGCTGTGCTTTCAGCCTAACCTAGCAGTGATTCTTTCTCTTACCCAGCTGAGAAGTTGCCCCGTGGATGTGAGGAGGACACATCCAGCATGGCCCGCTTAACCTGGTCAGATTTCGATGCCCCTCTGTTGCAGTTGATGTGGCTCATGATGAGCAGTCCCAGTTTTCTCGTGTCCTTTCGAATGGCCTGTCTTTCTAGAGTCCTTGATTTTTTCCCTTTGTCCTGACACCACCTTTCTTCTTCTCTTGGGAATCTTGGGCCCATGAGGAGTTAGCTAACTTCTTGTGTTGGCCTCATGAGCTTTGGGCATGGAGTTTGTCAATGCCTCTTCTGAATTTAGCAGGCTGTTTTAGCTACAAGAAACTAGTCAGTTCCAGATTCTACACTCTTCTCCAGGCAGTGAGGCCCCACTTATAAAGTGCCACCCTTACATAGCCCTACTGAGCTGATTCTAATCTTTAGCCATAACTCTAACCTTGCTGACCCCAGTAACAGCTTCCATCTTGTGTCTTTCCCACCATACAGGATATCTTTAGCCCTTTTCTCTTCCTACTCTGCTCTTTCTTAGTTCTCATCAGGAGAGGGAGGGGAAAACATTCATTACACATTAGACAAGATGTGGGTTTTGGCCATTTTTCCCTCCTTTATGCCTTCCCACATCTCCTACAGGGCGTTGTGCCTTCTCGTGTTGAGAAGGAATCTGAGGCTCACACAAGTTATCTCAGTTGCCCAAGATCTAATGACTATTGAAGCTGAATGGGCTTAGGAACTAGCATCTCTGGCTCCAGAGCCTCTGCTTGGCTTTTTTTAAAAAAATGGGTTGAGTTGTGTCACCCAGAAAGAAATGTTGAAATCCCAACTGTCATACCTATGAACATGACCTTATTTGGAAATACGGTTTTGTAGATGTCATCAAATTAGGATGAGGTCATACTAGATTAGGGTGGGTCCTAATCCAATCACTAGTGTCCTTACAAGGAGAGAAAATTCAGGCACAGAGAGTGAGACTCAAGGAAAGAGGCTTGGGAGAACAGAGGCAGAGATTGGAGTGATGCTTTATAAGCCAAGGAATGCCAGTGATGGCTGGCAGCCACCAGATACCAAGGGAGAAGCATGGAACAGAAAGTCCCTCAGAGCACCCACATGGAACTAACTCTGTCAAGGCCTTGATCTTGAACTTCTAGCCTCCAGAGCTGCAAGAAAATAAATTTCTGTTGTTTGTGGTAACTTGTGATGGCATCCCTGAGAAAATATTAACTTCCTATATCTCATTTCACCCTAAGAAGATTGTCTCTTTTTCCTGGTCTTAAACCAGAGGACTCCTTCAGATCCTCCTGGCTCCTTCCCTTTGAGGTCAACATGGATCTATCTGGCTAAGAGGCATGAACCCATCCAGGAGCCACCTCATGGAGAAATAGAGAGTGGGTGAAGAAACAGCTCCTTCTTCTTGGAGCCAACAGAAAAGACTGTGGAGACAGAACCATGACAGAAACAGATGCTGAGAATGTAGGAGAAAAAGCGAATTTGAGGGGGAAAGGAGAGCAGTGTATGTGGAAGCACTTGGCAATGAAAGTATAGTGTCAAGTGCAGTGTAGGCATTCCATTAATATCAGCAAAAAGACATTAAAGAATGGATGATGTCTTTGGAGCAGTTGAAGCTATCCTGCTACTCAGGAGCCACTGGATATTGCTGCATGCAAGTTTTATCCAAGAGCATCATTAACTAAATTGGTTTGAGTGAATTGTTGAAAGTCTACATCTGGTACAATGAGGGAAACCTAGTGTCTGGTCTCAGAAGTCCAGGTTCTGGCTTTGATTCTGCTGTTTCCTATTGAGGAAAGTCATTTCATCACTCTGAGCCTCATTTCCATTATTTGAAAAATGGAGATGATAAAATGTCTCATGTTACAGAATTGTAAAGATGGAATGGCAAAATATTTAAAAATGGAAAGCAAAATAGGAACATGAAATATTACCACTACTACTACTACTACTATTACTACTACCACTACTACTACTATCATCTTCACTGTTCTGTGACTGCCTCCTACTCATTTGGGCCTTTAAGTCTTTGCTTATGGTCTCTGTACCCACTAAGAAGTCCCTTGTGCTATTTAGGATTAGGTTTGGATTCAAGTAACAGAGCACCCACATGCCAAGGGCATGTTTCACTTGTAATAGCCTGGAGACAATCAAGGGCTGGTTTGGATGATCCAAGATCTTTCTATCATGTTACTGTGCTGTGCCTGGTTGCAAATTCCAAGGTCACCTCATGGCTCCAAATTCCTGCTAGAGTTCCAGTCATTTCATCCACATTTCAGCAAGGAAGAAGGAATAGAAGAGAGCAGGCTTCTTGTCTTTAAGATCACTTTCTGGTAGTTCATGCACCACTTCTGAATACATCTCATTGGGCAGAACCTAGTCACATGGACACATTTATCTTCTAGAGAAACTGGCAAATGTAGTTTTTATTCTGGGTGGTCACATGCCCAGATACAAGTCAGTGTTCTATTATCATTGAAGAAGGATAAAAGAATATTTGAGAACAAGATTCACCATCATTCCCTTCATTTCCTCTCTTTGAATCTGCATTCATTCTTCAAGATCAAATCAAGTTTATTTGCAAAATAAGGAGTTTGTGTTAGGCAGATATATATATAGTAGGCCAGGAATCGAGCTGAGTGCTTTACCTGGATTATCTCCTGGAACCATCAACACAGCCCCAGGGGCAAGGCGCTATCATTGTCTCTGTGTTAGAGATGAGATGTGGCTCAGAGCTGGGCAAGGTCATAGCTAAGGTTCCCGGGAAGTGAGTGCTGAGATGGAGATCGGCAATGAGTGTGCAGGAGGTGTCTGAGAGAGTGCTGTGCGAGATCCATGCTTGTAAAAGGGAAGGGATGGAAGCAGGATCAGGCAAAGAAGATGAGCCAAGATACAGTTCCATTAAAGGACTCTTCAGGGAACTCTAGGGCCAGGATAGCCTGGCAGAGTTGTTGCAAGTTGGACTCTGCTGGTCACTCCGTGGGTGGGAAGGGAGGCTCACCTTGGGCACATCATCACATCCTTAGCTGACAAGTCCCTGTAGGAGCTGATGGCTGAGGAATTTCTGCAGGGCTGTAAGTGGACCCTGGAGGGACCAGAGAGCCCCCACATCAAGTCACTTGACTAAGCTCACACTAAGTTGCTCATAGGTGAGGGAGACAGGATAGTGCCCAGGACATCTGACTTCTGCTGTTGGGGTTTTCCTGCTGCCCCAAGGTTGCCTGCTCAAAGTCACAGTCCACAGTGCAAGCACCTCATCCATGCTCCCAACCAAGGGGCTGTGCTGCCTCCCCAGGTGTCCTCGGACACGTTCCCTCCACACTTCCTGCATTCTATGTCTATCCTGTCTAAACAAACTGGCAGTTACAAGGGCTCTGGTCTCCTGGGAGCTCAGCCTTCCACCAGGTACAGTGGGATTCTGAGGACAGGGGGCTGCCCCAGATCAGCTGCAGAACCAAAGCTGCCCTCGTGGTGAAGCTGGCAATTGTGGCATTGAGCTGACAGTCCTATCACTAAGTGTGCTGGAGGCAGAAGAAGACCGGAAGGCAAGGCTGGCCAGGGCTGGAAATGGCCCTCAACTAGAAGGCAGAACACCTGTTCCCATGTCTCCTCCAGCCCACATGGCCCAGGAGCCCAGAAGCTGGGCGGTATTTTGTATTTTCTCCTCTTTCTGAATCCATCAAGGGCTCAACAGTTGGAAGTGATTATAGAACCTTAAACTGGAGAAAGATAGTCAAGTTTCTTACCTTGGAGATGAGTAGACAGAGGCCCAGAAAGCAGCATGACATGTTCCAGGTGACACAGCCAGGGGACAGTAGCATGACTGGCTTGAGAACCTGGCTTCCCAACCCCTGAAGCTATCCCTGCTGAATGAGGAGTGTTTGGAGGGGCTGAACACAGGCTCCAGACTGCTCTCTGCTCTCTGGCCTTGTCAGCAAAGCACTCAGGGCCGTCACTGTCACGGTGAGGAAGGAATCAAAACTCCAGATCAGAACCAGCTGGCCCACAGCAACATCCAGCAAAATGCACCAGTTTCCACCAGCCACCCCAGGGCTAGCCTGAAACAGTTGCCCCAAGAAAGCAGGGCCAGGGAAATAGAGTACAAAAGTTCGTTCTAGTTGGGGCTTAACACCTGGGACTTCAGACAAGGCTGAGTGGACCAAGAAGATTTAGGAATGACTCTGGAGGAAGCCAGAATGCTTTAGGTCAACAGTCCAAAATGCAGAGAGCTCCTGCCACCACCCACGAGAGGTTTCCTAACATACTGTAACCTGCATCTTCTCCCAAAACATCTTAGCTCCATGAAGCAATAAAACAGTCTGGCCAAGTTACAGAACTTCTTTGAAGTCCCAGAGAGGCTCATAAATAAGAGAGGTACTTTGGAAGGACTGGGGGGGGCCTCATTTTGAGGGATTCCCTACACAACTCTTTCAGAGCCACATTGATTTGTAGCTGCCCCTAAGTCAATTTCCTGGGGCTCATAAATCTTGATTGGAGCAAAACTAAAATGCCATAAATATTTATTTGAGGCATTTCTTACCGCTCCATAGGAAAGGAATAAAAAAAAGTCAGCATTCTCACCCACCACCCCAGAGCAGAAATGGACCACAGCCACTCCAGGTCTCCACACAGACCATTTCGTTGTGAACCATAAAAACCCTGGGTAACAAATGTACCATTTCATGGTCAGCAAGAGCGGTGACTGTCACTGGAGAAATAAAACTGAGTTATTGTTTCCAGTTTCAAAAGAACAGCAACAAGTATAAAAAAAACTGTATGTGATCCCTGTCCTCTTCCCCTCAGACACCTGCAGCCATCTAATGTTTCACTGAATCCTGCCACATAAATGCATAGCTTCACTCACTAATCCATATGGCTCCAGAGACCACTGTTACATGAGAACTTAAACTGATGGGGCCAGGCAGCCCAGGGCAGCTTAATCTTTTTTAATTCAAATCGACTGAGTCCCATGTGGCCCAGAGATGATACCCTATATGCTGCAATCAGACTGACCTAGACTTCTCGTGCTCTAAATGATTAATGGAACCGCCTCGAGTTTGTTTCTATGGTGATTGGAAACCCAACCCCGACAGAGGAATCTGCCATTTACGGTGAGCGGAACAAAAATGGGGACACGGGGACCCTGGCCCTGGTGGTGAGGAGAAGGTGCCCACACGCCTCAGGTGCCTCCCCAGGCTGCCACTGTAGCCCCACAAATCAGAGTGAGGGGAGAGGAAGGAAATGGCCCTCAACCAGAATGCAGAATTCTTTTATTCCTCCAAGGAGTCCAGCAACTCTTAAGAATAGCTAAAGCCCGTGACAAAGAAGAATTAAGGCAAGACAACATTGGATTCACATTTGATCTTCCAAAATAAATTTGAGGTGTGAACAAAACATACAATGAATAAATAAAAATTTAAATAATTTATTACAGTAAAAGACATTTGCCATTACTCCTTCTCAAAACCCTCGCCCTCACTTTGAACGCACTCATTGGTCTTGCCACTTTTTGAAGCCACTCTGGAAGTCCTCATTCACGTCTTTAGTTGCGCTGTCACGGCTGCCCCAGTGTCCCAAATTGATTCAAAATGTTTACCTTTCAGAGTCATTTTGACTTTAGGGAAGAACCAGAAGTCGCCGGTTGCCAGCTCCAGTGAATAAGTAGATAAGGACACATCATCTCGACAGAAACTGCCATAAACATTTGGAATTAATACAGGACATCAAGACAGCCATGACAGCACAACTGAAGATATTCACAAAAGAGGACTTCCAGAACTGCTTCAGAAAGCGCAAGAATGATGGATAAGTGTGTTCGAAGTGAGGAGGAGTATTCGGAGGGAAATTAATGGCAGTGTGTCTTTTACTGCAATAAACTTAAAATTTAAACATTCTCTGTTTTGATCTCACTTCATATATGAGTAAAAATAAAGTTACAAAGTATTTTATTGCTTCTGTAGTATGAATGGCTTTTGCTACGATTGATATTAAGAAAACAGATGACTACCTTGTATTGCCTGTTTACTCTCTGATCTTGTGTGATTTTATTTGTTTTTCTTCTTAATTTAAAATAGATTGAGGGGCTGGGGATTTAGCTCAGTGGTTCCACTGCCTGTCTTGCGAGCACAAGGTCCCGAGTTCAATCCCCAGTACCAAAAAACAAAAACAAAAACGAAAAACAAAATAAAATAGGTTGAATTTGGGCTCCATTCGCAGAATTTTGCTGCTAGAACAGAGGGTGGCTGAATGGCCTTAGTGGGATTAGATGCAGTTGATGGGGAAGCAATGGACAAGAATAGTTAGTGCCCAGGTCACCTGCTGCTGTCCACCCAGCAAGCCCTTTCTGAATTTTCCCATCACACCCTCCAAAACCATGGAACCTGGAACCTTTGGAGACATCTCACCCAGGGACTACCCAAGCACATATTTTACCAATTAAAAATTGGAGGTCTAATCTGTGTGGCTGCTAAGTGGTGAATACTGATTAGGAAAGCTGGTGGGGGCACTGCTCCCTTGCTCATTCTTTCTTCCTGCTCACTTGGCACTTTTACTTGGTCACTGGCCTCCTCTTTGAACACACACGGACTTTTGATGGCATAGTTTCCCACCAAAGAAATCTCATACTTGACTAAGATGCACAAGGCCCTCTGAGATTCTGCCCACCTCCCTTCCTGGCTCTGTCGCCCACTCATCTCTGTCTCCTTTCCTGATCTTTCTCCATGATTTTCTGCTTCTCAGTCTTTGCTCCTCCTCTTGCCTCTGTCTGCAATGCCCTCTCCATCTCCTTCTGTTGCAAGAATCCTCTGCTCCCCAAGACCCAGCTCAAATACCATCTCAGCGATGGCATCCTCAGGCTCAGGACCTCTTCACCTCCTTTCCCTGGTGTGGGGGTTTGTGTAAGAAAGTGTTTCAGGCTCTGTGTTACATGATGGGAAATCTTGTTCTGTGTCACAGAACTTGGCACATGATGTGTGATCAGTCTGTGTTTGTTAACTTGAAAATTTTTCCCCACCTTACTCCTATCTGGGACACTCCTCTGACCACCATATCTGTTGTCCCTCTGATAGTCACTGCTGTCTGCCCATGGATAAGAAAGGGCTTTAGGACTTGTGCCTCAGAAGAGAACCAGGGATGATTTTGAGAGAGCCATCGGGAACTGCTCCAATCACTTTTTCTGAGACCAATTTCCAGCCAATGGGAGATCTTCTGACCAGAGTTTCTGCAGGTTGAAATCCTTTCATTGCAGGCCTGGGATCCCAAACAGGGCTCAGTGCCATTTAGAGGGTGTCCAGAGCCTAGCTTCCCACCTTGGCCCCGATGGAGGCCTCCTGTGTGGATGAGTGCTGGCTGGGTGGCACCTTCCTCCACTGGGCCAGAATGAGGGAGGGCTTGGGTGAGGATGGATGGGCCTGTGCCAGCCTCTTCATGCCCAAGGGACATCCTCACATGCTGCCACTGGCCAGCACTCTGTGGGGGATATCATGTGTGCCTGTTTGTTCCCTGAAGACATAGGCGACAAAGCGTGAGTGTGGGGCCCTGGCAGGAAGCGAAAGGGATCCAGAGGCCTAGAAACAGCTACCTGGGTGAGCCAAGAGCAAAGAATGCTAACACAGGGCCACTGTTTCTCCCTACAAATGACAAGCCAGAGAGAGGCACATCCCCAGCACACCGGACGTCCAACCACCTGGAGCCCCTTCCTGTCCTATGGCCCTCAGACAAGGCACTTCCTTCACTGTCCCTGCCTCTACCTTGTCACTCGTTAAATAGGCACACCCATCTCACTTTATGAATGGTAAAACACCCCCGTTCTTCTCCCCATCATCTTCCCTGGCTCACCTCCCTCTATCCAAATGTGACTTGTCATTACCATACATTTTCCAAATTGCATTTTATTTTCAAGAGTTCAGAAAAGTCCCATTACCTCCACTGAGAAGGTTTTTGCCTGGATGCCTATGGGTGGGGCTGGCTGGGTGGGCTGGAGGATTTGGGGACAGAGTCAGCAGCTGAGATGAGGAATGCGAGATGCCCAGGAGACACTAGGAGAGGCAACTGAAGCCCTGAATACTTAGGCAGAGGAGAGTGGAATTCAATCTGACATTGATACCCAGGAGGACTGCATTGATAGCAACAGCCTAAAATTAGAAACTGTCTAGCATAGGCGTCTAGAGCTCAGGCTGGGTAAAACTTGGAATTCGCCACTCACCAGCAGAGTGACCTTGGATAAGTTCCTTAACCTCTCTGTGCTCCAGCTTCCTTATCTGCAAAGTAGAAATAACAATGTACTTCCTCTATGGCACTGTTTGAGTTTATGCAACAGTGCTTGCCACAGACTAAGTACATACGGGCTGTATATAATTGAAGAGCCCTTCTTAGATCTGTCGATATCTGTCCTCCACCTAGAGTTCTCTTCACTGCTTTCTAAACTCCGCATCACCACATTTTTATTTGCTCTGGAGGATAAGAGGGTGCAATGGACTGAAGGTTTGTTTCCCCCAAATTCATATTGGAGTCATAACAAGCAATGCGATGGTATTGGAAGTTGGGACCTTAGTCCATGTAAGTGGAGCCGTCATGAATGAGATTCCTGCTCTTAAGAAAGAGACCCCAGAGAGTTCTGGCTTTCTCTCCACCACCTAAAGAAACCACAAGAAGCCACTGTCTGCAACCTGACAGAGGACTTCACCAGAACATGACCATACTGGTGCTGTGATCATGAAACACTTAGGATGAAGATCCAGGGAAATGTCTTTGAGCAGTTGGAGGAGATGAAGCAGAGCTTCAGATCCCAAGGAACCACCTCCCACTGCCTGGGTCCTACAAATGCAGTTCTACCAGCTCACTCAGGCCTGTGCCAAGCTCCGAGGATCTAGGAGCACCCTGGAAAGAGAGGCAGAGAAGAGGTGAGAAAAGGGAAAACCCCCTGGAGACCAGGTAGGCAGAAGCTCCTCTCCTCAGGGAACTGGGGCACCTTCTGCCACTTGAGGAAGGCTGGCACCTACTGGGTGTGGGCCAGAGACCCAGGCACCTCAGATTTGCAGGAAAGGTGCACATCATAGGCCAGTGCACAGGATGTTAGACGCCACCTCATTCTAGCCCTAAATCCAAAGTTTCCCAGACAGAGCTGAGCCCACCGGAGTCTGAAGTGAAGCCCTACACCATCTTTGACCATTCTTCATGGAGAGGCTGCAAAGGGGACCCTAGGCCTTCTAATCATTTAGAGGAAAGCTGAGAGCACTGTTATAGAATAGTTCTCATAGTTGCCTATGAGAATCTAATGCCTGATGATCTGAAACAGAGCTGAGGCAGTGATGAGGAGGAGCTGCAAATATAGCTTAACATTAGCAGAGAGCTTTGACTGCACAGGGACCATAATAAATCAATTGCTTATAGACTCATATCAAAACCCCATCAGTGAGCCGTGCATAGTAGTGCATGACTGTAATCCCCACATTTGGGAGGCTGAGGCAGGAGGATAACCACAAGTTTGAGGCCAGCCTGGGCTACATAGCGAGTTCAAGACCATCCTAAACTACATAGTGAGACCCTGTCTCAAATAACAACAACAACAATAAAACAAAAAACCCCTATCAGTGAGTCGCAAATGACAATCAACATCTGGTGGAAGGCTGTAAGTCAGAATCTGACACTTAGTTTGGTCCATGCATGTCCTGTCCATTATTTTATTTACCACTTCTGTGCACACCTCTTTCCTGCACTGTGCACTTGTCTCTGTCACAGTTTTAGTAAGCTCACAAGCTAACCCTAGGCAAAATAACTAAAAGACAAATGTCACAGGAGAGCTTCTTGCAAAAGGGAGAAAGACCCAATGATTAGGCAGCAGAAGACTCTAAGACTGCCAACAAAAAGAAAGCTGTATTTAAAAGAAAAAAACCAAGTCATACTTAAATTATAGGTACATTCCAATAGGTGACTCAGATTCTCCAAGCCCATTTTGTATAATATATGGTGACAGGCTAGCCAACAAAGCCAGGGAAATGTCAAAACTGCTTTTCCAGTAGAGACCAAGCAACCTGCATTGAGAGACAAGGTTTTGGAGTTTTTCAAAAGAAAAAAAAAGTGAACAAAAAGAACAGAAGTAACTATTGAGGGCCATCACTTTATCAAATGCATTTTCATGAAGGCATCACTTTTAGTCATTAACTAAAACTAAGCCCTTTACATTAGTGAAGAGTTGATTCTGCCTGCTGGTAAGGACATTTGTCCTAAGCTTTTAGGAGAGGCTATGGTTCAAAAGGTGGCATATGTTCCTCTTTGTGCTGGCACAATAATAAGACAGAGTGATGAAATAGCAGAAGATATTGAGGCACAATTGTTAGAGAAGATTAATGAGTCACTATGGTATACAGTCCAGGTCATTGATGAGTGTACATTGTTGAGAACAATGCTTTGTTTTTGTGCAACGTGTTTTTCAGGAAGATGTACATGAGGATTTGATATGTCCACTTTTGTTGTCAACCAACACTACGGCTGCACCACTATTCAAGTTTTTGAATGATTACACATCAAGAAAACAGATTTGGTCATCTTGTCAGTGTATACACAGATGTAGCAGCTGCCGTGACTCCTCAACAAACTCAATCTGTCACTTTAGGGGAAAACAACAACTATGTTCAGGTGAGCAGATAAAGCGGCTGCATTCAAAGCCAAACTGAAATTATGAGAGCAATAATGAACGTTAGGATTTTTGACAAGTTTCAAATGTTAGCAGGGGTTTTTCAAAGAAAGTGAGCCAGGGCCTTCTTTATCCCAGCTGGTACATGATCACCTATCTCAGCTTTCAAAAGAGTTTGAGCATTACTTACCAACAAAAACCCCCAGAAATGGAAAGGAATGAATCCATCACCCACTTGTGAATAAGCCAGGTGAATCAACTTTGTCCATGCTAGAAGACTGCTTGAGATGCCAAATGACAGCAGCCTTATAATTATGTTTGAGACAACTTCTAGTCTCCATATTTTCTGGATTAAAATGAAGGCAGAATATCCTGAGATTGCCACAAAAGCTCTGAAAAGCCTACTTCCATTTCCAACATCTTATCTTGTGAAACAGGGTTTTCTGTAGTGACAGCAACCAAAATGGGATTACAGAGCAGACTGTAAGCCACATTTCAGGTGTCTCTGTATCCCGTCACCCCGAGATGGGACTGCCTAGTTGCTGGAAAACAAGCTCAGGGCTCCCACTGATTCTGCATCACAGTGAGTTGTACAATTATTTCATTTTATATTACAATACAATAATAGTAGAAATAAAGTGCATAAGTAGAAATAAAGTGCATAAATAGAAATAAATGTAATGTGCTTGAATCATCCTGATACTACCCCCCCCACCAGCCTGTAGAAAAATTATCTTCCATAAAACTGGTTCCTGGTGCCAAAGGACCACTGAGCTAGAGAACCATATTTGTTGTTTGCAGACTAAGTGTATAAACTAGGGAGCCAAATTGCCCAAGTCTAAGTCCTACTTTGCCTTGAGTTATTTAACTTTGTTCTGCAGTTTCCTCATCTGTAAAATGAGGTCCCTACCACAAAGAGCTGTTAATGAGGATAAAAATCAGCATTGTCTTATGGAACATTTAGAATGGTGCCTGTCATATATTTGTTAAATAAATAAAAATTTTCTAGAGAGCTACAGATGACTTGGCCCACTGAAATATCCCTAATAGGTTCTCAATAAATATTTGTGGAATGCAGTAAGTGCTGTCATGTATATATGAATCAAGACATCATATTGTACCCAATAAAATGTACAAATATATCAATCAAAAAGCAATTTAAGGAATTAAAAAACTTTTAAAAAGAAATAAGTTCTTTAAAGGAGAGCTTTATAAACAGAAGGAATAGTTTAATAAGCCTGCAAAGGCATGTACTCCAATAGCAGCTGACAGCTCATAACCTGCTTCCTGGTGGTGATGGGAAGTGGTGACCAGAACTATTGCTTTGTGAAATAGGAATAAGTCTGAGAAGCACCACCCACTGCCCTGCACTCACTGCTCTTCCTGTTTCTTTCATATGTTCATACGTTTAAAGGATGTTTAAGAGCTAAATGTTTCAAGGCATGCCCAGTAATGGCACCCTAAATCTCTGCCTGATCCTACCTGCTGGCTTTGTCCAGCTGTAAGTGACCCTTGGTGAATGGCAAAGACAAGCTGGGTTGATGAAGGAGGTTAGAGCAGGGAGTCTGGTCCAAATTCAACTACATTTGACAAAACCCCCTTTTAGATACTGAGACTCCAAGAAGAAAAAATTCACAAACACAGGTCATTCTCCCAAAGTCAAGAGTTGAGGTCACATTGAACGGAGTCTAACCCCAGTATGTTTGGTCAGATCATGGGCCATGATGGAGAAGGGATGAGTAGAGGGAATAATGGTAAAAGTGACTTGCCAGCTGGACTCTGCCAGTGCAGGTGGTTGGTTTGGAGGTGCATGCATGGCGGGCAGGGTTGCATAGCATCTCATGACCACGTGTTGTCTCACAGTGCCCCTGAGAGCTAGGCTGTCCATTATTCACATTTCCAGGAGTCCCACTGCAGGTCCTGTTCTACTGTCCTCTCCCTACCACTCTCTAACACCTGGACACACAGAAAGTGCTTGGGAAATACCACTGGATTGTCTGATGACCTATGCAGGAAGTCACCTTGAGATCTCATTGCAGATGACAAAGTGTCCCCCTGAATTCTGCCATGTCCATTGTTACTTTTTCTCAATGCAAACCACTGCCCAAACTTTTGTGGAAAAATGATTGCCTTGGACTCAGCCTTGACTGAGGCCTCTGACACTGGACTGCTCTTTCTTCTGATCAGATTAGACAAAACAAAAGGCTCTACTCCTTTAAGTCTTTATTATCTGTGCAACTATTTTGCTACCAAGCAAATGAATAGCAATGGCAATAGTGAGCATGATGAACACTATAGATCACTTGCTACATGCTGGACCCTGTACCAAGAGCTTCACATGCATCATCTATAATCCCTACAACCTTGTATTGAGGTCTGAGGATAGGGCACACATACTCCTGCTTTGGTAATGGGCACCCTGAGTTCCCATTGCCAGCAGTGTGCTTTTTGGTGAATATCTTAACCTAACTGTAAAGTTAACCTAACTGTAGGGATAAGAAATGGACCTGTGTCACAAGATTCTGGAGAGAATTGGAGACATGATGATGCACAGAACTTAAAGATGCTCCATTTTTTATGAGAAAAGGAAAAAAATGGAAACAAAGTCTTTGTAAATAGGGAAGGGTGGAGGGGGTGGAGGGGGTGAAGGGAGGGCAGAGGAATGGGAAAAAAATAAGAACCAAGATACTCATGCAATGGTACAAGATCCCAATGATGAGTGTAACTGTATTGCATACCTAAAATGTACCAATAAACTTAATGGGGAAAAAAAGATGCTCCATTTTCAAAATATCTTAGCTGTCATGATTAGTCACTGTTTTGTAAATAAGGAAGCTGAATTAGTCATTGTGTAGCATGCTCAATGGTACATGATAAGTGATCTGCTAAGATTTGTGCTGTCTGACTGTCAAGTCCTTGCTTGTAATCACTACAATACAGTGCAATGAATACAAATGTACTTGTCTCTGCCCCAGGCACTGTGCTGGCCAGTTAGCGACCAATTATCTCAATCTTCCAAATAATTCTATGAAATGAATTTGTCTCCTGAACAGGGCAGGACCTGAGAGGAGCTGGCAGCTGGACCAGTATGTGGGAAGGATGGTCCATCCTGGGTCTAAGAAGATTACCCCAGCAGGTTCATCTGTGGAGGATGGTGGGAGACAGCCCAGATGGGGAAGGGATTACATAGGAGGGGCAGCTACCCAGACTGGGAGGCCCAGCTTTCCTGGAAGACATTCTACCAAAAACAACTGTGAAGTCTATGAAAACAGGGTTCTTTTCTTTTTTGTTTTGCTGGGGATCAAACTCAGGATTCATGCTGAATATCAGGTCTACCACTGACCCCATCTCTAGCCTGAGAAGAGGGTTTTGGGGCCTGTTTTGCTTACCACTATCTATCAGACCTCACACAGTTCCTGGCACATAGTAGGTGCTTAATAAATATTAATTGAATAAATGGGAAAAGAGCTATACAAGTTGTTCTAGAGAGAGAAAATAGTGTGTGCAAAGGTCCAGAGGGGGAATAAAGTGTATTGGGCCTACTTTGAACCTCAGAACTTGATTCTTACAGGTGAGTGTGCCTTCCGGGGTAGGGCACAATAAACCCATCCAGCTGAGCAGGCTGCCCAGTCATATAAGGGACTGAGATGGGTGCTCCAGGAAGAAATGAAGAGGCTTGTGCCCTTCAGCTCAGGAGGAATAGTGACATGAGGCAGATGGACAGAGGAGGGCCAAGAGGAGGTGGCAAAGGAGCCAAGGCCCAGCTCCACAGATACAACAGCAATTAAAAATTCAGGGACAAGGCTGGGTGTGGTGGCACATGCCTGTAATCCCAGCACTTGGGAGGCTGAGGCAGGAGGATTACCAGTTTGAAGCCAGCCTGGGCTACATAGTGAGACTCTATCTCTAAATAAATAAATAAATAAATAAATAAATAAATATTCAGGGACATAGAATAGGTGTTCACAGCAGGGGGCAGGAAGTGCTGAATGGGTGTGAAAGACACATCCATTCTTCTCTCACAGCAGCATCTGCAGTGAGGAAGATCCCCTCAGTAAATATCTCTGACAGCTGACAGAAAATTACTGAGGGAGGCAGCTGAAGCCCTGCTTTGCACAGCAGCAACAGGTGGGGTTTGGTCCTTGGGAAGCTGGCATCGGAACTCCACTGGGCACCTCCCTGGCCCTGCAGCTTGGGGTGAGTGGCCTTCCTTCTCCACCCCCGACTTTGGGGTCTTATATCTTGAAGTTAATAACTCTTAGATGCCAGCTCCTCCAGGACATTCTCCACTACCGTTCAACCCATTGCATCATGCACTGGCCCCTGCAGACATCCTGCACCCTACCCGGCTCTAAGTGGCCATCTATGCATCCCCTTCCCAGCTTCTGCACACCAGGCTGCTCTGGGAACAGTCCCGTAAAAGCTGAAAGCTTCAGTCAACCTGCAGGTAGCACCTCGTGCCTCAGGCTGCTAGAGAAAGACACTGGTCAAAATGTCCACTGCCAAAGTTCTGAGGTGGTTTGTTAAATTAAAAGACAGCTTCTACAGCCGGATTGTCAGCTGTAAATTATAAATATTGAATAGGTAATTTAGTCAGGTGGTTCAAAAACCAAAAATATACAAAGATGCACGGTGAGGTCAGCCTCCCACCTTGGAACCTTCTCCATCTAACTTGTGCCCCTCTCCTTCGAAAACAACAAACAGGAAGGTAGCTGCTGTTGTTAGTATGACTTTCAGAGATATCTACGTATGTATTCAAGGAATCTTAAAAATACAAGTTGGATCATTCTATATACATACACTGTTCTTCATTTTATTCTTTTTCCTTAATATATCCTTGGAATCTCTATATCAGTACAAAAAGAGCTTTCTCGTTTAAAAAAAATTACCTAGGACTACCTAGGACTCTTTCTTTATTTCCAAAATGAAGAAAATGGAAATGGCTCTGGAGGTCCCTCCCAGCTTGCCTATCCCCAGTGAAGATTTTAATTAAAGAAAGTATTGCCTCTTGATTATCAGATGAGGGCAACATAGAATACAGTGTAAGGCCCAATAACCATAGAGACAATTAGGCCATCTCTGGCAAGCCCACGGGGCCATTGGCATAGGAGGAGACACTGAAGTAGATTTGCAGGTGCGTGGGCTGTGGTAGTCAGTCCAGGGTGTGTGTTTGTAAAGCACCCAGCTCCGCAAAGCACCTAGTTTCCCACCCACTGCCAGCACCCATCTCTTGTGTGGACCCTGTGCTCGGCCTGGGCAGCCTCTGCTGTGCACCTGGCCGCTGATTGTGGCCCCAGATGTAGACACTGTCTGTCCTGTAAGTAGCTTTGACAGGGCTCAGCCATATGCCTGGGGTGGAAACTGTTTTCTTTTAAAAAACAGATGTTGATGACAGTAAAGTCTGAAGAGAAGACTGCCATAAAACTGGATTTTAAAATCACTTCTATTTAGAGGAATTCACAGAACATGTTTTTCAAAAGTGCTATAGAGCCTCCTACATGATTCTTGTTACTGGTTTCACTGATGAAAAAGCTCAACCACATTTGGTTTAACATCCTTAATACAAGGGGCCATCTCAAAACACATTTCCAGGTGAAAAATGATGTAAATTCTTTTTTCCTTTTCAACTAGACCTTACTTTGTGTCAATTGTGTACTCCTGTTACCTCTTTTTCCTTTTTAAAAATTAAAAAAAATGTAAGTAGTTTCATGAGAAAATTTTTAAAAGGAAAAGCAAAAGTAAACAGTGATTTTATTTATACATTTGGCTTTTTTTAAAAAAAGAAACATATTAATATGATTAAAAGTTCAAAAAGAGCAAAAACATAATGAGTAAAACTTCTCCCACTCACTCCTCTCCACAGCCTCTCAAC
This sequence comes from Heterocephalus glaber, assembly GCF_000247695.1. The sequence continues at coordinate 26,515,197 of NW_004624738.1, forward strand.
CCCTCTCCCAGGGAGGATAAGCATTATCAGATGCCTGTGCTTCCTTCCAGAGGTATGCTATTCATAAACATGCATACATACCTGCATATTATTTTTTCCTTTCCTTTTCTTTTTTTGGGGGAGAGGGGGGGATTCTGGGATTGAACCCAAGTCCTACCACTGAGCTACAACCCGGTCCCATTTCTTCTTCCTAGGTTATATTCCCCATTCTGTTCTCTCCGCTCATTTTTTTCTCATTTTGACATATGAGCTGGAGATAATTCCCCATCATTATATTAAAGGTTTTTCTGTTCAGCTCTATAGTAGTTTATCACAGTGTCCTTAGTACTAAATCCCCTATTGATAGGTATTTGGGTTGTTCCCAATCTGTTGCTATAAAAGAAAACTGCAAAGAAGTATCTCATTTATGCATAATTTCTCAAATATGCTCATATATCTTTAGGATAAATTCCTAGAAATGGAAGCTCAAAGATAAGAGCATTGGTAACTTTGCTGGACTGACTTTCATTTTAAAATCACCTATAATCCCTCCTCCAGTATTAGTCATGCTAACATTTTTATGTATAATTACTCAGTCACTACCAACCATGTATGGAGCCCCTAGGGGCATGGTGTTGGATTAGGACCTGACTGCACCACCTTGCACAGAACAGACTTGGGACTTCGAGCCCAGAGGCAGAGGCTTGAAGTACAGGAGATCAACTGCCATGCATTGCTCCAGGACTCAGTATGAAATCCACTCTCTAACACCAACTGAATCTGCTCTTAGATCTGCCCTTGCCAAGGTCTGCATGAAGTGCAACCTTAGTTATGGAGGTCATTTCCTTTCCCATGGAGTGTACCAAAATCCTGGGGTTCTGTGGCCAGAAATTAGAGGCAGCTCTCATACACAGTCCACACTCTCGGTCCTGTGGCTGCCCTGGCCCTACCAACTCCTGGTGGGCTGGGTAGCGCCTGCTCACCACCTCCACTGTTCTCATCCACCGCTAGGGGTGTCCCTGCCAGCCCAGCCTTCTTCAGAGTTGGAGTACCTGACTCATGCCTCCAGAGAAAATGTCGGTGGCCATTGGGTTCTGCTCTGGAAGTTTACTCATAATCCTATTACAAACCCCTCTGCCATCTTTTCAAAAACACCAGCTTCTGTTCCTTCCTTCCCTTGCCCCAGGCTAGCCCCCTGCTCAGAAACCCACCAATAACTGGGAGACATGACCCTCCCCAAAAGAGCCTACACATTGGGCCACAAAAGGAAGTCATTTTGAGAATGAAGGGAGGGAAAAATCACATTTCCTTTCCTGAAGTTTCTGTCTTTGTAAAAAAATTGTTTCTGTATTTGCAAACAATAATATCAAAATGAATTTTCCTAATGCACAAATAAACTTTAAAAATATAATTACAAACTCTGGTAAGCCCTATTTCATTTGCTGTTAAGATTCCTGTACCTAGTATAGTGTCTGACACATAGTAGGTGCTCAATAAATACTTGCTGGTTGAAAGAATGATATATTATAAAGAAAAAGATTGGGAGAATGCCCGAGAGAGAAGACGGGGGCTAGCACGTGACTGTTTTAGACTGGGTGACCACAGTGACATTTCATCTTACTGTGAGCATCAGAAATCAGCTCTGTGACGTGTACAGAAAGGAGGCATCCAGGGAGAGTACAGGAAGGCCCAGAAGCAGGAGAGAGTTTGCAGTAAGGAGAGCCCATAGAGAAGCCTCACACCTGGTATCTCTATATTAAAAATTAGCCTCAACCCTTTATTTCCATACATAAAAATAACTTGAAAGGATATATGAACCTAAATATGAAAGCCTAAAACTATAAAACTTTAAGAAGAAATTATAAGGGAAATGTTTATGAATTTAGGGTAGGCAAGAACTTCTTAGGATACAAAAAACATGATGTATAACAGAAAAAAATTGATAAATGAGATTCCATCAAAATTTAGAACTTTAAATGACATCTTTAAAATGAAAAGTAGTCCTTAAACAGACCACATTTACAGTGCATATAACCTATGACCAGAATATACAAAGAATTCTTAGAGCTCATTAATAGACAACCCAATTAAAATGTAGACATAAGAAAATGATAAATAGCCAGTATAGCACAAGGAATAGTGTGCAACTCTAGAATCAGAAAAATACTAATCAATACAATAATAAGATTGAATTATACACTCATTAGGGAGATGAAGTTAAAAGTTTTAAAAGCCTTGTCATGACTTTTTCTTTTTGTTGGATTCTCCCCCTTTGCGTTTAATTTGTCACGCCCAATGGATTCATTCTGCTGCGTTTCCTGGGGTTGTGATCCTCATTGTCTTTTCCTAGGGTATTGTCTAAAATTTTTTGGAGTGCCGGTTTGGTATTCATGAAGTTTCTGAGGTGCTCTTTATCATGAAAGTATCTTATTTCTCCATCAATTTTGAAAGATAGTTTTGCAGGGTATGTCAATCTGGGCTGGAGGCTATTTTCCTTTAGGGCTTGAAATACATCACTCCAAGCTCTTCTTGCCTTGAGGGTTTGCATTGGGAAGTCTGCTGTGATTCTGATGGGCTTTCCTTTGTATGTGATTTGTTTCTTTTCTCTCACTGCTTGTAGAATTTTGTTCTTCTGTTGGGTTTCTGGAATCCTAACTATTATATGCCTATGTGTAGATTTTTTTTTTTGATCAAGCCTAGTTCGAGTCCTGTATGCCTCATTTATCTGTGTGTCAAGTTCTTTTCCCCTGCTTGGGAAGTTTTCTGCCATCACTTCTGTGAATAGTTTTTTTTTATGTCATCTGCATTCTCTCCTGTTTCTTCATTGACTCCAATCAGTCTTATGTTATTCTTCTTTGCATTGTTTAGCAGCTGCTGGATTGATTTCTCCTGGTCCTTTACAAGTTTAAAGAAATTTGTCTTTTCCTGGTCACTAATTGCAATCTTATCTTCTATATCTGAAATTCTGTCCTCACATTGGTTCATTCTGCTGAGTAGACTTTCAATGGAGTTTTTAATCTCCTGGAAATCTGTTTGCATCTGTTTTATGGATTCCATTTGTTTTCTATGTTGGGATTCCATCATATTCCTCAGATCCTCTATTTTTTTTATCTGTATCCTCTCTAGATTTATTAATCATGCCTTGCACTATGGTCACAATCTTTACTGTTATATGAGAAATTATTTCTGATTTCATTTTTTCCAGATCCTCTTTTGTTGACAGTTCAGGGAGTCCAGGTGTTTGAGTATCAGATTGTTCCATCTCTTTTCCCTTTAGGGTTGCAGTAGTGATCTGGAAGTCTGTTTTTGAGGCTTGTTTATGTGTCTTTTCAGTTCCAGGTAGGGGGAAGTGCTGCTGGTGCCTGTGCGGCTCACTTTCTCTGCCCTAGGAGCAGTGGAATGGTGGCAGGAAGCCTCCTCCTAGGTGCTGGGATTGGCTCACCTCCTCTGCCTTAGGAACTGTGGAATGACCTACTCACCTCCTACCAAGTAGTGATGTCACTGGCTCCTCCATTCCCTAGTCACTACCTCACTCAACCCCTCCTCAGCCCCTACAAGCCCCACCCCAGTCTCTATAAAAGACTCTCCCTGCCCTGGCCATATTGCCTTTGTCTCTCCTTTGTTCAGAGACAGCCCAGCAGATCTGTTCCCCTAATAAAGCCTTGTTGTGGCCTTGTCTGGTCTTGGTTTTCAGCCTTTTTACCTGACAGAATGGTGCATCAATGTGCATGCATGTGTGTGTGTGTGTGTGTGTGTGTGTGTGTGTGTGTGACATAGTGTAGTGTTTCTTGTAGGGGTAAGGGTCAGACTGCCTAGGTCTACCATTTGGTTACTAATTCCATTTACTGCTTTGGTTTTAGCTTTCTTTTCCATTCTCTGTGGATTTCTTTGTCTTACTTTTGAGATAGGCTGAGTATTAATGTAGTAAAATACATATTTAAAGCAATGTTGGAAGTACATTAGGTTGCCTGTGGGCTCCCTGCTTCAATTAAATCTATCATATTGGCAACTACACTTAAAATATTTAGAGCTGGCCATAGTGACACATGCCAGCAATCCCGGCACTGTGAGAGGCTGAGGCAGAAGGCTCGCAAGTTCAAGGCCAACCTGGGCAATTTAGAGACTTAGGAGATCCTATCTCAAAATAAAAAATAAAAAGGACTGGGGATATAGCTCAAATGCAAAGGCTTTGGGTTCAATTCCCAGTACTACAATTAATCAATCAGTCAATCAGTCAATCAATCAATATTTAAGTAATTCATCCTTCCTGATTTTATTTTAATTTGTTGTAAGCTAACAGGAAGGTTTCTTTTTTTTTTTTAAGAGTAGGAAAAATTTATTGAGAGAAACAAAACTTCTGTCTGAGAGAGACAGAAGGGGGACTGGAAAGTGAGTTGCCCGCTCACCCCACTTTTCAAAGACGTTTTATACAGCAAAGCCATGTGGTGAGGTGGGTACAAAATGGGACAAAACTACAAGACCCAGTGGAAATTTACAAGGTGGGCATGAGGTGGGACAAAACCACGACCAACCAATAAGATTACAAATATAGTCACCCAGGTAATATTGGTTAAATGGAGATCAAATGGGAGAGTAAGTCATGTAGCAAAGTAAGGGTGAGTCAGGGATATTTCCTGAAAAGGCTGGATTAAGATCTTTGCCCCAACACAGGTGGTTGAGACCTGTTTAGAATATCATTCACTGCTATTCATCCTACATGGGTTTGGTAGTTTCTCTCCTTTTACAATGCTGGCCTTCAATGAATGTGTCTTCACTGTCCTCCTAGTTGGCTCCTTGTGGGCTGGCCCTGTCTAACTGCCTACAAGATTTCTAATTAACTTACCTATCCTACAATATTCCCCCCCTCTGAAGAAGTACCCCTAATTGCTGTGAGGGGGCAAAGGGCGAAAACCATTCTGGCTACTGCCAGCTGAAGAGGGTTGTAGTTGTCATCCGGAGTTAGAGTTACTCTACAGAGGGTCTATCTAAAGGCCCTCGATAGGTGCCAGGCATTGTCATCTTGGTAGCCATATAGCTTTGAGTCTGGAGGAGACAGAGCCAAAGAAACAGTTAATACATGGACCAAATTATAAGGTCAGCAGGATTGCTATGAATATAGCCAACAAGGGTTTCCACCAGGAGGAACTAGTAATAGCCTCCCACAAAGAGGGTAAGGAGAAGGTCCAGGGGACTTCAGAATCCAACATAGAAGTCATTTTGTATAGTTTAGCAGGTATGAGCTGTTTACAAGGTTGATCTGGTAGATCCTGGTAAAAGAAGTCCAGCACATTTGTCATTGGTTCCATTTGTATGACTGCTTGGAGTTTGGCAGCTTCTAGCCAAGAATAAACAAAACTTTCAAGAAATTAGAGCATGTATAATCTAAGTATGAGCACATTAGAATGGAAGGGGAGGTTGGGGAAAAAGTCACACTTAGAAATTGAAATAGTGATTGTAACCTGCTGGCTCTTAGACTCGTATTGATGGAGGTTATCTATGAGTCTGATACTTTGTCATAAGTCTCTCTAGTTTTACCTATAAGAAGATAAGAGACAATTTGAAGAACAAATTTCACCAAGAAATATAAAACTCTAGCTGAGCTCTTATAGATTCTACCATAGTTTTTTCCTAATGATCCATAACCATGGTCAACTACTGGTAGAGTTGGAAATTGCCAGAAGGAGTCAGCAATTGGAGGCCCCCTTTTTATATCTAGCTTATTATGATGGCATTATTTTATACTTATTTTGTTTATTTTCTGCTGGGTGTTTAAGACCAAGTTAAAGTGAGACTGTGTCAGTCAGTATGAACCTCTTGCTGTCTATCAAGGCCAGTTAAATCTTCTCAGGCATTACTTTGGAACCATGCATAGAGCATCTCAGCTCCTCTCTCAGTGTCAGCTGTCTGGATGGGTCATGGCCTTGCTTGACTATGTTGCTTTCAGTGAAAGCATAGGAGATTTTTCCCTCTGTGTGACCCTCCTTTGGCACATGGTACATTTGGCCTCTGGTACCCAGCAATCTCCCTGTTCAGGAGGTTGAGTGACTTACCAAAGATGTAGGATCCTGTAGAAAAGGTTCCTTTGTGTAACAGGAAGGTTTCTAATTTCATTTTTAATCACTGATTAGCTACTTTTCTTATTTGTTAAATCACCTAGTTTCCTCCATTAATCACAAACTATATTATTTGTTACACTTGGGAGCACTGCTCAATTTCAATTTTGCTACCATGGTTGCCTGTGTCTAGACCAACAGAATAGTCTCAAAATTATTTCAAGTTTACATTTTTCAGCATTACTGTCTGCCAGAGGGAGAGCCCTATCATCATCCCAGTTTAAAACACCTTGACTACACTATTTCTTTTTCTTTTTTTTTTTGGTATCGGGAATTGAACTCAGGACCTTGCGCTTGCCAGGCAGGAGTAATGCCACTCAGCTAAATCCCTAGCCCTTGACTCCATTATGTCAATTAACTATAGGGTAATTTTGTGATGTTTAATAGTTTTCTGTTTGGATTTTATTTGGAATAATATTAAAGTATAATTTGGGAGAACTGGTATCAGAGTACTCTTAGATTTTCCTACCCAGAAATATGCTTTTTCATTCATTCAAGACATAAATCTCTCTCCACATAGTTTCACAATTTTCTTTGTCTAGGTTCTGTACATTTTGTCATAGGATATTCCTCCCTCTCTATCAGTAGCATGTTTTGCTGTGTAGGTCTTTTTATTATATATATTATATTATATACATACATCACTTTTCTTGTCCTGACTTTGTGTTTAATGAAATAGAGTATTAAAAAGGAGTTTTTTTCTTTTTAAAATTATCTAATGTAGCAATATATTGAAATTCCTTTTTTATCTTTTAAATTCTGTTTATTTTTTTACTGAGCTAGGGTACTAATCTTAAGTGTTCATCTTGATGAATTTTTACAAATGTATAGTCAGGTCAAGATATGGAATCTTTCCACCACTCCAAAAGATTTTCTCACACTCTTCCATCCATGTAAACCCTCAAAGTAACTACTGTTTGTATTCCTATCAATAGAAAATAGTTTAATCTGCTTGTGAATTTAATATAAATCAAATCATACAGTATGCACTTTAATGTCTGAATTCTTCCACTCAACATAGTATCTTGAAGTTCATCTACTTTGTTGTATTTATCAGTACTTTGTAGTATTTCATTGTGTATGTATATATTTGTGAGTGGATCCATAAACACAAATATTTATGTGTACACATCTAAATACCACAATTTATCGATTTGTGTATCAATTCTTCCATCGATGGGTCTTTGAGTTGTTTCTAGTTTTTAGCCATTATGAATAAAACTACTATAAATATTCTTACGTATGTCATTTTGTGCACATGTGTATAATTTGATGTTACATATACACTGTCTGTAGATTTTCTGGGTCACAAGATATGTATATGTTTACTTTAAATAAATCATAGACCCTACCAAACAAGATTCAAAAGTGATTATTCCCACTGTCAATGTTTGAGAGTTTCTATTGTCTCTGACATTTGATATTATTAATCTTTCTAATTTTAGTCATTCTAGTGGGTATGTAGTAGCATTTCATTATTTATTTGCATTTACTTGATAAGTGATAATATTCAGCATCTTTTCATATGCTTTCTGGCCTCTAGAATATCTTTTTTAAAGCGCCAGTTCAATATTTTTGTATATTTTATAATTGAGTTGTTTGAATTTTCTCACTGATCTGCAGGAATTCTTCATACATTTCAGATACAAATCCTTTGTCTCATACCTGCGCAAAGATATTTGTTTGTGGCATGCCTTTTCATTCTCTTAATGATCCTTATTGGTGAACAGAAGTCTTTGATTTTAGTCTCAATTCTCCATTGTTGTTCAAGATTATTTTAGCTATTATCAGTCCTTTGCAGTTTCTTGTAAAATTTAGAATCAACTTGTCAATTTCAACAACTGTAAACCTGGTGGGATTGTGATTGAGTTTTCACTAAATTTATGAATCAGTTCAGGGAGAATTGTCTTTATGTTGAGTCATCTGATCTAAGAGGATGTGTGTCTCTCATTTAAATTTCTCTGAGTAATTTTGTTTTCTATATTCCAGTCTTGCTTCTATATTTTGTTCTCTTTATTACCAGGAATTTCATATCTTTTGATGCTATTTATTGTAGTGATACAGGGCTTTAAAATTTTTTATTTTTGAATTATTTGTGGCTATTTTACAGAAATACAATTTTATAGATTCATTTTGCACTAATTCACTTATTAGTCTAATAATTTGTTGTAGATTCTTTCGGAATTTCTACCTATGGTATCTGCAAATACAGACAGTTGTACTTCTTCACACTTTTTAAAAAATTTTATTTTATTGGTATACTTTAGGCACATGATATAATGACATTAATCATTGGAAATTTGAACCTATACATAATCTCTCTTGGATCTTATTTTCCCCCCTTCCCCTGCCCTACCTGCAACCCTTCCATCCATCCCTATTCACAAAGACTTATTTCCTTTTTTTCATTTTCTCATATTAATTCCACTCCCTTCTTTCCTTTCCCCTACCCCTCCCACTTCCCCTTCCCCTTTGCCCCTTCCTATTTCACATTAGCTATTATACCTTTTAGTCCTTATTTACACTTTCAGTTTCTCATACTAGAGAAACTATTTGGTATTTACACATGTGTGTC